>CM041779.1:147927683-148270245 GCA_023374045.1 Limonium bicolor | reverse complement strand
TTGTCGTGACAATGCATTCCGTGCTTCCTGAACTTAGTCAAGGAAAGTCTTTCCACCGTTATATCATTATAAACTTCATCCATTCCCTCGGGTTGCTACCCTTGGGTTTACTGGGTTCCACCGGTTATTCATAAGTAAACTGGGTATAACTTACCTACCGTGTGGCACTGTGGCCGGTGTAGGTCTTCTGGTTTGGTTTTGAAAGAAGGTTAGAAAGAAGTATTGGTTTAAAAGAAAATTTGGTTTTGAAAGAAAGAGTTTGAAATAAATCCGAGTTTGAAAGAAAAATTCTCACGGTTTTACAACGTCTTCTTGCCTTAACCCAGTCTAGCTTCCTGCTGACTGGTGTATTTCCAATTACAGAGGTTAGGCTATTAAGCCCTTCCACAGTTATGACGATCTTACTTAACCCCGTGGTACTTTACTAAGTACTTTGTAGCTGTTAAAAATTTCCCCGAACAGCCCTGTTCTTAGCAGCACTTGCCGTGGCAAGTGCGCCATGCTAACTGGCTATCGGTTAAACACGCACACCGGTTGCGGTATTGTTCTTACCCGCACCGTCATCAGTGGCCTTGTGGGCTCTTACCTTGACACCCTAATTGATAATCAATCTTCTGCACAACTGCTCATTGGTCTTCACATGGTAATCATTAACTAGGGTGCTTCCCGTTCTGGGAGACCCCTTTTCACTTGATATTGTATCTTCTTCGTAGCCCATTCCACGCATTTGTCGTGGTTACTGAGACTTATCCCTTGTTTGGGTACTACGTTGTAGTTCCTTAGTCGGTTGGTATACCATTGGTGACATTATTTAATAATCGTGGTCCCGTAGACACGCGTCTCGGGTACCATTACTTCACTATGCCTGTTGCCACTAGTAGAAAAAAGATCTTTAGTGTCGGAGCCTATAGCATCGGTTTTTAAGAAACCGTAACAATAGATAATCTAAGGTGTCGGTTTTATATTGAAGCGAAGCAGTAGACTAATTTTTTTTAATTGTTAGTGAAATTTTGTGGCGGGAGCTTGCACGGGAGCTTGCGCGGGGTAGAACATTTTAGCTAGGGTGTCGGTTTTATTATGAAGTAACACAATAGCTTAATATGGGATGTCGGTTTTATAAAACACCGACGCCTCAGTTTTTTTTTTAGTTTAAAAAAAAAAAAAAATTTACCTGGTGCTTCGGTTTTAAAAAAAACCGACACCAAACCCTGATTATATTTGCTAAACCTTTCCCGATCTATTTGAGTGTTCGCCGAGCTTCATTCTACAGATATTGAGCGGGACGGCCATTCTCTGCGCTCTCTTCATCATCTTCTTGCTGCATATCGTAGACCAGATTGAATTCGGCCAAAACACCCACCTTCGATGTCCACCTTCTTCGTTTTCGTTCTCCTCTGCCTACCTTCGATGTCCGCGTCGCCATTTTTCCCCAAATCTCGTTCCACCTTCTTCGTTTTCGTTCTCTGTCGGCCTTCTTCGTTCTTCTTCGTTCTCCTCTGTCGACCTTCTTCGTTCTTCTTCGTTCTCCTCTGTCGACCTTCTTCGTTCTCCTCTGTCGACCTTCGAGATCTGTGTCGCTAATTTTGTTCGAGCAGCCTCGTGATTGGTAAGTCGATTATGACGGTGTTTAATGACTTGAGGAAATTTCTAGGGTTTATACCCACGCCTTTATGGTTTTGGATTTAGAACTTCATTTTGCTGGTTGAATTACCATATTGGCACCTTCAAACTTGAATTCGAATGTTGTTTTGGCTGGTTGGAACATTTGCTTTGGCTCCCGTGACTTGCCTGTTACTCCTTCTCCCGATTCAGGCGCACCTTGATCTTTGATAAGGTACCCGCGCTGCTCTATTGCTACAAATTGTTGTACGATTTGGGTTTTTGCATTGTGGTTCTGATGAATCCGTATGTGTTCTTGCTTGTTATTGCGGTATTGGCCTGTCGGTTGGAGCTTGATCTTTCTGATTGATTTGCATGCCATGTCGGTTGAAGCTTGAACTTTCTGGTTTATTTGCATGCCTTGTCGGTTTGAGCTTGAACTTTTTGGTTCATTTGGCTGGTTGGAACTTGATTTGTCTCCATTGACATACCTGGTTCGAACTTAAGCTGCCTGGTTGATTTTGTTGGTTGTAACAAGTTACTGGCTCCCGTGACTTACTTGGTTCGAACTTGAATTCTCTGGTTTATTTTGGCTGGTTGTAACTTGATTTGACTCCCTTGACTTACTTGTTTAGTACATGATCTGCCTGGTTGATTTTGGCTGGTTGTGACATGATTTGGCCCCCTTGACCCTGGTTCAAACTTGAATCATCTGGTTTATTTTGGCTGGTTGAGACTTGAATTGGATAGATGGATTACCGTCCCTGTTTGGAACTTCAATCAGTTGAATTGGATCTTGAGTTGGTTGTCATCCCTGTTTGATTCGATTTGCTCTAATTTGTCGGTGCTATTTTCAGGAACTGAATTACATGTTGAGATTAGTAAATTGCCCATACAATGGTGGATAAGTGTATGGACCCATCATTTGTGTTAGTGAGGAGCGGACTAACCTATAACGGCCACCCCACCTTAGGATCTACCCGAACGATCTTGGCCCGATTACAAAAATGATGATAAGAACAGATAACGCATAAAGGGTAGGCCTATTGTGGTAGTCGTGGTAGTTATAGGTTAAGTTGTACCATAACTTCGCAAGTGAAATATGAGAGTCTACACTTGCCCGCTCAGCGATGATGAGGGCAAATATACTCTGAGCTGAATAGTCCCGAATATATCTAAATAGCGATGACGAGGACAAACTTACTCTGAGCTTAATAGTCCCAAACAACTCAGTTGTGCTAAGTTGACGTCTGGTGACAGGTACAGTGGCTATAGTCTTATATCTACATCTAACAGAAGATTCTTACTGTGTGATCCTTTCATGTTACTATATTGAATAAACCTTAGATATGTGATCTTCTTTCTGACAAAAACTGTATACACTTTTCTCCCAAGAGATTAAAGGCACCTAGAGCTTCATTTTGCACTGCTAAGTTCTGTTAGAAATGCTAGTTTCTGACTAATGTTCCTGCACCTATTACAATCTGCAACAACTACTTTATTCAGCTGCTGCTTGACAGTTTCCTAGAAATTTTTGAAGACAACAGCTCTTCTACTTGTATTCTGATTATAATGTGTTCAACTTGGCTTTGATTAATGTTTGATTATTAACTGGTTTGACGCCCCATACTATTGATATACATGTTACACAGGATATACCACATTCACTAGAATTTTAAATGACAATACAACTTGAATATACAAATCTATTACTAACACTACTTTTTGCTTTTACTTTCAGCTTTCCATTTTAGTTTTTGTTTTCTGTTTTACTTCAGTTATCTCTTGTTTGTACTTTCCAACTTTTATATCACAAGTTTTAGTTATTTAGGGGTATGTTTGTATTTGTATATCCTATTAGTTAGTAGTTCTTGGGATACATCTTACTCGAGTGAGTTTCTTGCGTTGCGTACTGATCATACACATTTTTGTTGATTTGATTATTAACAATTTGAAAAGGGAAACGTTGTCTTCATATTACACCTAGGTACAGATAACCAAGGAAATGATGTACACTTGGTGATCATTATAGCACCATTTATCAAAGGATAACGCTGCATTTATCAATTTTCTTACACTACCATACATTGATTTTACATGTATGTCTCAAAAAGGCTCAATAATAATCATGTTTGCAGGACTATGATATTGATGTAGTTAACCTCTTGGATCCATTCTCTTCTGGTTCTGTTAAGGTGGGTACATTTACGAGTCAAGTACCATTTGTCAATTTTTAAGTTTATTTCATGGATTAATTAAAGGGAAGTTGCATTCTTTTACAGGATCCAGTAGAAACTGAAAATGGGTGAAGAAATATTAATTATGCAGTACCATTGTTTTTTCTGTTTGGGTGCCAATATTGTTGTGATAACACTCTTTATTTAAATGGTAGGTTTCATTTGTTGTTAAGAGCTTGAGATCAGCTTTGGGAGATCTTCATCTGAAGCACAAACTTCTGGCCAGAGAAATGCATTATCATCAGAACCATTATGTGAAAAATAGAACTGATCTGCAGCATTTGAAAGGTAATTTTTACCCAATGCTGGGCACACAAAACGTTTGCATTTTAATGATGCTTTATGTTTCTATATGCTTTTCAGACATTACTCCATGTATTGTCTTAATCTCGTTGCAGTACTTGTATCCTGTATTAGTAAGTACTTTGGATTGCTTCCTTGGCTGTCTGGTTGGTGGTACTACGCTTATATGTATTTTAATGGGGATGCCTTAGGTAAAGAATAATGATTTCTAAGTCTTTGGTCAAGTAAGTTGTCTTGTATTTGAACTTCAGATACTATTTCTTGATTTTCTTGCTGGATGTAGTTAGAACAATTAACTTTCTTAAGCTGTAAAGATGACAAACCTGATCATATTTCCACAACATGTGTCCTGTTTATATCTGAATTAGAAGATGTGTCTGAGGTCTGTGATCCATAAAGGTGATCCATCTTTTCTTTGACTTTTCCCTGTGAAGATGAATTGCACGGTTATACATTGTTTATGGCTGCTACTTTGCTTTTGTTACACTATCTAAAATGGTGACAAACTGAGCATTGTGTGGACTGTTTAAAATGGTGAATTTACAGCTTGATTAACATATATAATGACTTATCTCTGCCAATGTATTATAATAATGGTTCTGCTGGTTCAGATTTTTGCTTTTTTACTCGTGTTCCATGGTTATTTTTCATCTGATTGATGTTAGGTTACACTTGATCATATTAGGAGTAAGTCTGGCCGTTCTGTAAAATCTATTTTTTTTAGTTCATTATGCATGGGCTCGGTCAACAAATGTTTTACTTTGAATCCTTCTGTGGCAGAAAAAATGTTCAATGCAATCATATAAAATGCCAGATTCCTTGGGGAGACAGCAACAAGATAGTTGGGAAAGAGCATAACTGAAAGGAACTATTTTATTTGTTCTTTCCTGTTGCCAGGTATATATCTGCACTGCTTGATGACAAAGAGCAGCCTAACTGTTTGCGAAGTGCTGTTTCTGCGGGCTGGCCTGCGTCACTGCATCTTATTGGGAAGGTATTGCATTCGTCTAGTTGCACCCATTTCACTTTTTTTTTTCATATCCAAAGAACCTTTTATGTTCAAGTATGCTGTCTCTGAGGATTTTTGGTTGAGTTCTCTTGTAGCAGTTCTGCTTCTCGTTTCATTTTATTTCTTTGCTTCCTTTTTTGTTCACGTTACTCTGTACTAATTACAAATACTTTGTCTATCATCTTTGTGGCATGATACTCTGCCGTCTGCCATGATGAGAAACTGAATGAAGCCAATTCCAGCAGAAGTGCCGACATCAGCATGTTTTGCTCAACAGACTAATCTCTAATGTCGGAGCAAGCTAATTTGGCAGATTCTGGGTGAACATCTTTTAATTACTTTTACTACTACTTAGGATGACCAGTTGTGAATTCTTTTGTTCTGGGTGAACATCATTCTTCCAAGGTATTGTAATGTTTTTTTTTACTTAGGATGACCAGTTGTGAATTCTTTTGTTTTGGCTTGCCTCCGCAAAGAGGTGTTGTAATGAAGTTGGCATTAACACACAACTTATATAAAAGCGAGTATTAAGATTGTATGTTTTGTAAATGAATGTCATGTGCAGGTTGTATTGTGACTAAATGTCATTACCAGGTTGTGTATACAATTGCTATTAACAGGTTGAACTCATACGAAATGGATGCATATTAAAAAAAACATCCCCTTAGGTGTCGGTTTTTTAAAAAAACCGACACCTTAGGATTGTAAAACTGACTCATAGTCTGACTCTAAAGTGTCGGTTTTGAACACCCTTAAGCGTCGGTTCTGAAAACCGACACCATAATACACATCTGAAGCCTCGCTTCCACAAACCGACGCCCCAGATGTTAACCTGTAGTGTCAGCCTGCTAGGCCACGGTTCTAAAACCGACGCCACAGGGGGGTTTGGAACCGACACTATAGGTATTTTTTCTACTAGTGTGCACGGTTGGTGCATTGCAAGCTGGTTGTTCCCGACTGCTCGGCATGTTGACCCAGGTTACCGGAAATTCCATTTTTCGATGCACAAGATTCTTCATTCTTCGCTATGAAATGCGGTTAACATTGTTCAGATTGAAACCGTCTCCGGGATTCCCAGTTTTCGGGATCTACCGTATGACAGGTTCTCCGTACTTACCGAGGTACTTAGTAACAGCCAGGTCGGGTATTCCCAAGTAAGAGAGGACTTTCATCTCTCTGGCGTTCTTTCCCCGAGTTATAAAACAGGGATTGTGGAGGGCGGGATGGATGTAGTAGGTTTCCAGTACATGCTGGCAATTCCTAACTAGCGTATCTCTCACGCTATCACTCAACCCTAAACCCAAAGTACTAAAATCCTAACTCGGTACTTCCTAAACTCGGTATTTCAGTCATCAGAGAGATACTTGGCTCTGATACCACTTTTTGTAACACCCCAACTACAACCATACACTTAACAACACATTGCAGCAGAAAACTTAACTCATCACATTACTTAACCCAATGGTGTTACACGCCGTTAACCACCCACGTGGCTAACAAGGCTAATACATTTACATTGTATCGGTCTGATGGACTAGATTCCCGAGCGACTACACATTACTATCTCTTTCCATTAACAACAACAACAACATACATATACATTCCAACTGTACCGAGTATTCACAAACTAATGCCGATAACAACCTCGGTCTTACTACACCTACTATACATACACAATTTAAACGGCTACCCATGTGTAGACAACTACCCCACCCTACTCTCGAACGGCTTCCAGCTCCTTGTACCTGAAAAATAGGAAAGAAAGGGTGGCCCCCAAGGGGCTCAACACCTTTGCTGGTATGGTAATCCCGCAGCCCGCATGCTACCGGGCCACGCACAACTAATTGTCGTCTTAGCATGCGGTTGATTATATTTAAATCATGCATGTAAACTATAACACACAACACATTACATTCCACAAAAATGGGCTCAACAAAACAGACAACACATCAATACTTAATAACTCACTCGCTGAGTTCCTTAACCCTAGAGTGTTTCTCCTATAATGGAGCTATTTCCTTAATAGACGACACTTACCCAATAATCGGGTTATCCTTAAACGCCTCTTATTATAAACTGGGATTCATATCCATGATACACATACTCCACATTTTAACAACATATAACATCACATTGCAATAAGAATTGCCGTACATCAATAACACATAACATAACGGGAACGGTTCTCTTTAGGAACCGACCCAAACATAATTAGTTCACTTGTAGAGCCTAGAGAATGTTGCCAAACTCATGATAAGCTCGTTACATAACTCGTTACCGTCTCGTTAAATGAACGGATAACTTAACCCCAAGGTGCATCGGATATAGTAATCCAAGCACACCGAACAAACATAGTATGCGCCTGTGGCCCGACGTGAGTCATTAAAATAGCTTTGGTTAAGCTAAAGGGGAGATTGGATCCCAATGGGAAAACAACCATAACATACAGAGAGGATCGAACCTGAAATGACAATGACCCCCATACTCACACGCGTGGCCGGAACAGACCGAACTCCTCACTTTCCCCATTAGCACTTGTTAGAAATTCCATTATTGGACTTAGCACATTAATTTACAAATAGGTGGTTAGGTCTAGTTAGACACACACAAGAGTAGTGAACATACTAACACGCACAAGCAACACATAACTAACTCACGCATAGCCGTGGTTAGAACGTTCCTTAGGTTGGAAACGTTATTATCGGATACCGTTCTCTTACGCTTACCTAATATTGGTTAACTAGCCTTTCATACGCATTCGAGGTTACCGGTATCGGTACGCAAACACACAACAACAACAATGACTGTAAACTCGTTTCATGATTTATCATATAACGTGGCAAACATACAGAAAAACACATTGGCATACAAGCTGGTGTAATCCGGTAGGACACAGGTTGCAAGAAAACCATACCTGTCACCGGAGTCCACTCTACCATGTCCACTTATGTTCCTCAAACAATTCTCGAACAACTGGTAACATTAAAGTCGCTTTATTAACATTGGGGGTAACATGTTTGTGTAACGTCGAATGACCATGGTTAACCCCGTTAACTAGTTAAATAGCTTCACATTTTTAACTTGTTTTACTCTCACATTTTACTACCACTTTTCACCCTCTTAATTGTCATTATAACTCACCTAACATGTCCTAAAAAACCTTATAACATCATTATCTATCAATCCCCATCATTACACATCATTTTCATACCTTAAACAACATTTTTAGAGTGGTCCGGAACTTGGTCCTTACCTTAAGTCCCTGACCAACACTTAAGCAACTCTCGGGGTGAAAAATGGTACTGGTCTGGGACCTTGTACCGGCCCCAAGTCCCGGACCAAGTCATTGATGCACTCTCGGCCCTTTTTTTTTATGTATGGTCCAAGACTTAACCCTGGAACCAAGTCCCGGACCAAAGCTACAGATTTCCATATTTAGCATTTTCAAGCCTTGTTCAACTAGTTCTCTTCACCCATTGTTTACCCAAACTTCATACATGTACTTAGGCATATTCTAACCAAAATATCACTTTGATTCAAAAACATTATCCAACTTGTTACCCAATTTCCTTACAAAATCTCTTAACACTTGTAACATTTTCCATTTGGTTTTCTATGTGGTGTTTCACCTAAAATGACCACTATACCAAAATGTTTCCTCACCATCAAACATCACCAAGAATCTTCTCTTAACCAAATCTTCTTTTCACAACTTCTTAAAACTCCTTTCTCAATTCCTTACGTAAACATCATTCCCTCCTTGTACATCAACATTACCTAAACCTTAAACAAACTTCTCCAAGATTTTCGAACATCCCAAAAACACCCATTGGCTTTCTAGAACTTCCAAGATATTGCCTAAATCCTTGTAGCACTCTAGAACACCTTAACACATGTTTCCTTCCCTAGTGAAACATTCATTCATTCCTCACATTTCCTAGTCCACCATAACTCATTTAAACACATAAAACTTCTTATACATTATCCAAATTTTGCCATGGGTTCTCCTAGCACATCAACACTCCAAAACACATAGTTTTCACCATTAAACATTCAGAACACCTAAATCCTTCAAGAACCTTCTCACACAAAAAACTTCACCAAATTTACACTACATCACAATATAGTGCATAATTTAAATTGCTTGGCACTTAGGCCCTTAAATAACATGGCTCTTAGGCCCTTAAATTGCATAAACCATAAACACTGAATTTCCCCACATAAATAATGCCTTTGACCTGTAATTACATACAACAACACATATGCCCTTTAATAGTTTCCTTGAGAGCATTTTACTAGGTCATTCACCATTGGCTCCTTAGGTATTTTATTAAGCAAATCAAGCTCAGAAATACCCCAAACTAATAAAACATGGATTAAATATCTAATCACATTGATTAAGGCCTAAACATGCCTTAAAAGTGAACTGAGAACAACAGTGGTCAACACAAAGCAAGTTGTTGCACCCTTTGACTGTTTAGGGTAAATAAGTACCAAAATGAACTTCTTAGGACCTAAAACTTTGTCCTAAGCATTATAACATATAACTAAACATATTACAATCGTTGGACAACACTCCAACACAAAGAACAAGCATTTTCATGCTTCAAGGTCAAGTAGGGCAAGAATGTGCTCTAAGGAAACCTTAATGGTCTAATGACCTCTAAATGATATAAAATTAGATACATGATCAAATATCATGTAAGGAACACAAAATAACCGTTCTCAAAGAAAACCAAGCTCAGAAACACCTTGCAACACAAAATGTGCGCTAAAACTCCTTAAAGCACATTTTTGTGTAATTGCCTTCTAAATTGGTTTTTAATGGGCTTAAAGGTTATAATTACCTTTAAATATGATAATAATATTATATATATTAGGAATTTAATTACAGAAATTTACAAATTTTACAAATTTAATATTAAAATATTAATAAAACCCTAGAAGGGGGCCCGTTTGAGTCAACATTGACTAAGAATGGTCAAGAGGTCAAAGTTTGACCCCTTGGACCACATGAGGTCGACAGCCACAAGCAAAGGAGCTTAAAATTCGTCACTTTCAACACAAGGGACAAGCTCCAACACATTTCCATGTTTTAAGGGACCACTTTTGCCTTTACAATACAATAATGTGAATATTCAACCTTGGCTCCTTATTTGATTGACTAAGGCTTCAAAAAACGTGGGAGGCTCCACTTGAGAGGCTCCAGCCCCTCCAATAATCGATGCGACCCCCTCTAGTGAGTCACCAAACACCAAAATACATTAAATAAGTCAAAAGTGAGTATTAAGGCAAATTTGACCTACCTTTCTCATTTGCCTTGCTTCCCAATGACTCAAGGCCTCTCTATCCTCTCTTTGGATTCTACAAGTCGTGGGTAAGTCTCCAAGAACAAAGAAGAACATTTTGATACATAGGTAAGCTTAATTAGTCATTTTATGTTCAATTTCTTCCAAATCTTTCTCCTTTCGGTGGATCTAAGCTTCAACCACTTCCATCCATGGATCTAGGGTGTTTTGGAGTTAAATGAAGGAGGAATCTCGGCCATAACAAGGGAAGAAGGTGGAGAAACCCAATCTTGTTCTTAAGGTACAAAAATGTGCTTTAAGCACTTATCTTTTGATTCTCTTTAGATCCGGTTGTAAAACCTGTTCTAATAGCCTTATAATATTCTTCTTAACATACTTATTCAGTGGATCTATCAAGAGCTTCAAGGTATAGCCAGATCCAAGCAAAAAACACCATTTTTTGCATTTTAAACAAGGTAAAAATTAGCCATCTTCGAATCTAAGTTATGTCAGTTTTAAGCCTTGGTTTTGTAGACCTTTTGATGCTCTTTTGCTTCTGTAAATTTAGGTCGAAGTCAATCCAACTCACCTTGGTATTCTAAGGTAAATCTTACCTTGAAATATACATTAAAACACTTCTTATGGTTAGATCTTGCTTGGAGACTAACTATGCCTTGGTTTCTGTTTGAAAATATGTAAAAGAAGCTGTGGAAATTTTATTCCTAAGCTGGCCAAACCAAACAAGGCTTTATCTAAGCAAAAACAAGGTATAAATCACTTAAACCTTCACTTGGTACATTAATATGTGTTTATACATATTTATATAAATTGTGCCATGAGTGAACAAGTATTTAAGGTCTTATTTTGACCTTAGGTGATTAAGGAATGGTTTGGTAAATTTTATAACTAATTAAACAAGCATAATTGTCAAATTTAAGACATTATGTGGAAAATTGGTAATTAATGGAAAGATATGGTGAGGGCCGAAAGTTTAATGCATTTTTGGACATTTATGTGTAATTTATTTTATAAGCCAATGTTTGTAATAAGGCCATGTACTCTAGGCCATTTTATTTATGCATTTGTAAGCTTTTAATTAAGTTTAAGCGGTGAAAATGCATTACCGAAAAGAAATGGGGTCTTAGGTGTAATTAAATTAAATTTGGGGGCTTTATAATAATAAGGCCGAAAATTAGAAGTTAAAAAGGGTTTAGTTTATAAGATTATATAAAGTTTTGGGGTTAAATGGTAATTTCTAAAAAGTATGGGTGCAAACCGTAATTATTATGAATTAATGGTCAAGGAAATATTAAGGAGGCCAACCTTGACCATATGGTAGGTTTTGACCAAATTAAATAAGTTAGATAACTTATTTAAGGTTTTATTATAAGATGAGTATTTAAGAGTAACAATTTTATAACATATGTGGTGAATATGTTATTTCCGAAAATAAAGGGTGTATAATGGTATTATAAACACCCATGGGCTATTAGGAATTTTTAGGAATTTATTGGGTTGTTTTCGGAATTAAAATAAACTATATATGAATAATATATAGTTATTATGTCATTATGACACTTTGGAGAAATATAGATGGTGGAATGGTAAATACCAAAAGTATATGGGTTAATAAGGTAATTATAACCCTTTGGTGAAATTTGGTGATTTTTAGAATAATATAAGAGTATTTATTAAGATATATGTATAATATATAGTTTTAATGAAATATTAAACTATATGTTATAAATTGGGCCAAATGGCAATTATAGAAATTTGGTGGGTCTGTTCGGAAATTTAATGGATATATAACCATAGGTTATATTTATATTAAGGTTAAAATGTTATATTAAATGGTATATATAACATGGTGTTAATAATGGGGTGATTTTGTAAATAAAGGAAACTATGGTTTATGGAAAAGAATAAGGTTTAATATATATGCCTATGCGGCAATATATAATAGTTTTGTATAAAAACTATAGGTTATAAATTAAAGGAAATAAAAATATCATATCAAATGATATTAGAATATGGTATAACATTACATAATGTTATGTGGTCAAAATAGAATTTAAATAAATTCAAGGGCTGTACCGAATTAATAAGAGTTGGAAAATGAATTTTAGACTATGGTCTACAATGTTATAAATGTTATAACAATTATATGGTTTAGTTGGGGTTAATATAAGTAAGGATATTCACATTAAATAATGTGACAAACTATAAATAAATAGGATTTATAAACTAAGGTATTTATTGAATAAACCTTAGGAGTTGTAATTATACAACATAAAATGTTACATAATATTAGGATAATAATCTTAATATAAGTTGTATAATATAATACAACTAATGGGAATAATCATCTAATATAAGATGATAAAATGTAACATATAATGTAAGAGTTTATTAAACTCACGAAATTTACCTACGTGGTAAATATATACATACACAAGAATAATGTACATAAGGATGAATATATAATATGGTTGGAAACCATTTAATATAATGGTGGTGGTTATTACATGGAAATAGTTTATAAACTATAAGTTATGAGTTTTTGGATGCAAATATTATTTGCTAAAGATAATGGATGATATAATACAATGTATTATAATGGATGGCGGGATAATGATACAATATGAAAAAAATAATACAATATAATATAGTCATGCATGCATACATGCAACTATAGGTTACACCTACATTTAATGGTGGATAAGATTAAAAGAAATACAACGAATTAAACTTAACAGTCGAAATGTTTTTGACATACGAGTTTTAGTAACAAAGCCGACCGGTTTAGATAAACCCGTAACAAATAACTGTAGAAAACAGGGATGAACTGTCGGGGTTACTTGTTATTCGGAAATACCGGATGTAGTTAGTCATGGAGACTGACTTATGGTTTTAATACCGTTTAGATTATACTTCAGACGAGGACGCTTGACGAGCTAGTGGACTACACTGCGCATCCTAGGTCTTGGTGAACGGTATGTAAAGGGGTTTGATCCGAGTTGTCCTAAGGAAGCTCCTTGGCTCGGATTTGGTTGATATAACTTGTGTGTTATGTGTGTGGATACATGTATGTGATTAAGTGTTACTGCATTATTTATTTATGCACGATCGTCCCACGGGACTAACACTACGTCGACTATAGATCGACTTATATAAACATACATATACGTTAATGTGATGACATGACGGTTACTTGATATAATACCATAGTATTAATATTAAGTATATGGTGACCTAAGTAAAACACTTAGGGACGAGTCACGACATTGTCGGTCTCTAGAGCATGGATCTCGAACATGAATATAACCTAGATTACTTCTAGGTATGCGTGAGACCCATTGGGCAGCTAATTAATAATTATTCTCCATAAGACTAAGAGCAGATCTTAAACATTATGAGAGAGAGATGGTATGAGTTGAGGTGAGGAATCCCGGTAGTTTACGAACTACTTGGTTGCGCAGTTGTGATCACTGAGGGGTACCCGATTGGGTTCCGCTCCAGGTTATACCCAACGAGCCCAAACTGGATCGTGGGTCAGGTGGCTACGGCCTTTTATATGGACGTCTTACGAGACATAAGAGAGTCAGGGGCCTCCGGACCTCTGGCAAAATGAGCACCTTTGTGTGTACGGGAGGACTACTGTCCATGGTGAGGATATCGGGTTGTCCTAACATGACGCCCAACTGGTAACAATTAAACATGGTTGGATGGAGCCTACAAGGCTAAGGTAAATTAAATATGAACACCGTACGCCACGGCGAATGTACATTGTACATTATTAACTATGGAAACTGTACGCTACGACGATTGTACATTGTACATATGGATGGGGCCTTGAAGGCCAAATTAAATTAAATTAATAAAGGATGGTATACGCTACGGTGATTGTACATTGTACATTATATTGTTATTACTCGATACGTTCGATATACAAATGTTGTTTGAGATATTAAATGAATGTTTGGATTGGATGGATGGTTAAATGTTTATGGATATTTGGATGGATGATTATGTATTTTATACATTTATATTACAGTATTGATTATAACTGTAAAATGGTAAAGCATGAAACCGATCTAATAATAAGATGGTTAAAATGACTAAGTGACCATTAGGGTCCAGGCCCGGCATACTCAGCGTCTATCGCTGATACTACACCATTACAGGTTGATGATTATTGTCGAAGCCGAGAGCGAAGAGCGGGAACAGGGTAATTGGAGTTTTACTTTAATTATTACTGCGCATGGAGTTTGTCTATATGGCAATGAAGATGGTGAATTGTATTATGGTAAGATTATGTATATTTGGGATTGGGTAGACGCTCACTTGTCGATGTTATGGTTTATGGACTTAGTATGATGTATAGGAGTTTTCTCGTTATCACGGCGGTTAGCAGTTTGTTATGTTGGAAGTTGGATGTAGTTTGGCTTCGTTGCTCGCATGGGCGAGTAATGGCCGGTGACACCCGAGTGAGTATTGGTTTATTATTTATTCTTCCGCTGTAAGACGTTTTATTTATTGCTACGTGAGAGATTATTACGTGATTGTGGAGAGGGGTGTTACAAAAGTGGTATCAGAGCGGAGTACCGCTCTGATGACGAGGATATAGGCTAAGACAGTGAGCATAGGACTTGGGAAATTATGGGAAACGTTTGTGAGGTACGAGACGACTCGTCTTAAAAGATATTGTGTCTAGTAACGCAAATTGCGTGATAGGTTAGCCTTAAGGCAATTCAATATCTATTGGTTGTGTACGGTAAATTACCGAGTATTTATGTGACATACTGCACTACAGATGTCTGGGGGAACTAGAGGGCGTGGTACTGGTAGAGGTGGAGGCGGTGACCCCACGAATCCAGGAGTTGCAGAGACAATTGCTGCTGTTCTTGCACAACTGGGTACTCAAATTGGAGGAGCACCAGCCCACCCGCCACAGCCCAGGGAAACGAACTGGCTTAAGTCAGTTACCGAGACCCGACCACCTACATATTCTGGGGAACCAGACCCAGTAGCCTTAGAGCGATTTATTGTTGAACATGAGAAGGCATATGAAGCTTTACAAGTACCTGCCAACCAGAAGGTTGTCATTGCTGCTTTCCATCTGAAGGATGCAGCCAGCACTTGGTGGAGGTTGGTCAAGGACCATCACCTGGCTACGCCCGACTTTTCGTGGGCTGCCTTTGTAGAGTTACTGAGAGGGAAGTACTACCCAGCCCACCTTAAGCAGAAGAAGCGCCATGAGTTCGAGACACTGTCTCAGGGAGGTCTGACCGTGGATGAGTACTACGCTCGATTCATTGGTCTGCTGGACTTCATCCCCGGTGTTGAATACTCAGAGACCGTTAAGATCGAGAAGTTCCAGGGAGGACTATTGTTTCGCATCCAGATGGCGATGGGTGCTACCCTCTACACTACCATCCTGGTATTAACATGAAAGCCATAAATTCTTTACCTATTACATTACCGATTAACTTTGTGAGAACTTACCAATGAGATTCCAGGAGTGTTATGACGCTGCCTCGAGGATGGAGCTAATGCTCCAGACTCAGGAAGAGACTCTCGGGACAAAGAAGAGAAAGAACCCTGAGGGAGAGTCTGAGGGTGGAGGAGCATCTCCAGGCGATGGCCAGAAGAAGGGAAAGTAAGGATTTATCCCATTCTAAACTACTTATCATATTGAATACCTTATGAATGCTGACCCGAAACCTTGAACAGGAAATTCTTTCAGAAGAAAGGGCAGCAGGGTCACCAGGGAGCAAAGGGGAAAGAACCCGTCCTTCGGTTGACCGGCCCAGCTATAGATGCTCAGCCTCTGAGATCTGCACCTCCTAAGGGTGAGAACACCTACCTCTTAAATTGAATTGTGACCTTAACCTTTATATCATCAGATACTAACTTAAACTAAATACTACCATTAGGCACCGGACAGCCCCAGCGCCATTTCTATTGCAAGCGTTGTGGGAAAGACCATCCTGGGGTCGACTGCAATGGCCGCAAAGTTGAGTGTCGCTGTTGCAAGAAAGAGGGCCACCGGGAGTTCGAGTGCTGGATGAACCCTGAGAGCCGTAACTACAGGCCACCAAGGAATACTCAGAAGACCTCAGTTGGAGGATCTAGAGTACCACGAGGCGGTCAGGATGGCCAGACATCTACTGATGCTGGAGCCTATAAAGGCAAGGGAGTGGATAGGGCATGAGTACCCTGAACTCCGTGAGACCGCTGGTGGAAGACTTTTGCTTACTTTGTTATGTACTTACCTTGGATGTTAGAAGGAGCTATGTTATAAATATGTGGGAGTGTGTCACTGACCACTTGCCTTTTTGTGTATGACTTTTGGGAACTAGTTTTGTGAACTCGATACGAGTAACCTTGAAACATTGACAGATTATATATATGAACAGGATGTTAAAGCTTACATTATCATGTAGCCCATACTCAACGACACAGAGTCAATGAGACCGTGATTATGAACCAGAATTTCCATCTGCATGGCGCACTTGCTATTGCAAGCGCTATGACAATCACACCACTGAAATTTCCATCTGCCTGCGCACTTGAGAGCAAGTGCAGCAACAGCAAAGCAACAGCAACTGCAAATGCAACTGCAACAACTACTACTTTTTAGTCTTTTATTATATGTATAAAAAAAATGTTTTTCAAACGTTTTCATACAAACCTGAGATTAGAAACCTATGCAACTTTGGAAGGACCGTTAGTCCAACCACTGCAACTGGAGAAACTATACATCCATGTGATTGTAAAACCACACCAGTGATTGTTCGAGAATTTTCAGACAGGGCTTATTAGCCAAATACCATCAGTGTATACCCGCATTTAATGCTAATCACTACCAGTGATGAAGTTTAGTCCTTATGGACAAGCATACCGTTTGTAGATGCACCACCGTCAGTGAGGATGGTTGGGAAGTGGAGAGCCAAGTTGCTCAAGCTATTATGCAATCTGCAATACATCCAATTAAACGGATGAGGGAATGAATATGAACCATGGATGAGATATGACCATGAGAAACAGGGAGAAAAGGAATATGTGTGCACTCAACGTTTAATGCTAATCACTACCAGTGATGAATGTTAAGTCCTTATGGACAAGCATACCCTTTGTAGATGCACCACCGTCAGTGAGGATGGTTGGGAAGTGGAGAGCCAAGTTGCTCAAGCTATTATGCAATCTGCAATACATCCAATTAAACGGGTGAGGGAATGAATATGAACCATGGATGAGATATGACCATGAGAAATAGGGAGAAAAGGAATATGTGTGCACTCAACGAGATCGAATTAGGAGAACCAAGTTTGCTAAATATAGCACAGATTTTACTTACACCGAGCTAAATAATGCCGGTTAATGACACGAATTACCACTGATGCCACCAGGGCAATAGCACTTATTACTAGATAACTGATACCATGAACTATTAAACAAAAGAAAAAGGAAGAAGAAGAGAAAAGAAAATAGGATATCCATCAGAGGGAGATTGACAACAGAATACTTCACAATACATGTGTGACAGACATTACCAGTTTACTAAACGAGACATGGGACGACCGCACTCCGTTAGGAGCATGTGGGCCTGACAGACTTATTTATGAGTTAGTCGGGTAAGTAGTAATGTATCAGTACGGTACCCCATGCAAGTAGACAAGTAGTGTTAGGAACACGAGAAGTAGTCAACTCCATACTACGGACAGTAAGGCAGATTACCTCAAAGATGGACGAGAAGAGCCGCCATTGAACCAACGGGCTAAAGAAATCATGAACCTTCATCAGAGAGCAGTAGACAGTATACAGTGAAGACAAGGAAACCTTTTAAGGACGTGAACACTAAGGATAGAAACATGGAAACCCATTATGGATGAAAATATGTAGAACCCTCTTAAGGATCGAGCAAACTTTTGCAATCCAGAGGAAATCTACTATATGATTTGGACATAAACGCGTGATTACGCAAGGATAAAAGACAAAGCTATATAGTAGCAGATACCTTAAGCAAGGAACAGTGGATTTGGAATGTACCACTCACAGGATAATTCGCACATCTTATCTGTTTGACTCATTAGATATTGGCTGCTGAGAGTTTACGCCTCTGCACTCTATATGACTGAGTGTTTTGGTATTGCACTTGTGCAGTTATTAATCTAGTGGGAATACGGAAAGATGCAATGGATATCAACACGAGTGTGTAAAAAAAAAGAGAACTACAACAGTGTGTTACTACGGAACAAAACCACCAGGAGACATGGATGACAAACATCATCTTTGTGGACATATAGGCTGGTACGTCTAAGTATTACAAGACAAGTGCAAAGAGCACTAAGTACTAACAGTAGCCAATGTCATATTATACCTCAAGCTGAATATCAGTGAGTGAAGACACACGCATGTATGCTAGTGATCCAAATGAGAGGATACACAAATGGAAGAGGCAAACTGAGCCTATGTTCATGGGTCTGCAACTCATACAGAGCGAGTGGGCCCATTAGAAAGAACTGGGAGAGAGCACAACTAGTTCAGTGCCTCACCCTTTATATTGTGGAGCCCAGAAGGGCTAGAGTCATACCCGCCTCTATGATATGAGGATAATCCACGAGGTGGTAAACTCTATGAGAGCCAAGTATCCAGCGCTCCTTGTTGAGCGGCTGTGTATACTTGTGGGGTACGGGGGCGTAACCCTTTTTAAGGGGGGTAGAGCCATCTTGGCTTGCACGTGTGTGCACTAAGTTTTGTTTGTTCTGTATGCATTGCATACAAAGAATTGGTGGTGTGCGGGGCATACGAGGTTGTTTGTTTAGTATGCATGGCATATAGTGAATTGTTTAGTATGCATGGCATACAGTGAATTGGTTTTGTTGGTTATGTTTGGTACGCGGGGCGTACGTTGTTGTTTTGTTATGTATGATGTGCACTTGTATGTGTATTTATGAGATACTTGTTTGAATGTTGTGTTTATACCCATGTGTGTAACACTTTTCTTATGCTATTTGTGATATGTATTCATATTGCTTTATAGAATGATTACATATGGTATCGCCTAGATACAAAATGAATCATTAGATATGGAATTTGGAACGATGGTATGTTATGGACACCTCGGGGAGGTTGTCAGGGGTTTGTAGAACTGATAGGAAATGATGGTGCTGATGGATCACCTTATCCATATGATTGAACTAACGCCACAAAGTGATGGCTATGTGATGTATAGGCGCAATACGATGTGTGTAAATGATATATCACATAGATATACATTATGTGAATAATGGGTAGTTATACATTTATATACTTACCTATTTGATTAAGCGACTTCGGGACGAAGTCTTTTTAAGGGGGGTAGATTGAAATACCCCAAACTAATAAAACATGGATTAAATATCTAATCACATTGATTAAGGCCTAAACATGCCTTAAAAGTCAACTGAGAACAACAGTGGTCAACACAAAGCAAGTTGTTGCACCCTTTGACTGTTTAGGGTAAATAAGTACCCAAATGAACTTCTTAGGACCTAAAACTTTGTCCTAAGCATTATAACATATAACTAAACATATTACAATCGTTGGACAACACTCCAACACAAAGAACAAGCATTTTCATGCTTCAAGGTCAAGTAGGGCAAGAATGTGCTCTAAAGAAACCTTAAAGGTCTAATGACCTCTAAATGATATAAATTGGATACCATGATCAAATATCATGTAAGTAACACAACAAAACCGTTCTCAAAGAAAACCAAGCTCAGAAACACCTTGCAACACAAAATGTGCGCTAAAACTCCTTAAAGCACGTTTTTGTGTAATTGCCTTCTAAATTGGTTTTTAATGGGCTTAAAGGTTATAATTAACTTTAAATATGATAATATATCATATTCTATCATATTAGGAATTTAATTCCAGAAATTTACAAATTTTTACAAATTTAATATTAAAATATTAATAAAACCCTAGAAAGGGGTCCGTTTGAGTCAACATTGACTAAGAATGGTCAAGAGGTCAAAGTTTGACCCCTTGGACCACATGAGGTCGACAGCCACAAGCAAAGTAGCTTAAAATTCGTCACTTTCAACACAAGGGACAAGCTCCAACACATTTCCATGTTTTAAGGGACCACTTTTGCCTTTACAATACAATAATGTGAATATTCAACCTTGGCTCCTTATTTGATTGACTAAGGCTTCAAAAAACGTGGGAGGCTCCACTTGAGAGGCTCCAGCCCCTCCAATAATCGATGCCACCCCCTTTAGTGAGTCACCAAACACCAAAATACATTAAACAAGTCAAAAGTGCGTATTAAGGCAAATTTGACCTACCTTTCTCATTTGCCTTGCTTCCCTACGACTCAAGGCCTCTCTATCCTCTATTTGGCTTCTCCAAGTCGTGGGTAAGTCACCAAGAACAGAGAAGAACATTTTGATACATAGGTTAGCTTAATTAGTCATTTTATGTTCAATTTCTTCACAAATCTTTCTCCTTTCGGTGGATCTAAGCTTCAACCACTTCCATCCATGGATCTATCAAGAGCTTCAAGGTATAGCCAGATCCAAGCCAAAAACACCATTTTTGGCATTTTAAACAAGGTAAAAATTAGCCATCTTCGAATCAAAGTTATGTCAGTTTTAAGCCTTGGTTTAGTAGACCTTTTGATGCTCTTTTGCTTCTGTAAATTTAGGTAGAAGTCAATCCATACTCACCTTGGTATTCTATGGTAAATCTTACCTTGAAATATACATTAAAACACTTCTTATGGTTAGATCTTGCTTGGAGACTAACTATGCCTTGGTTTCTGTTTGAAAACATGTAAAAGAAGCTGTGGAAATTTTATTCCTCAGCTGGCCGAACCAAACAAGGCTTTATCTAAGCAAAAACAAGGTATAAATCACTTAAACCTTAACTTGGTACATTAATATGTGTTTATACATATTTATATATATTATGCCGTGAGTGAACAAGTATTTAAGGTCTTATTTTGACCTTAGGTGATTAAGGAATGGTTTGGTAAATTTTATAACTAATTAAACAAGCATAATTGTCAAATTTAAGACATTATGTGGAAAATTGGTAATTAATGGAAAGATATGGTGAGGGCCGAAAGTTTAATGCATTTTTGGACATTTATGTGTAATTTATTTTATAAGCCAATGTTTGTAATAAGGCCATGTACTTTAGGCCATTTTATTTATGCATTTGTAAGCTTTTAATTAAGTTTAAGTGGTGAAAATGCATTACTGAAAAGAAATGGGGTCTTAGGTGTAATTAAATTAAATTTGGGGGCTTTATAATAATAAGGCCGAAAATTAGAAGTTAAAAAGGGTTTAGTTTATAAGATTATATAAAGTTTTGGGGTTAAATGGTAATTTCTAAAAAGTATGGGTGCAAACCGTAATTATTATGAATTAATGGTCAAGGAAATATTAAGGAGGCCAACCTTGACCATATGGTAGGTTTTGACCAAATTAAATAAGTTAGATAACTTATTTAAGGTTTTATTATAAGATGAGTATTTAAGAGTAACAATTTTATAACATATGTGGTGAATATGTTATTTCCGAAAATAAAGGGTGTATAATGGTATTATAAACACCCATGGGCTATTAGGAATTTTTAGGAATTTATTGGGTTGTTTTCGGAATTAAAATAAACTATATATGAATAATATATAGTTATTATGTCATTATGACACTTTGGAGAAATATAGATGGTGGAATGGTAAATACCAAAAGTATATGGGTTAATAAGGTAATTATAACCCTTTGGTGAAATTTGGTGATTTTTAGAATAATATAAGAGTATTTATTAAGATATATGTTAATATATAGTTTTAATGAAATATTAAACTATATGTTATAAATTGGGCCAAATGGCAATTATAGAAATTTGGTGGGTCTGTTCGGAAATTTAATGGATATATAACCATAGGTTATATTTATATTAAGGTTAAATGTTATATTAAATGGTATATATAACATGGTGTTAATAATGGGGTGATTTTGTAAATAAAGGAAACTATGGTTTATGGAAAAGAATAAGGTTTAATATATATGCCTATGCCGCAATATATAATAGTTTGTATAATAACTATAGGTTATAAATTAAAGGAAATAAAAATATCATATCAAATGATATTAGAATATGGTATAACATTACATAATGTTATGTGGTCAAAATAGAATTTAAATAAATTCAAGGGCTGTACCGAATTAATAAGAGTTGGAAAATGAATTTTAGACTATGGTCTACAATGTTATAAATGTTATAACAATTATATGGTTTAGTTGGGGTTAATATAAGTAAGGATATTCACATTAAATAATGTGACAAACTATAAATAAATAGGATTTATAAACTAAGGTATTTATTGAATAAACCTTAGGAGTTGTAATTATACAACATAAAATGTTACATAATATTAGGATAATAATCTTAATATAAGTTGTATAATATAATACAACTAATGGGAATAATCATCTAATATAAGATGATAAAATGTAACATATAATGTAAGAGTTTATTAAACTCACGAAATTTACCTACGTGGTAAATATATACATACACAAGAATAATGTACATAAGGATGAATATATAATATGGTTGGAAACCATATAATATAATGGTGGTGGTTATTACATGGAAATAGTTTATAAACTATAAGTTATGAGTTTTGGATGCAAATATTATTTGCTAAAGATAATGGATGATATAATACAATGTATTATAATGGATGGCGGGATAATGATACAATATGAAAAAAATAATACAATATAATATAGTCATGCATGCATACATGCAACTATAGGTTATACACCTACATTTAACGGTGGATAAGATTAAAAGAAATACAACGAATTAAACTTAACAGTCGAAATGTTTTGACATACGAGTTTTAGTAACAAAGCCGACCGGTTTAGAAACCCGTAACAAATAACTGTAGAAAACAGGGATGAACTGTCGGGGTTACTTGTTATTCGGAAATACCGGATGTAGTTAGTCATGGAGACTGACTTATAGTTTTAATACCGTTTAGATTATACTTCAGACGAGGACGCTTGACGAGCTAGTGGACTACACTGCGCATCCTAGGTCTTGGTGAACGGATGTAAAGGGGTTTGATCCGAGTTGTCCTAAGGAAGCTCCTTGGGCTCGGATTTGGTTGATATAACTTGGTGTTATGTGTGTGGATACATGTGATTAAGTGTTACTGCATTATTATTTATGCACGAGCGTCCCACGGACTAACACTACGTCGACTATAGATCGACTTATATAAACATACATATACGTTAATGTGATATGACGGTTACTTGATATAATACCATAGTATTAATATTAAGTATATGGTGACCTAAGTAAAACACTTAGGGACGAGTCACGACATTGTCGGTCTCTAGAGCATGGATCTCGAACATGAATATAACCTAGATTACTTCTAGGTATGCGTGAGACCCATTGGGCAGCTAATTAATAATTATTCTCCATAAGACTAAGAGCAGATCTTAAACATTATGAGAGAGAGATGGTATGAGTTGAGGTGAGGAATCCCGGTAGTTTACGAACTACTTGGTTGCGTAGTTGTGATCACTGAGGGGTACCCGATTGGGTTCCGCTCCATGTTATACCCAATGAGCCCAAACTGGATCGTGGGTCAGGTGGCTACGGCCTTTTATATGGACGTCTTACGAGACATAAGAGAGTCAGGGGCCTCCGGACCTCTGGCGAAATGAGCACCTTTGTGTGTACGGGAGGACTACTGTCCATGGTGAGGATATCGGATTGTCCTAACATGACGCCCAACTGGTAATAATTAAACATGGTTGGATGGAGCCTACAAGGCTAAGGTAAATTAAATATGAACACCGTACGCCACGGCGAATGTACATTGTACATTATTAACTATGGAAACTGTCCGCTACGGCGATTGTACATTGTACATATGGATGGGGCCTTGAAGGCCAAATTAAATTAAATTAATAAAGGATGGTATACGCTACGGTGATTGTACATTATATTGTTATTACTCGATACGTTCGATATACAAATGTTGTTTGAGATATTATATGAATGTTTGGATTGGATGGATGGTTAAATGTTTATGGATATTTGGATGGATGATTATATATTTTATACATTTATATTACAGTATTGATTATAACTGTAAAATGGTAAAGCATGAAACCGATCTAATAATAAGATGGTTAAAATGACTAAGTGACCATTAGGGTCCAGGCCCGGCATACTAAGCGTCTATCGCTGATACTACACCATTACAGGTTGATGATTATTGTCGAAGCCGAAGAGCGGGAACAGGGTAATTGGAGTTTTACTTTAATTATTATTGCGCATGGAGTTTGTCTATATGGCAATGAAGATGGTGAATTGTATTATGGTAAGATTATGTATATTTGGGATTGGGTAGACGCTCACTTATCGATGTTATGGTTTATGGACTTAGTATGATGTATAGGAGTTTTCTCGTTATCACGGCGGTTAGCAGTTTGTTATGTTGGAAGTTGGATGTAGTTTGGCTTCGTTGCTCGCATGGGTGAGTAATGGCCGGTGACACCCGAGTGAGTATTGGTTTATTATTTATTCTTCCGCTGTAAGACGTTTTATTTATTGCTACGTGAGAGATTATTACGTGATTGTGGAGAGGGGTGTTACAAGCTCACTTTTCCTTAGGCATTTAAACTACATTGAGATAATTTGTTTACCTCTTTTCTTCAAGGTTTTTACTTGAACACTCTTGTTCTTCCTTGTTTGGAAATCGGCAAGAGGACTTGGTTACTTGTCAATGTTCTAATCAATACACAAGTAAAGCCAATGAGCATTCAAGCTTCATGCTTAAACTCATTTACAAACCCTAGGTTATATATATTGTCTTAAAACACAACAATGAATGTTTTACCTGGGAATTGGAAGAGAGTTTGACTAAGTAGCAAGAGAGGACTCCACCAAGCCCTTGAATGATTGTAATGAAGCTAGAACAAGGTAAGGTAAAGACACCATTAATGGTGATTCTCGGTCAACACAAAAACATGGAGGAAATGTTGTTTTTCTTTGAGTTTCCTTACCTTGAAGCAAAGGAGAACAACAAGGTGTGAAAATGTGAGCTCAAGCTCCTTCAATGGTGATTCTTCATGGCACCGAAATGGAGCTCTTGAAGTTTTGAAAAGATAGAATTGAAGTGCTTGGCAAGACTAAGAGAATGGATGGTTTTTGATTTGGCAAAGAGAGCTAGGAGATATAAGCTATGGAAGTTGAGAAATGGTGAAGTTGCTGTAGCATAACCGATGGAGAAGGAAGAAGAGGATTGGAGACCGTGGGAAATGAAGAGGGAAAGAAGAGAATGAGAAGGAACTTGCTTTTTTGGAGATATTTAAGCTAAAAGCAAATAGTAACTTTTGCTTTATCATTCACTTAACTTATTTATTTGTGTAGGTGTGGTGAGTCACCCATGAAAACCGGCCCCCTTGGTGTTTTAGGCTAAGTCATGGTCTTTGTTGACCAACAAGACAACTTATATTGACTTATATTGTAAACTAGCTTATTTTCGTTACTATTCACAAACTAAGGCACATATTTGTGAAATTTTTGATTTCCCATTGATTTAGACTTCCTAATGTGATACTAAGTAGTACACATGTTAATTAAAGAGTAATTATGGTCATTTAGCCACTCAAAACTCATTTACAAGATAATTGTTCAAAAATGTGCTTTAAGGCTCCTTAAAGCACATTTTGTGTTTTAGCTTGTTTCCAAGCTTGGTTTTCTTTAGTAATTGATTTAATATGTTCATTAACATGTAAATAAGGTATAGGTATGACCTTTAGGTCTTGTACAAGGTTACACCAAGTCTAGAGCAAGTTTTTGCTTAGATTGACTTTAACGTGTTTTCTTGTGTTTTGTTTGGTTTAATTGTCTACCAAAGTCTCCTAAGGACTTAATTAGCCGTACTAAATCATAATTGAATGTTATAAAGTCTTGGTAGGCTCTTTGGGTCCTAACCAAGTTCACTCCAAGCTTAGAGCATGTTTTTGCTCAAACTGTGTCTTAGTGCTTTATTGTGTTTTACTATGGTTTAAATTGTACACTGATGTTTCTAAGGCACTTTTTAGCCTTTAAATACCATAGTTTAACATTTAAACAACATATCAAGGTTTGGGGTATTTCATAAAGTGTTCCATTTCATTTTTTTAATCTAAAACCTACAACAATTCACCTGAAACTCCAAAATGCCTTATCTGTTGCTGAAGGCCTGCATGTCAAGGAAAACTGATGCATTCCTTCGGCTTTTTGCCATCGCCCCCTCGATCTAGTTTTTGTTCTTACTTCTATAATATATTATCACATTTTAATCAACCAGTCAGAGTCGATTATTGAAGATAGATTGCATAATTAGGCAGAGAATTACTTACGCAAATATTTCTTACAGAAATTTGAGTCAATTTGTTTGTTTATCCATACATAGCAGCATAAATCAGAGGCCAGATATCATGTCATAATCAGAGGCAAAAACATACTGCAAACATGTAATTACTGAGGGGTACGTAATTACCGTAGACAAAGATTCAGGTGGAGGATTCAGGTGGAGGGATTCAGGACTTCAGTCGGCGGACTTCAGGCGGCGGACCACGGTGGAGCGATGGTCGACGAAGCTGGGGCGCGACGATGAAGCTGCTGCTCGCGACGGGTTTTGATTTTCGCCAGAGAAGCAGCAGTCCGGGTGGAAGGAGGAAGACCGGCGACGGGAAGCGACGGACCTACGGCTACCAGGGCGACCCGCGCTGTGGTGGACCGGCGATGGATGGTGGAGGCGCGACGGTGGATGGTGGAGGTGAGACGTTTCAGGCGAGAGGAGGTTGGGGCGGTAGAGGCGCGCGACTAAAACTTCCCACTGCGTGGCGACGCGCGAAGGAGGCGGAGCAACTGGGCTCGACGGCGGAGGAAGAAGGGGCAAGCTCGATGGTGACAGAGGGAAATCGCAAGAGGAAGAAGAGAACGCGAGAGAAGAAGAGAGGGAAGAAGAAGAAAGAGGCGGGTTTTAATTAAACACTTTTAAACGACGGTTTGGACAAAAGCTGTCAGTTTAAAACCTATGTGACGAAACAAAAAACCACGGTTATATGGAAATCGTGGTTTAAAATGTTTGGCGCAAAGCTTTGAATGACAGTTTTATTTGAACCGTGGTTTATCGTCACTATATATGACGGTTGAAATGAGAACCGTCATTTATATTCTAAGGTGTCGAACTATAAACGACGGTTTCAACGGAAACGGTCATTTATCTAATGAGCCGTGCAACATATATGACGGTTCCATTAAAAACCGTGGTTTATTTACTTTAAACGACGAGTACATTTTTAACCGTGGTTTAAAGTCCGTCATATTAAATATTTTTTCTACTAGTGCATTTTTTATCTTTTAATCCTTCTAGTCATAATCACAAAGCAACACATCTCTAAAGGATGGAACTCCGTCCATTAATCATCTCCAATTCACCTTTAATCAAGTTACCTAGGGAATTTAATTCTTGCTAGGTTCTTTATCGATTTCATACCACTTCATAAATCATAATACTATATATATATATATTTATTTTTCAAAATCACAATACACAATACTATATTTGGTATTATATGAACATATACTGTTGGGGTTTTAGTTCCCTGGGAGTTTCTTTACTCCCTTTCACTTGTACTCTCACACAAGGGTTAACAAGGTAGGTACACTTATCACAATGGTATTCGCATCTTCTGTGCGCAATTACCACCATTAAACCATGAATGAATGCATATGTTCATGTAACATACGCACTAATCATCAAAACAAATTATTTTGTGCTATGCACACCATAGTTCACGTACACTTGTATGTAAACATACACTAAGTGATTTTGCGCTCTACCCCCCTTAAAAGGGATTACGCCCACGTAATTAATCACTGAATATTGGATTAAAATGTTCTCCCATCGTGAAGTATTTTAACTTCCACGTGGTCTGTTATACAATGCGTTCTGGTTAGAGGATCTTAACCATTTTGGGTTTAGTCCCTGCACCAAGAATTCTCATTGGAGTTTGTTTAACTCATAATAACCGGTTTCGGTTCTGGCCTGCCATGCTTCTAGGCGTTGATAATTAGCCATTTACTCGTATTCACTATATCAAATACCCCATAAATTAATTTAAATTAATTTAGGGGATTTCTTTTAGTAAACCCTAAATAATACTATTAAATATTAATTTATTATATGGTATTATGAATTTAATAGTAAGATTTATAAGTCAATAAATCTTGGGAAACTTTCAAGACACTCCAATTATATTATAAAGATTTTAGAAATATTTGGAACATTGATTTAAGGCTTAAAAGTCAAAATAAAATCATAGAAACCTTAAAGCTTCAATAGCCTTGCTAGGATTGACTTTTTGAGAATGGTCAAATCAGGCCATGAAAACTATACCAATAAAAAGGTTATGGAAAACCAAGAAGATTGATAAAAAGAACGTTAAAAATGGATCATCCTAGCCAAAGTTATGATAAATTGAAGTTTAGAGCCAAAATTTAGGAGGTTGCTGACGTGTCCAGGGCTAGCTGACTCAGCCGCGCACCTCGGGACACGTGCCGCACCCAGTCAGCACCAAAGTTAGCGTAGACGGTTATGTTTCCTTCAGTTTTGGCATGTTATGGGGCGATCTTTAGACGCCTATATCTTTTTCTCTACTCCACCATTTGGTATGTCGTCTGTTTCATTCGATTCTCCTATCATTCCTCTTTCCAACCATTACACACACACCATCTAACTCCTTCTACAATGACCAGAAAAATGATCCAAAGTTGCCTTCCTGTGAAACCGTAACCCAGATTTCCAGAAATCCAATTAATCAGGTAAACTTCGTCTGACCATAACTTCTTGGTCTGTGGATCAAAATCCATCTTCTATAGCTCGTTGTGTAGATCTCTAATCCCTCTACAACTTTGATGTTGATGACCAAGGCTGATTCGTACTGGTTTGGAAGATAAAGCTGTCTAAAGTTTCCTATGCGATCACGGTGGTATTTCTGCCCAGATTACCCAGAAACCGACTAGGTAAACACAGATCTTTTGAGATCTGTAACTTTCTCCCTAGTTCATCAAATTTAATGATTCTTCCACTAACGTCTAGAGTTACATGTCTAGTTTGGATTGTGATAGGTTTCGTGAATCAAATCCCTCTCAGTTGGCGCGAGTTGATTCGAGAAGTTGCCTACCTGAAATGCACATAAAATAACAAGTTTCCAGAATTTCCGATTTGATTCTCCTCTTTAATGCAATTCCGGTGAGTTTCTGATCAAATTGCTCCGTTGTTGCCAATCGTAACTTCATTACCGGTCAAACCCACATGCCAATTTAGTCTATTATGGATTACAATAGGGGAATTTGTCGAATTCAAACCGAAACCAAACTGTAAACCCTAACTTCGAACCCAGATTCGAAAATCTTCAATTCTGCATGATAATTAGGGAAATCGGTACCATTAGAACCGGAATTGAATTTCAAATCCATAGGAACAAGAATCGTCGAATTTCGTTCTGTAGATTGAGAGATATTGAAGGATTAGTACTCGGGTGCAATTTGGGAATTTCTGATGAAATCGCGAGATGTAGGTCGTCCGATTGTGGTTAATAGAAATGGATGGCCGAGATTAGATCGTGGGGGTTTAAGTTGTAGTAGTTTAATATGTTTTCCAGAATAAAGTCCTAACTTGCTTGATTTATTTAATGACCTTCCCTAATGTATATTTAGACAAAATTTTAACCATAGATTCCATGTAAACTGTAGTTTATTTTGATGTAAATTAATATGGGTTTTGAGTTTTTAAACGTAAATTATAATTTTTGTAAGTTTTGTGAATTTTGGAATTGTTTGGATAATTTTAAAAGATATTTTTATAATGTTATAGTTGCTATATATTAAATTTGGGGATTTTTAGACCAGAAGAAATAGGTCTAAAAATTGTAATTCTGAATTTTCCTAAGGTATATTATAATATAAGGTTTTGAATGTAACAAAAATTAAAGTATAGATGATTAATAAACTTTGTAGGTTGAGAATAATGAAATGATACTAAACTAACATTTAATACAGAATGTTAAGAAATATTTTGAGTACAAGCTTTTAAGTGAAGTGATATATATATATATATATATATATATATAAGAAATAAAATAGTAATATGTTAAATCAAGGAATTTAGTGGAGGGCAATGCACTTAAATTAAACTAAGGGGAATACTTTATTTTATAAATTATATGCCGGCAGTGGATAGGTGTAAAGGTTATTAAAGATAATTAAATACAATAAGAATTTCTTAAAGAATGTTTTGGATAAATCCTAAGGAAAATATATGTGTATATATATAAATACATTAGAAGTAAATAAAAGAAGAACATACCTTATGGGAAACATAATAAGAGGGAAAAATTAGGATAAACCTAACTCATACGTGACAATTAAAATATTAAATGTTAATGTGACATCTAGGTGGACTATTAGGGGGAAATACATATCCTAAACCTTAAATAGGTATTAAAGTAAGTTAGCCAAGTGTAACTAAAGAGTTTAATTAAGCTAAACCTATATTCAAGAGTAGGTAAATGGAATAAGTTAAAATGTACATTAAAGATTTAATTACGAGATCTAGCTAGATCCTTAAGAGAGAGTAATTGTAAACCAAAACTATAGACTAGTAAGAATGAAAGATGTGTAGCATTATAGTTCCTTAACTAATCAATGCTTGGAATACTTTAATTATAGGTGATTAGTGGAAGTAGTTCGCATTTTCAAGTTTGGTTACTGCTTCTACACATACTAGGTACGATCTCTCGTACTCAGATACTTTTGGTAATGAACTTTATGAAATGTTTTGAGAAACGCTGACTGAGCTTGAATGGATTTCAAAGGAAACTATTTGTGTGACTAACTCAGCTTGATGTGACTAATTGAGCCTTGAGTGTATAACTTAAATGATTATTGGTTCCTCCTATCTGGTTGTCTCATTAGATATTAACTGTCGGGGGTTTACGCCTCCACACTCTGTAGGACTGAGTGTTTTGGTATTGCACTTGTACAGTTAATAATCTAGTGGGAATATGGGAAAATGTCCATCTTGGTAAACTCTTCTTTTGACTCTGGATATTGTTTCATCCTTGAGCTGAGTCTTTGTTGTGATGTGCGCACATCTTCACCGGTAAACAGCGAGGGGCTGTATATCCCCTGTCCAATCGGACGTTGTAAACAGCGAGGGGCTGTATATCCCCTGTCCTATCGGACGTAGTTAACAGCGAGGGGATGTATATCCCCTGTCCCAAAAGGGACGTAATTGGCGACGGAGCCATATCTTCCAATTGGTTTCATTCCACTCTTGAGTTGTTGGTTCTTAGATTTCATCCTTTCATTCCTTGTCCTTGTGACTACTTGAGTCTTCTACTCTTAACTGGAATTAAATCTAACTTAAGCATGGGATGTTCACTAACTCATGGTGTGGTTTTAATTGACTAACTTTACCTTTCTGTTATCTATCTCTATTCTTTGCTTGTTACTTTGACTTGCTGATTTTGAAGTGCCTTGTTCCTCTGTTTTATTTTAAGAGTTTCTTTCCAAGTTACTATATTGTTTAAAGATTATGTTTTAATTTCTGTTATTAGAATTGTACCAGTTCCATTCCAGGGAACTGACTCACCCCTCCCGGGGTGGGCTGCTTGGTTTTATCTTGCACGTATGAATTGTTATACATGTGGCCACGAAGAGTATGAGTGATTGGGATGGGAATTAGGATTTGTGGAGCGTTGGCGTATTTTTCTATTGTTAGGTTTATGTTATGTTTTCTTGAGTTCAGACCATAGCATTTGTATTATCCTAGTTTATAATTGGTGAGGTTTGGTGCCGGGTGTTTGGAACCCAATGATCTGTAATCGCCTTAGTATTTTTATTTCCGCTGCATTTTTGTTAAATAGGGGCATTACAGAAAGTGGTATCAGAGCGTAGTTACGCTCTGATCCCGAGAAAACAAGCCGAGTGAAATACTTAGAATATAGGTGCCCTTAAAACTGGGGAAGTGGGGTAGAATTGGGAAGTGAGGATTCCAGAAAGGCACGTTGCCCTTACCCCTTGCCTTGCTTTACTTACATTACTCATGAACACTCTAACTACATACCGTCCCGGGGTAGTTATAAAACACTTCGCACGTTACTACATAGATATCCAGATTTAACACACTACTTCTGAACAACAAACACTGTCCTTAGCAGTTAAATGTCTCAAAGAGGAGGACGCGGAGGACGAGAAGGACGAGGAGCGGGACCCCCAGGTGGTTACGGACCTGACGTTGTTACCCCTGAGGTCATAGCTCAGATTGTGACCGCTGCATTAGCTCAGCAGCAGGCTCAGATCCCTCAACCACTGCCACCACCACCCAATGGTCCATGGGAGTTCAACTAGTTGAAAGCGGTCAACGATCTTCATCCCCCAGTCTACGAAGGCCAGCCAGTACCGAAAGCTCTGGAGAAATACATCGCCGAGATTCAAAAGGCTTTTACCTCCCTACATGTTCCAGCAGATCGCCAAGTGGACATAGCGGCCTACTTTCTCCAAGGGCCCACTCATCGATGGTGGCAGACAGCCAGAGCCGAGCTGACAGCCCAGGCGAACTTTGATTTCCAAGCATTTCTGGTGACCCTGAGAGCTAAGTTCTACCCATCCTACCTACAGAAGAGGATGAGAAGTGAATTTGAGCAGCTGAAGCAAGGGACTTCCTCTGTTGCTGAATACTATGACATGTTTGTGGAGTTGCTTGCTGTCATTGGGGAGGGGGCTTACACTCCGAGGTACTTGGTGGACAAATTCCACACCGGCTTGGACTTTGCTAAAAGAAAATTTGTATGGTAAAACTATATACAAAATGAATAAAATAAATAACTAAACCTACAACTCTACTACGGGTAGCAAATAAAACCCGGTCGGAGTATAGTGTAAATATATTACGACCGAGAGTATCGAACCCAAGGGACTTATAGAAAACTAGTCCTAATCCGGGCAAAAGCCTATTCTATAATAAAAGGGGGAAAAATAAATGTGATTCTAAACTAAATGACTAATTAAACAAACTAACTTTGATTTGGGAAGATATCAATGCAAAAAGGATCGTATGACCAATAATCAAGGGTGGCAAGTCTCAAAGAGGATTTGGTCTCGCAAAATGCATACGCCGGGTGGAATGCCGGATCTCCGCTACCCGGCAGATTCATGGCCTTGAATGTGCCGGATAACTTATACTCGGCACGACATCCGGCATCGTACATTTCATAAATTCCACTTCTTGTCTCTTGGTCCGAAAACAAGAACTCATTATCCATACCTACATCGTGCATATCCAATACCGCGAATGCAACCAGAATAATTGGAAATAAGAGATTAATCCAAAACCTTAGCATTTGTTGCCCCTTTTCATGACAACAATATTAAAGATTACCGAGATCCTAATCTATCCTACTCTTGCTTTGAAAGCCTTAAATAGGACTTAGAAATAAGAGAATAAGTGGCTGACTCATTCAACTTGCATGAAGACTAGAAACCTCCGTTAAGAAACTTGTGAATTCCATATATGATCATAAGAGTTTTACAAGGAAATTCATCCCTAACCAAAACCTAAAAAGGATTTTGCATCACCATCCACACAACTACAAGAAGAGAATACAAAGGGGGAGAAGGAGATGTTAATAGCCTTAACCCGACAAGGTCTTGGACACCAACAGATGGAATGTGGCGGAAATGAAGTGTGAATGGCGTGGATTTTGTATGTTGAAGTGTGTTAAATTGTAGCCTTTCTCGGCCTATTTATAGGCATCAAAATGTCTCTTGCCGGGCGTCGTGCCGGATCGTCAGTAGCCGGCACACTTGATAAATGCGCCCAACTGTTAACGGTCGAAACCGCCAAATTTGCGCGAAACAGTGTATATGCCGGGTAGAAGATACCCGGCATCACACCCGGCAGCGGTTGGAAGACACGTGGAACACATGTGCAGTCGTATGGTCAGCCGAAGCGACTTTACACTCATGCCGGATAGCATTTACCCGGCATCGCATCCGGCAAGGCCTCTTTTCTGTTCTGTGTTCATGCCGTGCAGGATCTACCCGGCATTGAGTCCGGCTGTAATTGAACTTTTGCCTAGAAAATCATTCCTTGCACTGAAAACTCACTAAAACATAAGTCTGTACTAATAATATACTTTAACACATAATAAGCATAAATAACACATATATAACTATATTTAGATAAATATAATACTAAATCTAATGCATAAAATATGATAAGTCTGCGGCTTATCAGACTTCAGGATCATGAATATGATCGGTTCCACCAGAGGAAAGACTTTACAGGTATGAAATATGACTATGGAATTTCTGGCATGCTAAGATTCCCCACTAACACGTATTGTAACGACAGGAACTAGCTGATGATGCAAATGACTGCGAAACCACTATCGCATATCTGGATTCTGTGCTAGGGAAGAGGAGGAATGATAATGGAGGAGGAAATGGAAGAGGATCCTCTCAGAATCATGAAAAGAGGGGAAAATTTTTCAAGGGAGGGAACGAGAAAGCCATCGTTCCTTCTCATGCTGATGCTAAGGCTCTCCGCTACGAGCCACCTAGGGGTGAGAAAATTTAGAATCTACAATGTAGCTATATTTTGCTATCACATTACTAACCTTGAACTGAAACAGGAGACAACCCGGTGAGAAGGTATTTTTGCAAGTGGTGCCAGAAGGACTACCCAGGCAAGGACTGTAAAGGGAACCTGGTGGAGTGCAACTACTGCGGTAAGAAGGGGCACAGGGGATTCGAATGCTTCTTGAACCCGGACTCCAAGAGTTACAAGCCACACACCGGGTCGGCGACTAGAGCCCCAGTTACCAATGTTGCGGGAGGAGGAGGTAGAGGTGGCACTGGAGGCGCAGGACCATCTACCAACCGTCCTGCCCAGAACTACCCTCAGAGGCCAGGCAAAGCACCAACTCTCAACCCGGTGGACCATGTTGAATCAGCGAGTGATGACCCGAGTTCACCTGGTGAGGACTACTTTCCTACTGAAGAAGCTTAGACCTTCGTTTCGCTTCATTTCTTCAAGTAATTTTTCCTCCATATTGTAAAGGGATGAACTATAAATCCCTCTTTCTTTTACATCTTTGTGCTAAAACCAGTTTGAACCTTGACTCGTTTACTTAATGGAAATTGTTGTTTTTCATTCAGCTTTCGATATTTGCTTTCTTGTATTGCCTATTTCCACACCCACCATTCCCTTTGAAGCCAAACCACACCCACCAGAGAAGTGTGAGATATTAAGACCCGGGATGATCTTACTACGAGAAGTTTTGACCCCAGCTGACCAATATGCATTAATCAAGATCAGAGAATTAGGTGTGAAAGGAGGAAACTTTTATACCCCTACCTTCAAGAACGGTTCAACCATGAAGGTGAAGATCATGTGCCTAGGGAAGAAGTGGGACCACGCCACTAGAAGCTATGAAGAGGTGGAGGTGCCACCAATCCCAGGAGAGTTGCAAACCCTCATTGGTGCTGCAGTTAAAGCAGCCTAAGAATTAGAGGATTAACCCGTCCCAAACCTAACCTCAGACGTGTGCATCATCAACTTCTATGAAAAAGAAGGTAAGCTAGGAATGCATCAGGATAGGGACGAGTCTCTAGAGTCCATCACCAGAGGAGTTCCAGTGGTGTCCATATCACTTGGAGATGAAGCGGAATTCCTATTTGGAGATCAGAAGAGAATGGATCTTGCTACAAAGATCCTCCTGAAGTCGGGTGATGTGCTGATATTTGGAGGAGCAGCCAGACTTATCTACCATGGGGTGAAGAGAATTAATCCCAACACAGCCCCCACTTCCATCATCAACCATACCCACATGAAACCTGGTCGTTTAAACCTAATCTTTAGACAGATCTAGCCATGTATTTTTCAATTTCAGCATTGTAATCATTAAGATGCTCATGAAGACCTTAATAAGAATGGAAATCTTATGAGTTTTGTTGCGTCATTGTAGGGGTTGGAAACTCAGAGATCAGGTTAACTGTGTTGAACCAGGCTCAAGCGAAGAGCAATGGGATGGTCATCACAGGTATAACTACTAGTCTAATTTGTTACCTTGGAAGAGTTGCCTGAAAATCTTAGAATTTACTCTGTGGTTTCAGGCACGTTCCTAATTAATGAAGTGGAAGCCACTATTCTGTTTGATTCTGGAGCCTCCCATTCATTCATATCCCAGGCATTCCATGCTAAGATAGATGCCCCTACAGAGGATATCCATGACTGCTCAGTCTTATTGCCATCCAGAGAGATAATCAAGTGCAGTAAGCAATGCAAGGACTTGAACATACACATCAAGGGAGCAGATTTCCCTTTTGATGCCATTGTCTTCCCTGGCATGGGATTCGACATAATTGTGGGCATGGACACGCTACAGCGATACAGAGGTAGGTTACACTGTGCAGAGCATCGTCTCCTCTTGAAGTCAGCTACAGGGATCACAGTATCATACCGAATGCAGCCCAAGCAGCCGACTGTGAAGGTTGTATCAGCGTTATCCCTGATGAAGGAGGTGTCCAAAGGTGCGACCGCCTACTACTGTTATGCCCAGGATCTGAGGACAGACCCGAAGTTCAAGAGTGACGTACCAGTTGTGTTTGAGTACCCCGACGTTTTTCCAGAGGAATTACCTAGACTACCACCACTGAGGGAGGTTGAGTTCAACATCGACCTCATACCTGGTATGGGACCGATTGCCAAAGCACCCTACCGGATGGGCCCTGCAGAGATGGTTGAATTGAAGAAACAACTGTAGGAGTTACTAGATAAGGGTTTCATCCGGCACACTGTCTCACCTTGGGGTGCTCCTGTGCTGTTCGTCAAGAAGAAGGACGGAAGCATGAGATTATGTATTGACTACAGGGAGTTGAATAATGTCACGATCAAGAACAAGTACCCACTGCCCAGGATCGATGACCTATTTGACCAGCTGAAGGGATCAAGGGTGTTTTCCAAGATTGATCTACGTTCCGGATATCATCAGATAGCAGTAGCTGAAACAGATATAGAGAAGACAGCATTCCGAACCAGATACGGCCACTACGAGTTCATAGTAATGTCATTTGGACTGACTAACACACCAGCGAGATTCATGGATCTGATGCAGAGGGTCTTCCAAGCCCAGCTAGACAAGTCAGTGGTCGTATTTATAGATGACATTTTGATCTTCTCCAAGAGTAGGGAGGAGCATGAGCAGCATTTGAGGATAGTCTTGGAGATTCTGAGAGAGAGGCAACTCTATGCCAAGTTCAGCAAGTGTGAGTTCTGGCTGGACAAGGTATCATTTCTTGGTCATGTGATCTCAGCTGAGGGAGTTTCAGTGGACCCAGCTAAAATTGAGGCGGTGAAGAGCTGGCATAGACCTCGCTCAGTGAATGAGATTCGGAGCTTCCTTGGGTTGGCTGGCTATTATAGACACTTTGTGAAGGATTTCTCCAGGCTAGCCAAGCCCTTAACCTCTCTGATGAAGAAGGATAGCCCGTTTGTATGGAAAGAGGCATGTGAGGTCTCCTTTCAGGCACTAAAGGATGCTCTGACCACAGCTCCAGTATTGGTAATTCCTGAGGGAAATAAGGGATTCTAGGTTTACTGTGATGCTTCAGGCAAAGGGATCGGTGGAGTATTGATGCAGAATGGCAGAGTTGTGGCTTACGCTTCTCGACAGCTGAAGAAGCACGAAGAAAATTATCCCACACATGACCTTGAGCTCCTCGCCATAGTTTTAGCTTTGAAGATCTGGCGACACTACCTGTGTGGAGCCACGGTCCGAATTATGACAGACCATAAGAGTTTGAAATACATCTGGACCCAGAAGGAGCTAAACTTGAGACAGCGACGATGGATCGAGCTACTAGCTGATTATGATATCGACCTCCAGTACACTAAGGGTAAAGGGAATGTCGTGGCAGACGCTCTGAGCAGACGAGCACATTCACTTCTTGCTCTCATAGAGACGACCACGATAGCTGAGGAGGTATATGCAGCTCAGGACAGTGATGTGTATCTACAGGGTGTCAGGCAGAAATAAGCAGATGGGTTGACTGATGGTCTGAAGTATGACTACGAGCTAGACAGCGAGGGACACCTCCGAGTCAGAGGCAGACTCTGCGTTCCTCAGGATGCGACAGAACTTCAGACCAGGATTCTCTCTGAAGCTCATTCCTCAACGTTGTCAGTACATCCTGGAGCCACCAAGATGTACAAGGATTTAAAGAAGTTATTCTGGTGGAGCGGGATGAAGAGGGATGTAGCAGACTTCGTCTCCCGATGTCTCACTTGTCAAAAGGCGAAGTTCGAGCATCGTCGACCTGGAGGCCAGATTCAGTCATTACCAGTACCGTGCTGGAAGTTTGACGATATTAGTATGGATTTTGTGGTCGGTCTCCCTCCAGCTAGAGGTGGATTAAACACAATTTGGGTGATAGTCGATAGGTTAACTAAGACAGCTAGGTTCATACCTATCAAGGACACATGGAAGGTGCCCAAACTAGCTGAGGTGTTCACCACAGAGCACATCCGGTACCATGGGGTACCGAAGACGATCGTCTCCGATCGTGATGCACGTTTCCTTAGTAGATTTTGGCGTCAGGTGCAGGAGGCATTTGGTACTCAGCTATGCCTTAGCACAGCCTTCCACCCTCAGACAGATGGACAGACCGAGAGGACGATTCAGACACTAGAAGATATGTTGAGAGCGGTCGCCTTAGACTATCAGGGGAGTTGGGTAGAGCATCTACACTTGGTAGAGTTCTCCTACAAGAACTCCTATCACTCGTCTATCGGCATGGCACCATTTCAGGCTCTGTATGGCAGACTGTGCCGGACTCCTTTATCATGGAGTGACCCTGCTGAGGCAGTTTTGATTGGTCTGGAGTACATTCAGAGACTGCAGAATGACGTCAGAGTTATTCAGCAGCACATGCGAGCAGCGCAGTCTAGGCAGAAATCTTACGGGGATCAGCGTACCAGAGAGCTTGAATTTCAGATCAGTGATATGGTCTTCCTACGAGTGTCTCCGATGAGAGGTATCTTCAGATTTGGGATGAGAGGAAAGCTAAGCCCTACGTATGTTGGTCCGTACAGGATTACGGAGCGCGTGGGCCCAGCAGCATATCGACTAGATCTACCAACGGAGTTGGGGAAGGTACACGACGTGTTTCATGTATCTCAGCTGAAGAAGTATGTACCTCACCCTTCTCACGTGCTACAGCCAGAGAGATTGGAGATTGAACCTACACTGAGATATGCGGAGACTCCCATTCGGATCTTGGACACGACGGTCCGAGAAACGAGAGGCAGATCAGTCAAGCTAGTGAAAGTTCTTTGGGAGCATCATGGGGTTGAAGAAGCTACTTGGGAGACTGAGGACTCCATGAGAGTGAAGTACCCACACCTATTCACATGATATTTCCTTGTATTCTTGCCTTTAATGGGTTCTTGTTCATAGCGGTACGAGGGCGTACCTTGGCTCTTTTTGGGGGGGTAGTGCATACTCTTTCTTCGTCACCTCATCCAGAGTATGCCCTGTTCGTTTCGATAGTCGAGTGATGGAAAGGTGTATGTATGTACTTGATTTATACATTGTGTGATTCTTGATTTCTATCTATGAAAAATCTTGGTTTTGGTCTGATGTTGAGTAATCTTGAGTGGAATTTGGAAATGGAAATGAGTGGAAATATAATGTGGGAGAAATTACAATTGGTATGGATTGGCATGGAATTATGTTTGGAATTGTTATTGGATGAACATCCTGGTAATTCTTGCCAGCACACCTGAAGTGGTGTGAGTAGCTATTAGTTGGTGTAAAACTTCGGGACGAAGTTTCTTTTAAGGGGGGTAAGTGAAATACCCCATAAATTAATTTAAATTAATTTAGGGGATTTCTTTTAGTAAACCCTAAATAATACTATTAAATATTAATTTATTATATGGTATTATGAATTTAAAAGTAAGATTTATAAGTCAACAAATCTTGGGAAAATTTCAAGACACTCCAATTATATTATAAAGATTTCAGAAATATTTGGAACATTGATTTAAGGCTTAAAAGTCAAAATAAAATCATAGAAACCTAAAAGCTTCAATAGCCTTGCTAGGATTGACTTTTTGAGAATGGTCAAATCAGGCCATGAAAACTATACCAATAAAAAGGTTATGGAAAACCAAGAAGATTGATAAAAAGAACGTTAAAAACGGATCATCCTAGCCAAAGTTATGATAAATTGAAGTTTAGAGCCAAAATTTAGGAGGTTGCTGACGTGTCTAGGGCTAGCTGACTCAGCCGCGTGCCTCGGGACACGTGCCGTGCCCAGTCAGCACCAAAGTTAGCTTAAACGGTTAAGTTTCCTTCAGTTTTGGCATGTCATGGGTCGATCTTTAGACGCCTATATCTTTTTCTCTGCTCCACTATTTGGTATGCCGTCTGTTTCATTTGATTCTCCTATCATTCCTCTTTCCAACCATTACTCGCACACCATCTAACTCCTTCTACAATGACCGAAAAAATGATCCAAAGTTGCCTTCCTGTGCGTAAACCGTAACCCAGATTTCCAGATTTCCAGAAATCCAGTTAATCAGGTAAACTTAGTCTGACCACAACTTCTTCGTCTGTGGATGAAAATCCAACTTCTATAGTTCGTTGTGTAGATCTCTAATCCCTCTACAACTTTCATGTTGATGACCAAGGCTGATTCGTATTGGTTTGGAAGATAAAGCTGTCTAAAGTTGTCTATGCGATCACGGTGGTATTTCTGCCAAGATTACCCAGAAACCGACTAGGTTAACACAGATCTTGTGAGATCTGTAACTTTCTCCCTAGTTCATCAAACTCAATGATTCTTCCACTAACGTCTAGAGTTATATGTCTAGTTTGGATTGTGATAGGTTTCGTGAATCAAATCCCTCTCAGTTGGCGCGAGTTGATTCGAGAAGTTGCCAACCTGAAATGCACATAAAATAACAAGTTTCCAGAATTTCTGATTTGATTCTCCTCTTTAATGCAATTCCGGTGAGTTTCTGATCAAATTGCTCCGTTGTTGCCAATCGTAACTTCATTACCGGTCAAACCCACATGCCAATTTAGTCTATTACGGATTACAATAGGGGAATTTGTCGAATTCAAACCGAAACCAAACTGTAAACCCTAACTTCGAACCCAGATTCGAAAATCTTCAATTCTGCATGATAATTAGGGAAATCGGTACCATTAGAACCGGAATTGAATTTCGAATCCATAGGAACAAGAATCGTCGAATTTCGTTCTGTAGATTGAGAGATATTGAAGGATTAGTACTCGGGTGCGATTTGGGAATTTCTCATGAACTCGCGAGATGTAGGTCGTCCGATTGTGGTTAATAGAAATTGACGGCCGAGATTAGATCGTGGGGGTTTAAGTTGTAGTAGTTTAATATGTTTTCCAGAATAAAGTCCTAACTTGCTAGATTTATTTAATGACCTTCCCTAATGTATATTGAGACAAAATTTTAACCATAGATTCCATGTAAACTGTAGTATATTTTGATGTAAATTAATATGGGTTTTGAGTTTTTAAACGTAAATTATAATTTTTGTAAGTTTTGTGAATTTTGGAATTTTTTGGATAATTTTAAAAGATATTTTCATAAAATAAAAATTTTATAATATGTCTAAAATGTTATAGATGCTATATATTAAATTTGGGGATTTTTAGACCAGAAGAAATAGGTCTAAAAATTGTAATTCTGAATTTTTCCTAAGGTATATTATAATATAAGGTTTTGAATGTAACAAAAATTAAAGTATAGATGATTAATAAGCTTTGTAGGTTGAGAATAATGAAATGATACTAAACTAACATTTAATACAAAATGTTAAGAAATATTTTGAGTACAAGCTTTTAAGTGAAGTGAATATATATAAGAAATAAAATAGTAATATGTTAAATCAAGGAATTTAGTCAATCTATGTTTATACCAACTAGATAATGTGGAGGGCAATGCACTTAAATTAAACTAAGGGAAATACTTTATTTTATAAATTATATACAGGCAGTAGATAGGTGTAAAGGTTATTAAAGATAATTAAATACAATAAGAATTTCTCAAAGAATGTTTTGGATAAATCCTAAGGAAAATATATGTGTATATATATAAATACATTAGAAGTAAATAAAAGAAGAACATACCTTATGGGAAACATAATAAGAGGGAAAAATTAGGATAAACCTAACTCATACGTGACAATTAAAATATTAAATGTTAATGTGACATCTAGGTGGACTATTAGGGGGAAATACATATCCTAAACCAGGGATGGCAATGGGTCGGGTTTGGGTCGGGTGGACTATCACCCGCACCCGTCACCCGACTTCACCCACTCCACCCGTACCCGACCCGTCACCCGTTATGTATCACCCATCACCCGTTTCACCCGTCACCCGCGGGTGAACCCATTTACCCATTTACCCGTTTGTTTTTATTTTTCCTTGTTTGCCACTAAGGTTTGCAAATTAATGTGAGTGGAGAGAAAATAGAGACACAGAGCATGTATGTTCTATGTTCACCGGTTAGGATTGCAAAATTTTCTTCAGAGAAAATAATGAAATATTGCACAGAGCATGTATGTTCCATGTTCGCCAATTATGGTTGCAAAATTACCATGAGTGAAGAGAGAAAATAAAGGCGCAGAGCATGTTTGCTCAATGTTTGCCTGTTAGGATTGCGAAATTACCTTCAGTGAAGAGAATGAAAAACTTCATAGAGCATGTAAGTTATTTGTTTTTCAGTTAGGGTTTCAAAATTACCGAAAGTGAAGAAAGAAAATAGAGGCACAGAGCATCTTTGTTCCATGTTTGCCAGTTAGGGTTGCAATTACCTTCAGTGAAGAGAATTAAAAACTGTGTATAGCAAGTATGCTAGGGCTGTAAAATTACCGAGAGTGGTGAGAATAAAGAATGACGCAGTCACCAGGCATGAATGTTCCTTGTTCACTAGTTAGGGTTACAAAATCATGAGTGGAGGAGAATGAATAATAAGTAACAATTTAACATATAATATATATATATATAATCTATGCGGGTGAGCGGGTCGGGTGATGGGTGAAAAATGTTCACCCGTCACCCGACCCGCCCCGTACCCGTTCCACCCGTCACCCGTTTTTCACCCGTTTAATGCGGGTTTTCACCCGGTTTAGTGGGTCGGGTGACCGGGTGAAATGGGTACCCGCGGACCCATTGCCATCCCTATCCTAAACCTTAAATAGGTATTAAAGTAAGTTAGCCAAGTGTAACTAAAGAGTTTAATTAAGCTAAACCTATATTCAGGAGTAGGTAAATGGAATAAGTTAAAATGTACATTAAAGATTTAATTACGAGATCTAGCCAAATCCTTAAGAGAGAGTAATTGTAAACCAAAACTATAGACTAGTAAGAATGAAAGATGTGTAGCATTATAGTTCCTTAACTAATCAATGCTTGGAATACTTTAATTATATGTGATTAGTGGAAGTAGTTCGCATTTTCAAGTTTGGTTACTGCTTCTACACATACTAGGTACGATCTCTCGTACTCAGATACTTTTGGTAATGAACTTTATGAAATGTTTTGAGAAACGCTGACTGAGCTTGAATGGATTTCAAAGGAAACTATTTGTGTGACTAACTCAGCTTGATGTGACTAATTGAGCCTTGAGTGTATAACTTACATGATTATTGGTTCCTCCTATCTGGTTGTCTCATTAGATATTAACTGTCGGGGGTTTACGCCTCTACACTCTAGGACAGAGTGTTTTGGTATTGCACTTGTACAATTAATAATATAGTGGGAATATGGGAAAATGTCCATCTTGGTAAACTCTTCTTTTGACTATGGATATTGTTTCATCCTTGAGCTGAGTCTTTGTTGTGATGTGCGCACATCTTCACCGGTAAACAGCGAGGGCTTGTATATCCCCTGTCCAATCGGACGTTGTAAAGAGCGAGGGGCTGTATATCCCCTGTCCTATCGGACGTAGTTAACAACGAGGGGCTGTATATCCCCTGTCCCAAAAGGGACGTAATTGGCGGCGGAGCCATCTCTTCCAATTGGTTTCATTCCACTCTTGAGTTGTTGGTTATTGGATTTCTTTCTTTCATTCCTAGTCCTTGTGACTACTTGAGTCTTCTACTCTTAACTGGAAATAAATCTAACTTAAGCATGGGATGTTCACTAACTCATGGTGTGGTTTTAATTGACTAACTTTACCTTTCTGTTATCTATCTCTATTCTTTGCTTGTTACTTTGACTTGGTGATTTTGAAGTGCCTTGTTCCTCTGTTTTGTTTTAAGAGTTTCTTTCCAAGTTACTATATTGTTTAAAGATTATGTTTTAATTTCTGTTATGAGAATTGTACCAGTTTCATTCCAGGGAACTGACTCACCCCTCCTGGGGTGGGCTGCTTGGTTTTATCTTGCAGGTATGAATTGTTATACAGGTGGCCACGAAGAGTATGAGTGATTGGGATGGGAATTAGGATTTGTGGAGCGTTGGCGTATTTTTCTATTGTTAGGTTTATATTATGTTTTCTCGAGTTCAGACCGTAGCATTTGTATTATCCTAGGTTATAATTGGTGAGGTTTGGTGCCGGGTGTTTGGAACCCGATGATCTGTAATCGCCTTAGTATTTTTATTTCCGCTGCATTTTTGTTAAATAGGGGCGTTACACTATGCATATTCAACATCTGAATCATGGGCTCACTAGCTTCTGCTGCGTGACCCTGATAAACTTTAGAGCTTAGTTTGCCCTATTCGTTATTCTTTATGTATTGTACATCTCCCATTTATCAAGAATAACAGTTTCTTAACCGACGCGTGGTATCTCTTACCGCGCGTGAATTCGATGAGTTTTTTGTAACTTTATATCCATTATTTCTTTGATAATTTATTGTATATACAGCCCTGTATCTCTGTGATTACTCAATTGGTTCATCCGACTTATTTTCGGTTGAGGTCGAGCTACTTCCTAATATGTAGTGCTCCCTCTATGGTTTCCAACACTTGAGGTATATACTATACCTATATTTGGTATTCAGTGACATCACTGTAGTCACTTATCCTCCTTATTTGGTTCTATACAAGTATTCTTTCATTTGTACGACCTTGCATTTCCTATGCCTCGGTCCTTATAGTGTTATAAGTCTCTTTCCGCCTTTATTGCGGTGAGGTTCAACTACTATAACGGTTGGTATTCACTGGTGCGTTTGCACGACTTCCGTATCCAGTACGGGTTGGTTACATAGCGATCGGGTATTCTCGTCCCGATGCTTATTACTTCATTTACCGTGTTAATTTAATAGGAATACACATCTTTACCATATAGTACCAGCTACTGGCTTTCTGCCCAATCTATTTACTATCACTTACCTTGCATCTCCACTAAGTTTAACTCATAACTTCACTTGCTCCCCATATCATTGTTAAACCATACTCATACAACGGTCGCTTACTGCGCACCATGTTCTTACTCATTGTACAACACTAACTTACATGGCATCCACTCTCATATTAGCTTTCGCTCATGTACTTACGTCATTCTCACTACGACTCGCCACTTACTAGGCTGATTACTGAATACGCTATCCTTCAAGTCTTTACGCTCCTTGAGCATTGTTCACTCGGTACTTCGCATTATACACATTATTCTTATTCAAATCATTTATTTGGTAATCAAAACACGGTCAATCTTTAACATACTTCTTGAACTTTGTTCACATAACTACCGCTCCCGCGGTCTCACAATATCGAGAGGTATCCCCACTCTTAAAGCAATGGTTCGTTCTCCGCTTTATTCACTTGTATAACATTATCTTTCGAAATCAATCAAATTTATGTAACACGTTTGGTCTGTGGCTTATATGCCTCATTACCTCGAGCTCTGCTCATTATAGGCTGTTCACACAAATTTTACTTCTCCGCACACCACCACATGGTTTGGAGGTTGTATTCGGCTCCATGACAAGGTCGTTGCATCACGCTTCCTTTCAGGTTGCCTCTTTGGCAACTTAGGGTTCTACTGTTAAGTGGGTTCCCTTTGGTGTTTAAACCAACTATTTGTTTCAACTCTTGTGTTACTATCACGATATTTCATTCAACAATTGTTTACCCAAACACCCTTCGAGCATTGCTCCTAGGTGTTGCTAAGTTATGTAATTACATCTGGCCTGTACCTTTGGGATGTTTAGTTAAATACACCGCTTTGCATTCTTGGCTGGGTTTAATATCATCTTCAGTGAAGATCGATATCCCCTGGTATCCTAGGTGATTATTCGGGGAATTTCATCCCGTTCGTTGCACATTAACGTGTCCATATTAGGCATCTTCTTTACCATGTATCGGCTGGGTATTCATTCCAGCTATCATGTTTTATCCCTCATGATTCTTGAGACATATACTAGTCAATGCACTTCGCACTTCCTAACTCTTTAACATTTCCTTGAAATGAATTCACTAATTCCTTTAGTCTTGTTAACTTAATTGAGTCATTTTACTTCAATCGTTCGATGGTTTGAATTTTTACTGCTGACCGTTGTACGGAGTCGACTACTTCATGTGTTCCTGACTCTACTCGTATACATATGTGGGGTACCCTACTGATACATTGCTACATACCCGACTAACCCATAAGTAGGTCTGTCAGGCCCGCAGCTCCTATCGGAGTGCGGTCATCCCACATTTCACTTTCATACACTCGTAGTGTCCGTCACACGCCTAGGTGAAGTATTCTGTTGTCAACTCCTGTTATATCGTCTTATGACACATGCACTCAGTGCTTCCCGAACTTAATCAAGGGAAGTCTATCCACTGTTTGTATTTAGTACGGACTCATTCCATTCCCTTGGGTTGATACCCTCGGGTTCTAGGATTTTCCTAAGGTTGTTTGAAAGTGAACTCGGTGTAACTTACCTACTGTGTGGCGCTGAGGCCGGTGTAGGTCCTCTGGTTTGGTTTAAAGAAAATTCTGAAGTTTGAGAGAAATTTGGGGTTAACAGAAGGTTAGAAATAAATATGAGTTTGAAAGAAAATTTGGTTTTGAAAGAGAGTTTGAAAGAAAAATTCTCATGGTATTACAACATCTTCATGCCTTAACCAAGTCTAGCTTCTCGCTGACTGGTATATTCCCATATGCAAAGGTTAGGCTGTTAAGCCCTTCCAAGATTTCACTCTTCAGTTCTTAGGGTTGGTGGTCTTGTGATTATTTCATTCAACTTCATGGTACATTACTAAGTACTTCGTAGTCGTTAAAATTTTCCCGAATAGCCCCGTAATAGCAGCACTTGCCATGGCAAGTGCGCCATGCTAACTGGCTATCGGTTCAACACATACCGGTCGCGGTATTGTTTTTACCCGCACCGTATTCAGTGGTCTTGTTGGCTCTTACGTTGATGCTCTAATTCAATAATCAATCTTCTCCACAACTTCTCATTGATCTTGACTCTATGGTCGTCAATCAGGGTACTTCTTCGCTCATGGAGACCCTTATCCACTTGGTTCCGTGTCATTGTTATTGCTCGTTCCCACGCATTTGTCATGGTTACCGAGACTCGTCTCTTGTTCGGTATACCGTTTGTAACACCCCTCTCAAACAAACACGTAATAGACACTCACGTTAACAGAAAAATAAAACGTCTTACAGTGGAAGAATAAGCAACAACATTAAAACTCACTCGGGTGTCACCTCCCATTACTCGCCCATGCGAGTAACGAAGCAGAAACTAAATCCAACACTAAAACAACAACACTACTAAACCGCTGTGATAACGAGATATCTCCTATACATCATACTAAGTCCACATCCGTAACAGTCGATAAGTGAGCATCTACCAAAATCCCAAATAGATACAACCGTACCGTCATACATCTATAACTGATACTGTTATACAAATAAATTCCATGTACAATAACTAAAGTAACCCTCACTACCCGGTACCCACACTTCAGCTTCAACGTTGATCAGCAACCTACTTAATGAGTGTAGTCTCAGCGATAGACGCTGAGTATGCCGGGCCTAGACCCAATTGGTCACTTGTCATTTTTAACCATCTTGATATTAGATTGATTTCATGCTTTACCATTTTACAGATATAGTAAATACTGTAATAAACATGCATAAACACATAACCATCCATCTAATCCAAACAGTCATTATAAATATACGCAACACAGTCACACATCATACAATACAATAGCATTGATGACTCGTACGTCGTATAATAACATCATCACGTATTACAACATTCGGCCCCCCGGACCCTCACATATCATTTGATTTGGTTAGCACTGTCGGGCGTCAATTAGGACAACCCGAATTATACTCACTTGGACAGTAGTCCCACGTACACACAAGGTGCTCACTGCCATAATCATCCAAAGACTCCGGGACTATTTCACTTTGCCTTTGTAAAGGCGTCCATTTAGGTGGCCAAAGGCTTGGTGCCAACGGTAGCACACTCCGCCTGACGATCTATCTAGGTTCATTCAGGATTAACTAGGGTAAACCTGATACGGGATAACCCAAGAGATCTCTACGCGCGACCAGCAGCCGGTGACTGTCTGGATTAAGGTACCACATCACATTCATTCACACTCCACTGTTAACCTCGTTAGTCAGTAATTCAGTTATAGTTTTTAATTATGGAGAACATCACTTATTTTGTTGGCTGCCCTGTGGGTCTTACGCATGCCTAGAATGATTCCAGGTAGTATTTATGTTCGAGTCGAAGCTCTAGGGACCGACAATGTCGTGTCCCGTTCCTAAGTGTTTTACTTAGGTTATAACTACATACTTGTAATACTTAGCGTATTAGGTCAGGCAACGGTAATCACAATCACACATCTCACGTATGTAGTTTTATATAAGTCGATCTATAGTCGACGTAGTATTAGTCCCGTAGGACGTTCGTGCATAAATAAATAATGCAGTAAACACAGATATCCATCACACACATAATCATACACGTTATCAAACAAATCCGAGCCCGAGGAGTTCCTCAGGACAACCCGGATCAAACCCCTTTACATACCGTACACCAAGTCCAAGGTCACGCAGTGTAGACCGCTAAGGCTATCAAGCGCGCACGTCTAAAAGGCGATCTAGAAATACAAAGAACGCTAAGTGTCAATCCACATGACAGTATGATTCGGTATCTCCGAATAACGTCTGAAATCCCGGTACTACACCCCCGGATTTTCCACTGTTACTAGTTAAAGTATCGTTATCTTAAAAACTCCTTACTCGTAGTGTGAATTAATATTCGGTTTACAACGGAGTATGAAACCTTACATTATACACTTGTGATTCTTCATTCGAGATTTATTTATCGTACCAAAGTCATTTATTAACCATAGTATTTCATGTCATTGTATACTGTAGTTTATATCTTTATTCTTGACATGTATTTATATATATGCATGCGCTTAACATGATAGTTTTAATAAACTATATTTTTGACCACATAACATTGTTTAGTGTTACATTTATTTCATGATGTCATATAGTATGATATTTTATATGTCATTAAACTTTATAACATATGGTTTTGGTAACTATATGTATGTACCGAAATAATATACACATATGATACACTTGAGCTCCTTTATTTATATAATTCTCGTTAATCACAATATAACCACATAACTTATAACATGTTGTAAATACCTAATTTAATAACATCAAAACTTTGTAATAAAGTATAACCCAAGGTTTTATAACACTTGTTATAATTACCGAAAATGCATATATTTTTTATTCCATTTCCTATCGAATCACATACTTTCTCTTCATTCCTTCTCCTTCTCCTTCTCTGATTAATTCGATTTCTATCTTTCCCAAGTGTTTATAAACTTACTTAAGCGTGTTAGGAGTGTGTTAGGCTCATTAACAACTCAATACAACACTGTTAACCACTCTGGTAGTTCATTTTACAACAGAAAACTGAACTGAAACTAAAAAAAGGCTGAGAACACGGACTGTAAAACTGAAAAAACATAAATTGATATCTTCTCTTATATCTTGCTGTTTGTTCACGATCCTGGTTTTGAGTTTCCCCTAGGTTGCCTAGCTATCTAGCTAAGCATCTTAGTACAGTTTTAACCTCAAAACAGATCCACCACAAAATTGTTTAATCTTCTGAAAGGTTAATATACAGAAGACCGGGATTGCAGAAACTGAAATCTGCACTGATATGCTCTCTTTTATTGTTTTCTTTCTGTCAATTCATAAATCTGCCCTTCATTTCGTCTCAAGTACTCACTTGCTTAACTAGGTGTTCTAGCAATGTTTTAAACCCAAAACTACCTAGAAAATCCTATTAAGCCTATTGATGCACTTCCTATACTGAAACCGAGAGGGAACTGCAACACTGAAGAAAAACTGAAATACTGAAGTTTAAGACCTGATAACTTCTCTTTGATTCCCTCTGTATTTTCACAAATTTATCTTTGAATTTTCCCCTAGATTGTATAACTACTCAGTTAGGTATCTTAGTAAAATTTTCACCCTCTAACAGACCCAAGGTGACTAGTTAAGCCACTGAAATGTTCCTAACCTGAAACGAAAAGAACTGAAGCATGTACCCAACCACCTCTCTTCTATGTTCTTCCCTGTTTGTTTCACGAGTTTGATCTCAATTTATCACAAAGCACTTAGTTACTTATTCAAGTGTTTATCATAGCTTTGCTCTCAAAAACAGACCCAAGACATCAACGTAAAGTAACTGAAAAGCCAGTATACAGAAACTGCAATTGTTGCAGAAAAACTGAAGATAGAAACTGATATACCTCATTCTTTCTCCTTTCTTTGTCTCTGAGTTGACTTTCGTTTTTCTCAAAATGTTAACACATTTAATTAGACAAATTGGTAAGGCTTTAGGCTCATAAAACTCTCAAGATACCCCCCTTCAAGACTCTCTGTACTAAGTTATACAGAACAGAAAGAAAATGCACAACAGAATTGGTAACTTCTATTGATTTCTTTCTATTTATTTCACGTATCTGTCATTCAATTTATCCCTAAGCATTTACTCACTTGATTCAGTGTTTCAGCTATTGTTTAAACTCAAAACTAGCTACAACCACTCTGTTACTCCCACTGGTGAAATCTTATACTTGAAATAAGAAAGTACAGGAACCGAGTTTATCAACTGATACACCTTTCTTCTGTTTCTTTTCTGTCTGTTCATCAATCAGATTTTCCAATTTCCCCTCACGTTTCCTAGCTTCCTAGTCAAGTGTTGTGATATAATCTTACCCTCAACAATGCAGTTACTCCTACTGAAGCATGTTCATACAGAAACAAGAAACTCAAAAACTAAAGACTAAAACTGAAACAGGAGAATTCTAGAACCTGGAATCATAACTTGAACTATTCTCTTATTTGCTCATTGTCTGTTCTTCTAACTGCCTTACGATTTACCCCAACATATTTACTTACATAGTTAAGTGTGCTAGGAAGTTTCTAAACCCAAAACAACCCACAACAGTTTGGTTAATGTTGCAGATATGGCCTAACACTGAAACTGGATAGACCCAGAGACAAATATGTTAAGCCACTGGATGTCCCAATTCTGAGCTGATAAGAAATTGATGTTATAAACTGATGTCTTTTCTTCCATGTTTTTCTTTTCATTTGTTCACAAATTAGATTTCCAGGTCCCCCAGGTTGTCTAACTACTGATTTAAATGTCTTAGCAAAGTTTTACACTCAAAACAAACCCAACACAGCACTGTTAACTCCCATAAAATCTCCCTATACAGAACTGGTAATACTGAGAAAACTGAAACACAACTTCAGTTTACTCCTCCACTCTTAGTGCATCAGATGGGTTTTTTTTTCTTTTCTTATTAAACACTCCCAAGGTGCTTATGAACTAGTTAGGTGGATTAGCAATGTATTGGGTACCTCATTAAATCAATAAGACCCTTATAACTCCTCTGGAGTTTAGTTGTACAAAAACGAAATCAGTTTTTAAAACCTATACAGAATACTCATGTAGCTTAATACCTTGAGTTATTCCTTTGTTTTGGAGTTATTTTCTCCTATATCCCTCCAGTTGATTTACACACAGTATAATGTCTTGGCAAGGTTTGAGTTCGTTATCCAACACTACTGTCTTTACTTTATTTCTGAACTAGTTTAAACAGAGAGTGAAAGTTGCAGAATTTACACTTGTTTTCGGCGTTAGTTTCTTTAGTCGGTTCATACAGAGGTTATTTGAACTAGTTTACTTGTTGTCTAACTTTTATAAGTAGGCACAATTGTTACACTTTGCATCAGAAATTACTAGTTCCCAACTAGTGCCTTACACAACATTTATTTCTCAGAACAGCACGCAGGTAAAAGCTCTGGTTAGCTCAGAAGTTTACTACCTTAAATTTTTCTTTCTTTTTGAGTTGAAGCTGGTTCTCCCTTGTGGATCCTTGGTACAAATGAGACTTCCAGCACCTTGGTCACATTGACGACAACTGGGAAAGATTACTCAGAGGTTAAACTGTGATAACTCAGAGAAAAGGACATGGGTTGGAGCAATCTGAGATAGGTATGGTCTTTACCTTGTTTTTTTTGTCCTACCGAGAATGGTACAACAAGGAAGATTAGCTTGGTCTTGCTCCTTCACCAGGCTGGGTCTTATCCACTGGTCTTTTACGTGAAGAAAAACAGGAAAAAGAGCTCAAGATCAGCTAGGACTATTACCGGTAAACAAGGAAGGAGAGTAGTGTTTAAGACTCACCGAAATGACCAAGGAAGAAGGCTATACACTTGGGTCTTTTCTTCTTCCTCAATCTGGGTATACTCCTCTAGTTTTTTCCACGTAAAGAGAGCAGGGAATAGAGTTTAGTAGCAGCTGAGGTTATTACCGAAAATGGAGAGGGAAGACTAGGCTAGATTCTTGCAGATTTTACCTTGGAAAGTCGCCTAGCTTGCTTCCCTTTCTTCTTCCAGTTCCAACCGAAGTTTCCCTCTGCTTCATCCACCAACTCATCTCAGTTTTCTATGTCTTTGAGCAACAACCGTGGTAGTGGGGTGTTGGTTCACGGTGAAAGAAATCGCAAGAAGGGAGTTGGGAAGCTTTCGACTGAAGAGAGGAAGTGAAATTACCGGTTCTGTGTGTGCCCAGATCGAGTTGCATGTCGAGAGAATTGAGGAGGTTGAGTACATTTATTAGTGAATGCCCATACTGGCGGGATGGAGGGGTGTCGGGTGTGAATTTTCGACACATGCATCAGCATGGGGGGAAACACTACATGACAGTGGGATATTTTAGTTCTGTTTGTGGTTTTAATATGGAGCAAAGTAACAGATAGGTAGTAACGTAGTGTCTCAAGTGTGGAATAAGTAAGTGGCTTAATGTGCTATGCTCACAGTCCAAAACCGTGAGCATAAATCTTCCTACAATGTTGTCACTTGCACATGTTTATATTTAATAACATGGCCCATAAACTATATTCTCGTACATATGTGATTTAATACGACTATTGTGTGTTAACGAGTCTCATACATTATATTCTCGTACATATGTCATTTAACACAAGCTTTATGTGTTAACGAGTACCGGAAATATTTCAGCTTGCATAATGCCTTATACTTGGTTTGTGTATATATAACCTCACTAGTTTGTTTATTCACAAGTGTTACATGCTCTAATGTAACACATTATGGCATTTATATGCTTAATTGTTTAGGCCTTAATGTAATTAATTATATGTTCAAATACATTTAATTACTTAGGGGTATTTCAGTCTACCTCCCTTAAGGAGACTTCGTCCTGAAGTCGTCTTTCTCGACTAGTTTATAACGACTACCCATAGAGCCATAATGCACATCTATTTGATGTGGTATTCATGTATAATATGTTGTGCTAATACTGCACATAGCCATCATTTGTGGCATTAGTTCAAACATATGGATGTAGGCGATCCATCAGCACCGTTATTTTCTATCAGTTCTACAACCCTGACAACCTCCCCGAGGTGTCCATACCATGCCATCATTCCACATTCCATATCTAATGATTCATTTCGTATCTAGGCGATACCATATGTAATCAATCTACAAGGTAGTATAAATATATATATCACAATTATCATAAGGAAAAGTACTACACACATGGATGTAAACACATCATTCCAAACAAGTAGTTCATAAGATACATACATACAAGTGCACATCACACACCAACAAATCGACAACGTACGCCCCGCGTACCAAACAACACCAACAAAACAACCAAACAACACCAACAAACAACGTATGCCCCGCATACCACCAACTCACTGTTTGCCCAGCATACGAAACAAACCAATAAACAACATCATATACCCCGCATACCAACAAAATACTGTATGCCCCGTATACGAAACAACAGAATTCAGTGCAAACCTGTGCACAGCCAAGAGGCTCTACCCCCCTTAAAAAGGGTTACGCCCCCGTACCCCACAAGTATACAACAATCGCTCAACAAGGAGCGCTGGATACTTGGCTCTCATAGAGTTCTCTAATTCTCATGTGGCATCTTCAGCCTTTGGAGTAGATTATCCTCATATCAGAGAGACGGGTATGACTCTAGCCCCTCCGGGCTCCAAAACATATTAAGGGTGAGGCACGTGTTTGTGCTCTCTCCCGAATTCGTTCTAATGGGCCCACTCGCTCTGTACTGAGGTGCACACCCTAGGACATAGGCTCGGTTTGCCTCTTTTCCTTTGCTGTATATCCCATCGTTTGGATCACTATCATACATGCGTGTATCTTCTCTTACTGATTCCTAGCTTGAGGTGTCATATGACATTGGCTATTATTAGTACTTAGTGCTCTTTGCACTTGTCTTTCTAATACTAAGACGTACTAGCCTTCATGTCTACTTAGATAAAGATTGTCATCCATGTCTCCTGGTGGTTTTGTTCCGGAGTAACACATTGTTCGTGTTGATATATATTATATCTTCTTCCCGTGTGTCGGGTTAGCAACAACGTTAGTGTGGTTCTTCCTGCTTTCTGCCAGGGGAAATCCATATGTTGTGCTCGTATTAGAGTTCTGCAATTTCATCTTCCATTTCACATTACTTCTTTATTGATGATTGTTCCTGTTGGTCGCTTCCGCGCGCACCGTGTCTCAGTCGATTTGACGGTTGCTAGTTATCATAACGTTTGTTTATCGTTTAATGCATCCGCTAGTTTGTCTTTCATCATCGCGTAATCATGTATCTAGGTTCACATCATTTGGTAGATTCCTCTAGATTGCAAGAATTTGCTCGATCCTTATGAGGGTTCTACATATTATTCGTTCTGACAATGGGTCTCCTATCTCTGTGATCAGCGTCGTCATCTTCGAAAGGTCTCTTGTCTTCACTGTGTACTGTCTGCTATTCTGTGCTGAAGATTCTTTGTTTCTCTAGCCCGTTGGTTTAACTGTGGCTCTTCTCGTCCATCTTCGAGATGATCTGCATCACTATCCGTAGTACGGAGTTGACTACTTCTCGTGTACCTAACACTACTTGTCTACCTAATGGGGTACCGTATTGATACATTACTACTTACCCGACTAACTTATAAATAAGTCTGTCAGGCCCACATGCTCCTATCGGAGTGCGGTCGTCCCATGTCTCGTTTAGCAAACTGGTAGCGTCCGTCACACGGCTATTGTGAAGTATTCTATTGTCAAGCTCCCTTTTGATGGATGTCCTTGTTGTAGTTTGATGTTAATTAGTTCGCATTGTCAGTTATCTTGTCGTAGGTGTTATTGTTCTAGTGGTATGGGTGGTAAAGTGGTTGGAAACATTATTTTTGTTCCCTGGACTCATGTCCTGAGTAATACATTTCATCTGGTATTCATCTCTAAAGGTAGCACTTGGTTGTTAATCAGTTAAACGTTAAATGTTGGTTCGTCTGTATGGCTGTAATCGGTTCATGTAGTATTCGTGCTGAGTTAGCAATGCCAGGTTTCATATTTCGATCTCCTTGAGTGCTATACATATTATTTTCCTTCAGGTTTAATCATTATCATATCCCATCTATAATTCCCGATACGGCGTAGGGTAAGTTCTCATACTTGGGTATTCATATTTGTTTCCTTTTCCGTTTAATTGGGTGTATTGTAGATTGCATGACTGCTTGAGCAACTCGGGTCTTCACTTTCCAACCATTACTGTATCCACAAAGGGTATGCCATTTCTCCCAAGATTATGCTTGTCCGTTAGGACTAAACATTTATCACTATTAGTGATTAGCATTGAATGCTGGTATATACTTCTGGTATTCGGCTAGTAAGCAATGTCTTTGCTGTTACTTATTGTTTAGTGCTAGTTACTTGTAACTGCAGTTATTTATATTTCAAGTGTGCGGTTTGGCGCCTGTTAGTTAATCATCATCGTTATTCATATTGCTTACGGTATGTACCTTAGCTCCCTTACTTCATTATATTAACTTAGACATTGTTATATTAGTAATATACCTCGAAAGGTAATCGGAGTCGGTGTTCCCGGTCTCCTGGGTTCATGCCCTTTATTCGTACATTAGGTACTTGCTTATTTGCGCTATTTAGCGTTCAGTTTAAGTGTTTTGTAATGTCGATTTAGTTATTTGCCATTGTTTTAATTTACACATTCATTCATCACTTACAGTCGTCACAATAGTAAATGACATGTCTTTAACACATATTGGTACTTATCATTTTTACATGGCAGAACGCCAATGGCGGTATCCATTCTTCTACTTAGAACTTGTCTCATAATCGGTATGATCTTGATGGTACACATAAAACTCAATCTTGACGTTTGTTCGTTTTTAACTGTACATACCCGTACATGGCACTCCTTGGTAAGGGTAGTGCTCAGGGGTGGTAATTACTCAAGTGTTCATTGTTGATTCGCGTTCATTGTTGCGAGTGATATTGGTAATAGCCGTATTACGGTAGAATTGTTCTTTTCACTTTTGGTCCATCTGTGGACTGATACGTTTTACTAATTCCTTGGTGTTCATCACAAGTTGGCATATACTGGTAGTGTGTTTTGTCGGTACTGATTGTTATACGATCGTATTCCCTCCATAATTTTTATTTTGTATGATTTAATATATACAATGTAAACTGTTAGTCACGAGTTTCCTTATTTAATATCTTATTGCTTAATTATTGCTAGTTGTTTGTAACTAGTATATTGCAGTTTTGTTTATCCTGACTGTAATTAATTGTGGCAACTTGTGAAGAGTCTCAGGAGTCATCCGACCCTGGTGTGATCAGCACCAGTTTTGAACTAACCTTCCACCCCAATTTGTGGTTGGTTTCCCTTGATCCCCGGGAATCAAGTTTCACCGTCCACTTCCAATTCAGCCATTAAGTGGTTTGATAATTAAATTATGTTATCTTGGCTCTTAAGCCGGTGTCATTTAATTCGTTCTTGCTTAGTAGTTATAATTTGTTATGGGCTGGTGTGCCCTTTTTATTGCGTTAGTCAGACTCGTCGGGTCCTTCAGAGGTTGTAGGCCTCGTATCTTAGCGGTTTATTGCAACAATTGTAGTTATGTAGTTTATTTTAGAGTTGTACAATTGTTTGGTGATTATTGGTAGCCATGGCATTGTACCACTGGTCTACACAGTTTACAGAATTTGTTTGTAACGATAAAAGCAGTGGTAACTGCAGTCGTAGTTGTTTGCAGCACTTGCAGTAGCAAGTGCGCGGGTTAGACGGAATTATTGGTACATTGTTTAAATCAGTGCTTGCAGTGGCAAGCGCGCCATGCAAGTAGAGTTGTCAGTTTAAGGCTTGTTTGTCTTACTGCCGCATTGGTTGCTTAAGTACCGTTAGAATGATTGTTCATGAAAAAGACGGTAATTGGATTGGATAATTTTTCCTAACCACATTGTCATTAAAATAACCAAGTCCTCCCTCACATTAGATTTACGATAGCATAAACGCTCGGAATTTGTTTCTCCACAAGTGTCGTCACGACAAGGTTCTAGTGTTACGGTATTGTGTGTACACAAGATTAGGATTGGAATTTGAACATAACAGGACGGCATACTTACAGTTTGTTTTTCTCCACGTTCACAATGTAATTTCTTCTTACAGTTTGGTGTTACGATACAATGGTATGGTGGTTAAAGGTCCCCATTACGGGCATCTCGCGGAGCTCAAGGCGCTCCCGGTCCGCTTGCCCTGATGTCTTGGGTGATCCTTTCCAAGACGTTACAGTAGTAGTGGCGCTCGCCTCTAGCAGTGCCTATTGTTACAATGCTTGGTCGTTAAGGGAGGTACGGTATTAAGTTTATATTAACGTTACAGGAGTAGGAATTATTCATTCGGTGCGAGAGCGTTTAGACGCTCTATTGGGCTTGGTAGCCCTCTTCCCTACATTCAGGGATTATGTTTCTCAGTTGGATTATACTCATTGGGTTGTGGCGGGAGGGGTACTGTCGGTAGTAGTCCGTACTGGACTTCCACATGAAAGTGGACTGTCGCCAATGTACTCATGACATATGTGTGTCTCCTCCTGGCTGAGCTCTCAGCTGGTCCGTAACGGGGATAATATTCCCGGGCCTTTATCCCCTTGGCCGGCTTCCTGGCTCACACCACCACTAGACTTCGGTATTACCATTCGTCTTCTCGATAACACATCATACTACAATCAACTCGTTTGTGTGCCCCAAGGCTAACACTGGCAAGCCTAAGGCTTTGCTAACACATAATTCCATTAAAGCAAAGACGTTTCGTACCTCACAAATGTTTCTCGTGTTTCCCAAGTCCTAAGCTCACAGTCTTAACCTAGTATCTCGTCATCAGAGCGGTACTCCGCTCTGATACCACTTTTGTAACACCCCTCTCAAACAAACACGTAATAGACACTCACGTTAACAGAAAAATAAAACGTCTTACAACGGAAGAATAAGCAACAACATTAAAACTCACTCGGGTGTCACCTGCCATTACTTGCCCATGCGAGTAACGAAGCAGAAACTAAATCCAACACTAAAACAACAACACTACTAAACCTCTGTGATAACAAGATATCTCCTATACATCATACTAAGTCCACATCCGTAACAGTCGATAAGTGAGCATCTACCAAAATCCCAAATAGATACAACCGTACCGTCATACATCTATAACTGATACTGTTATACAAATAAATTCCATGTACAATAACTAAAGTAACCCTCACTACCCGGTACCCACACTTCGGCTTCAACGTTGATCAGCAACCTGCTTAATGAGTGTAGTCTCAGTGATAGACGCTGAGTATGCCGGGCCTAGACCCTATTGGTCACTTGTCGTTTTTAAACATCTTGATATTAGATTGATTTCATGCTTTACCATTTTACAGATATAGTAAATACTGTAATAAACATGCATAAACACATAACCATCCATCTAATCCAAACAGTCATTATAAATATACGCAGCACAGTCACACATCATACAATACAATAGCATTGATGACTCGTACGTCGTATAATAACATCATCACGTATTACAACATTCGGCCCCCCGGGCCCTCACATATCATTTGATTTGGTTAGCACTGTCAGGCGTCAATTAGGACAACCCGAATTATACTCACTTGGACAGTAGTCCCACGTACATACAAGGTGCTCACTGCCCTGATCATCCGAAGACTCCGGGACTATTTCACTTTGCCTTTGTAAAGGCGTCCATTTAGGTGGCCAAAGGCTTGGTGCCAACGGTAGCACACTCCGCCTGACGATCTATCTAGGTTCGTTCAGGATTAACTAGGGTAAACCCGATACGGGATAACCCAAGAGATCTCTACGCGCGACCAGCAGCCGGTGACTGTCTGGATTAAGGTACCATATCACATTCATTCACACTCCATTGTTAACCTTGTTAGTGCGTAATTCAGTTACAGTTTTTAATTATGGAGAACATCACTTATTTTGTTGGCTGCCCTGTGGGTCTTACGCATGCCTAGAATGATTCCAGGTAGTATTTATGTTCAAGTCGAAGCTCTAGGGACCGACAATGTCGTGTCCCGTTCCTAAGTGTTTTACTTAGGTTATAGCTACATACTTGTAATACTTAGCGTATTAGGTCAGACAACGGTAATCACAATCACACATCTCGCGTATGTAGTTTTATATAAGTCGATCTATAGTCGACGTAGTATTAGTCCCGTAGGACGTTCGTGCATAAATAAATAATGCAGTAAACACAGATATCCATCACACACATAATCATACACGTTATCAAAAAAATCCGAGCCAGAGGAGTTCCTCAGGACAACCCGGATCAAACCCCTTTACATACCGTACACCGAGTCCAAGGTCACGCAGTGTAGACCGCTAAGGCTATCGAGCGCGCACGTCTAAAAGGCGATCTAGAAATACAAAGAACGCTAAGTGTCAATCCACATGACAGTATGATTCGGTATCTCCGAATAACGTCTGAAATCCCGGTACTACACCCCCGGATTTTCCACTTTTACTAGTTAAAGTATCGTTATCTTAAAAACTCCTTACTCGTAGTGTGAATTAATATTCGGTTTACAACGGAGTATGAAACCTTACATTATACACTTGTGATTCTTCATCCGAGATTTATTTATCGTACCAAAGTCATTTATTAACCATAGTATTTCATGTCATTGTATACTGTAGTTTATATCTTTATTCTTGACATGTATTTATATATATGCATGTGCTTAACATGATAGTTTTAATAAACTATATTTTTGACCACATATTGTTTAGTGTTACATTTATTTCATGATGTCATATAGTATGATATTTTTATGTCATTAAACTTTATAACATATGGTTTTGGTAACTATATGTATGTACCGAAATAAATACACATATGATACACTTGAGCTCCTTTATTTATATAATTCTCGTTAATCACAATATAACCACATAACTTATAACATGTTGTAAATACCTAATTTTATAACATCAAAACTTTGTAATAAAGAATAACCCAAGGTTTTATAACACTTGTTATAATTACCGAAAATGCATATATTTTTTATTCCATTTCCTATCGAATCACATACTTTCTCTTCATTCCTTCTCCTTCTCCTTCTCTGATTAATTCGATTTCTATCTTTCCCAAATGTTTATAAACTTACTTAAGCGTGTTAGGAGTGTGTTAGGCTCATTAACAACTCAATACAACACTGTTAACCACTCTGGTAGTTCATTTTACAGAAACAGAAAACTGAACTGAAACTAAAAAAAAGACTGAGAACAAGGACTGTAAAACTGAAAAAACATAAACTGATATCTTCTCTTATATCTTGCTGTTTGTTCACGATCCTGGTTTTGAGTTTCCCCTAGGTTGCCTAGCTATCTAGCTAAGCATCTTAGTACAGTTTTAACCTCAAAACAGATCCACCACGAAATTGTTTAATCTTCTGAAAGGTTAATATACAGATGACCGGGATTGTAGAAACTGAAATCTGCACTGATATGCTCTCTATTGTTTTCTTTCTGTCAATTCATAAATCTGCCCTTCATTTTGTCTCAAGTACTCACTTGCTTAACTAGGTGTTCTAGCAATGTTTTAAACCCAAAACTACTTAGAAAATCCTATTAAGCCTATTGATGCACTTCCTATACAGAAACCGAGAGGGAACTACAACACTAAAGAAAAACTGAAATACTTAAGTTTAAGACCTGATAACTTCTCTTTGATTCCCTCTGTATTTTCACAAATTTATCTTTGAATTTTCCCCTAGATTGTATAACTACTCAGATAGGTATCTTAGTAAAATTTTCACCCTCTAACAGACCCAAGGTGACTAGTTAAGCCACTGAAATGACCCTAACCTGAAACGAAAAGAACTGAAGCATGTACCCAACCACCTCTCTTCTATGCTCTTCCCTGTTTGTTTCACGAGTTTGATCTCAATTTATCACAAAGCACTTAGTTACTTAGTCAAGTGTTTATCATAGCTTTGCTCTCAAAAACAGACCCAAGACATCAAGGTAAAGTTACTGAAAAGCCAGTATACAGAAACTACAATTGTTGCAGAAAAACTGAAGATAGAAACTGATATACCTCATTATTTCTCCTTTCTTTGTCTCTGAGTTGACTTTCGTTTTTCTCAAAATGTTAACACATTTAATTAGACGAATTGGTAAGGCTTTAGGCTCATAAAACTCTCAAGATACCCCCCTTCAAGACTCTCTGTACTAAGTTATACAGAACAGAAAGAAAATGCACAACAGAATTGGTAACTTCTATTTATTTCTTTCTATTTATTTCACGTATCTGTCATTCAATTTATCCCTAAGCATTTACTCACTTGATTCAGTGTTTCAGCTATTGTTTAAACTCAAAACTAGCTACAACCACTCTGTTACTCCCACTGGTGAAATCTTATACTTGAAATAAGAAAGTACAGGAACCGAGTTTATAAACTGATACACCTTTCTTCTGTTTTTTTTGTCTGTTCATCAATCAGATTTTCCAATTCCCCTCATGTTTCCTAGCTTCCTAGTCAAGTGTTGTGATATAATCTTACCCTCAACAATGCAGTTACTCCTACTGAAGCATGTTCATACAGAAACAAGAAACTCAAAAACTAAAGACTGAAACTGAAACAGGAGAATTCCAGAACCTGGAATCATAACTTGAACTATTCTCTTATTTGCTCACTGTCTGTTCTTCTAACTGCCTTACGATTTACCCCAACATATTTACTTACATAGTTAAGTGTGCTAGGAAGTTTCTAAACCCAAAACAACCCACAACAGTTTGGTTAATGTTGCAGATATGGCCTAACACTGAAACTGGACAGACCCAAAGACAAATCTGTTAAGCCACTGGATGTCCCAATTCTGAGCTGATAAGAAACTGATGTTATAAACTGGTGTCTTTTCTTCCATGTTTTTCTTTTTGTTTGTTCACAAATTAGATTTCCAGGTCCCCCAGGTTGTCTAACTACTGATTTAAGTGTCTTAGCAAAGTTTTACACTCAAAACAAACCCAACACAACACTGTTAACTCCCATGAAATCTCCCTATACAGAACTGGTAATACTGAGAAAACTGAAACATAACTTCAGTTTACTACTCCACTCTTAGTGCATCAGATGGGTTTTTTTTTCTTTCTTATTAAACACTCCCAAGGTGCTTATAAACTAGTTAGGTGGATTAGCAATGTATTGGGTACCTCATTAAATCAATAAGACCCTTATAACTCCTGTGGAGTTTAGTTGTACTAAAACGAAATCAGTTTTTAAAACCTGTACAGAATACTCATGTAGCTTAATACCTTGAGTTATTCCTTTGTTTTGGAGTTGGTTTCTCCTATATCCCTCCAGTTGATTTACACATAGTATAATGTCTTGGCAAGGTTTGAGTTCATTATCCAACACTACTGTCTTTACTTTATTTTTGAACTAGTTTAAACAGAGAGGAAAAGTTGCAGAATTTACACTTGTTTTCGGCGTTAGTTTCTTTAGTCGGTTCATACAGAGGTTATTTGAACTAGTTTACTTGTTGTCTAACTCTTATAAATAGGCACATTTGTTACACTTTGCATCAGAAATTACTAGTTCCCAACTAGTTCCTTACACAACGTTTATTTCTCATAACAGCACGCAGGTAAAAGCTCTGGTTAGCTTAGAAGTTTACTACCATAAATTTTTCTTTCTTTTTGAGTTGAAGCTGGTTCTCCCTTGTGGATCCTTGGTACAAATGAGACTTCCAGCACCTTGGTCACTTTGACGACAACTGGGAAAGATTACTCAGAGGTTAAACTGTGACAACTTAGAGAAAAGGACATGGGTTGGAGCAATCTGAGATAGGTATGGTCTTTACCTTGTTTTTTTTGTCCTACCGAGAATGGTACAACAAGGAAGACTAGCTTGGTCTTGCTCCTTCACGAAGATGGGTCTTATCCACTGGTCTTTTACGTGAAGAAAAACAGGAAAAAGAGCTCAAGATCAGCTAGGACTATTACCGGTAAACAAGGAAGGAGAGCAGTGTTTAAGACTCACCGAAATGACCAAGGAAGAAGGCTATACACTTGGGTCTTTTCTTATTCCTCAATCTGGGTATACTCCTCTGGTTTTTCCCACGTAAAGAGAGCAGGGAATAGAGTTTAGTAGCAGCTGAGGTTATTACCGAAAATGGAGAGGGAAGACTAGGCTAGATTCTTGCAGATTTTACCTTGGAAAGTCGCCTAGCTTGCTTCCCTTTCTTCTTCCAGTTCCAACCGAAGTTTCCCTCTGCTTCATCCACCAACTCAGCTCAGTTTTCTATGTCTTTGAGCAGCAACCGTGGTAGTGGGGTGTTGGTTCACGGTGAAAGAAATCGCAAGGAGGGAGCTGGGAAGCTTTCGACTGAAGAGAGGAAGTAAAATTACCGGTTCTGTGTGTGCCCAGATCGAGTTGCATGTCGAGAGAATTGAGGAGGTTGAGTACATTTAGTAGTGAATGCCCATACTGGCGGAATGGAGGGGTGTCGGGTGTGAATTTTCGAGACATGCATCAGCATGGGGGGAAACACTACATGACAGTGGGATATTTTAGTTCTGTTTGTGGTTTTAATATGGAGCTAAGTAACAGATAGGTAGTAACGTAGTGTCTCAAGTGTGGAATAAGTAAGTGGCTTATTGTGCTCAGCTCACAGTCCAAAACCGTGAGCATAAGTCTTCCTACAATATTGTCACTTGCACATGTTTATATTTAGTAACATGGCCCATAAACTATATTCTCGTACATATGTGATTTAATACGACTATTATGTGTTAACGAGTCTCATACATTATATTCTCGTACATATGTTATTTAACACAAGCTTTATGTGTTAACGAGTACCGGAAATATTTCAGCTTGCATAATGCCTTATACTTGGTTTGTGTATATATAACCTCACTAGTTCGTTTATTCACAAGTGTTACATGCTCATAATAATGTAACACATTATGGCGTTTATATGCTTAATTGTTTAGGCCTTAATGTAATTAATTATATGTTCAAATACATTTAATTACTTAGGGGTATTTCAGTCTACCTCCCTTAAGGAGACTTCATCCTGAAGTCGTCTTTCTCGACTAGTTTATAACGACTACCCATAGAGCCATAATGCACATCTATTTGATGTGGTATTCACGTATAATGTGTTGTGCTAATACTGCACATAGCCATCATCTGTGGCATTAGTTCAAACATATGGATGTTGGCGATCCATCAACACCGTTATGTCCTATCAGTTCTACAACCCTGACAACCTCCCCGAGGTGTCCATACCATGCCATCATTCCACATTCCATATCTAATGATTCATTTCGTATCTAGGCGATACCATATGTAATCAATCTACAAGGTAGTATAAATATATATATCACAATTATCATAAGGAAAAGTACTACACACATGGAAGTAAACACATCATTCCAAACAAGTAGTTCATATGATACATACATACAAGTGCACATCACACACCAACAAATCGACAACGTACGCCCCGCGTACCAAACAACACCAACAAAACAACCAGACAACACCAACAAACAACGTATGCCCCGCATACCACCAACTCACTGTATGCCCAGCATACGAAACAAACCAACAAACAACATCGTATACCCGCATACCAACAAACATACCAACAAACTACTGTATGCCCTGTATACGAAACAACAGAATTCAGTGCAAACCTGTGCACAAGCAAGAGGCACTACCCCCCTTAAAAAGGGTTATGCCCCCGTACCCCACAAGTACACAACAGTCGCTCAACAAGGAGCGCTGGATACTTGGCTCTCATAGAGTTCTCTAATTCTCATGTGGCGTCTTCAGCCTTTGGAGTAGATTATCCTCATATCAGAGAGACGGGTATGACTCTAGCCCCTCCGGGCTCCAAAACATATAAAGGGTGAGGCACGTGTTTGTGCTCTCTCTCGAATTCGTTCTAATGGGCCCACTCGCTCCGTACTGAGGTGCAGACCCTAGGACATAGGCTCGGTTTGCCTCTTTTCCTTTGTTGTATATCCCATCGTTTGGATCACTAGCATACATGCGTGTATCTTCTCTTACTGATTCCTAGCTGACAGGTTCTTCGTACTTACAAAGATACTTAATAACAGCCAGATCGGGTTTTCCCAAGTAAGAGAGGACTTTCATCTCTCTGGCGTTCTTTCCCGAGTTATTAAATGGGTTTGTAGAGGGTGGGATGGATATCGTAGGTATCCAGTACACACTGGTAATTCTTAACTAGCGTATCTCTCACGCTATCACTCAACCCTTAACCCAAGTCTCTAATTCCTAACTCGGTACTTCCTAAGCTCGGTAATTCCAGTCATCAGAGCGATACTTCGCTCTGATACCACTTTTTGTAACACCCCAACTACAAACACAACACTTAACAAACGATTGCAGCGGAATTACAACTCAACATTTAACTTAATCCTTTGGTGTTACACGTTGTTAGCCACCCACGTGGCTAACAAGGCTAATACTTGTACAATGTATCGGTCTGATGGACCAGATTCCCGAGCACTTACACATTACAAAGCCATTCCGTTTCTAAACAATCAAGTACAATTATATTCCAACTGTAACGAGTATTTACAACCTACTGCCGATAACAAGTTCGGTCTTACTACACTTACAAATACATAAGTAAATTGAATAACTACCCATGCAGAGATAGCCACCCCGTCCTACTCTCGAACGGCTGCCAGCTCCATTGTACCTGAAATGAAAAGGGTGGCCCTAAAGGGGCTCAGAACCTTTACTGGAATGGTAATCGTGTAGCCCACATACTACTGGGCCACACACAACTAATTGTCGTCTAACCATGCGGTTTATTATATTTAAATCATGCATGGTACCTATAAACACATATCATGCTAATAAATCAACACATATCCAATCAATAGGATACAAGCATAAGGTTAACACATCAACACATATCCAATCAATAGGATACATGCATGGTTCCTTGACCCTTTCTACCTTAATAGAGCTAATTCTTTGTTAGACGACACTTACCCATTTAATCGGGTTATACTTAAATTCTTCTTATAATAACGTGGGGTTGATATCTGTGATCAACGTACTCAACATAACAACACACATCACACATTAACATACACACAACATAACTCGAGAAGAGTCACGTGAGGACTCGTACCGAAATGAGAGTTAGTCATCTTATTAGAGCCTAGTGAATATTTCCATTCCCATGTTGAGCTCGTTACATAATAACTTACTATTCTTCTTAGAGAACGTACACTTTACTTAAGATATGTCGGATATAATATAGCTCCGAACACACCGTACACAATTACTTTACTTAGATGTGTCGGTCATAATATAGAGCCGAGCACACCATACACAATCACTTACTTAGATGTGTCGGTCTTAATATAGACCCGACCACACCATACACAAAACCCCCTAGTCCCGAATAATAGTTAGGGTACGAGAGCCAGCTATTGGATCATGGGAGGATGAATTCCAAGAAGGAAAACAACCGTACAAAGGAGAGAGTTGAATCAAATATAGATATCAACTCTCAAACATACGCGCGCGACCGGACACCCGGATTCCTCACCCCCAATTAACACATTGGCTAGAAGCTCCCTCCACGGGGCTTATTACCACAACTTACTTTATAGTTAGTGAGGTCCAGTTAGGCACACAAGGGAGGTAAGGCACCATACGACATACATGAACAAAATAACAGTCGTTACACAACGACATACACAAAGAAGTTAAACACACTTATACACAACAACAATACGCAACTAACACACGGATAGTCGTAGTTAAAACGTTCCCGTAGGTTGGGTCGTTAAATCCGAATGCCGATCTCTCTTATGTGATCCTAGAGTCGGTTAGCTATGGTTTAACACATATTTGAGGTTAAACGGTATCGGAACTAGATACGCCCCATAAATAAATTACTGTAAACTCATTTCATGCTTATTCTTGCAAGGTGGCAAACACACAGAAAAACAGGTTGGCATACAAGCCGGTGTAATCCGGTAGAACACAGGTTGCAAGAAAACCATACCTGTCGCCTTGAAGATGGCTAGCCTAACGTGTCCCAGCTGCCATTTCGACTAGTTCTCGTTCCTATAATTCATTCAGTCGGAACGGTTAATTTCGGTGTCAACTTTGACTACTTGTCATTACCTACGACGTTCTCTTGTCGTTTCTTACATTCTGTTAACCCATTACTTATTACTCACCTTATCTCAAGGTTTTTCATTAATTAACACTTGTGATTTAACAGTTTCTAATGTTGCCATTAACATTAAACTTTTAGTTCTTAACTTCATATTATGATTTCCGATTAATAACCACTAAGTCCTTGTAGTTTAATCTTAATCATGTAAATCACTTACTCCTTATCATCTCTTAATGGTGTACTACTAATGGCAAATTTTTTAATTTTTTTTATAAAGGCTGACCGACCTTGCAAGGTAGGTCCCAAGGTCGGTCGAAGTTAGTGCACTTCCCCGTTTGAAAATTTCAACCCGACCGACCTTGCCAAGGTCTGTCCTAAGGTCGGTCCAAGTCAGAAGACATCACCGGTTGAAAATTCTAGCCCGACCGACCTTGCCAAGGTCGGTCCTAAGGTAGGTCGAAGTCAGAAAGTTTCCTGGATGGGTAATTCTAGCCTGACCAAGGTAGGTCGAGCCCAGAACCCATTTTAACAACTCCCTTTGAACTCCAAACTTACCTTGATTCTCACCCAATCCTTTCCGAACCATTCCACATGTTTTCTAACATGTTTAAACACCTTAAAGCATTTTTAAAACTCTCATAATCATTCACCAAACTCATTGATTAACTCACTTCTAAATTCTTTAAACACTTACTCAAATTCTTAGTAAATTTCTTAACACTTGAACTTAACTTCTAACACTTCCCACATGTAAACTTTGCCTAACACCACAACCAACCAAAGTGTTTCCTCTCAACCATTTTAACCACTCCTAAGCATCATTATGCATCTTTATCCCTTTACTCATAATTCTCAATATCACCATCTCTTGTTCACCTCCTTAGTCTTTACAAAACATAATGCCTCATTACTACCAACTTTTGCATACGTGTTAACACTTCTCATTACATGACTTTGGTGTGTCTAAATCATCCATTTGATCTCAAGATCCTCCAAGATAATTCCTAGGTCTTCCTAGCACTCAAAAACACCTTAATTCCCTTACCTCTACCAATTTAACCCTTAACAATCCCTAGTACAACCTAGGTCACAATGCTGCATCAAAACACTTAAAACTCTTGGTTTCGCAACCAAATTTGGCCATAGCTTCTCTAGTATACTCTTACACCTAAAAACTTAGGTTTTTCATCCTTAAACAAGCCAAAGACATTAACATCCTCAATGAAGATTCTTTACACACAAACTACACCCAAACCACACCAAATCACAATATAGTGCATGAACTTAAATTGCTTGGCACTTAGGACCTTAAATGACATGCCTTAAGGCCCTTAAATGACATAAATCTTAAACACTGAATTTCTCTCATATATAATGCTTTCAACCTGCAAATACACACATCAATCTCATATGCCCTTATAATCCACCTTGTGGTTATTTTACTAACTCATTTCCCTTTGGCTCTTTAGATTGTTTATAAAACAATACAACTCAATTTCCTAAGGTACTAAACTACATTAGGATAGGTCGTTTACCTTTTTCCTCTTCAAGAATTCCTCTCTTCACTTGTCTTTCTTGATTGAAAACTGGCAAAAACTTTTTGTTCACTTGTCAATCTTCTAATCAATGTACAATTAAGGGTAATGAGATTTAAGCGTTACGCCTAAACTCATAAATTAACCCTAGATTACAAGAAGTGTTATAATACACTAGAATTGGTATTTACCTTTGGAATTTGAAGAGAACTTGATTAGGAAGCAAGGTAAGACTCCTTATAATCCTTTGGATATTAAAACAAGGCTAATTCAAGGAGCAAAACAAAACCCCATGAGAAGCCATTTTCGGTAATGTACAAAAATGGAGGAAACTTGATTTTTCTTTGACTTTTCTTACCTTGGAACAAAGGAGAACAACAAGGTGCAAGAAGATAAGCTTTTCCTCCTTCAATGGAGATTCTCCATGGAATCAAACTTGAGTTCTTGAAGATTTGAAAAGAGGGAAATGAAGGGCTTGGTCTAACTAGCATAAATGTGGCCTCAGATTTTGATTTGGCTCATGGAGTTGGATTTGGCAAGCAAAACAAGGTGGAGAAGTATACATGCTGTAGCAAGAACGGTTTAGAGCTGGGAGAAGGATGATGAACACGGCGGGGAAGAAGGGAAATGAAGAAAGTGAGGTGAGAAAGATGACTTTGTGAGATATTTCACTTATAAAGCAAATAGTAACTTACTTTAGTTTCCCCCTTCTTTATTTAATTGGCTGGCAATGGTGATGACTCACCATGTCTGAAAACCGGCCCCCTTGCCTTAATAACATAATTATGGGCTAGTTTGACCATTTAACTAATCAAAGTTGACTAAAGCCTTAAATGAGCACTATTTGGGCACTATTCATAATTAGTGCACAAATTTGTGAAATTTTTGGTTTCTCATTGATTTAGGCTTCCTAATGTGATACTATGTAGTGCACATGTTGATTAAGGTATAATCTTGGGCATTTAGCCACTCAAAACCCATTTCCAAGACAATTGTTCAAAAACGTGCTTTAAGACTCCTTAAAGCACAATTTGTGTTTAAACTTGTTTTTGAGCTTGGTTTTCTTTGGTAATTGATTTAACATGTTCATTATCATGTTAATAAGGTATAAGAATGACCTTTAGGTCTTAAACAAGGTTACACCAAGTCTAGAGCAAGTATTTGCTTAAATTGACTTTGTGGTGTTTTCTTGTGTTTTCTTTGGTTTAAATTGTCTACCAATGTTTCTTAAGGACTTAATTAGCCTTTGAAGTCATAATTACATAATTAATTAACACTTAAAGGTTTGGGGTATTTCAACATGGAATCCTAAGAAGATGAAGCACAAGAAGAAGATCAAGAGATTGTTGAGGAGCCCCCATCTCCACCTAAGGAACTTTCCAAGGAGAAGGAGTCTTCTGAACCCTCTACTTCTACTACCCTTGCAAAGAATATTCCCCCTTTTCTTTTTCCCAATAGACTCAAAAAGAAAAATTTGGATGAACAATTTGGGAAGTTTCTAAGCATTTTCAAGAAATTAACAATGAACATCCCTTTTTTTGATGCTTTGAAACAGATGCCGATTTATGCTAAATTCATAAAGGACATCATCACAAACAAGAGATCACTGGAGGAAGCGGAAACCGTTCACCTCACCGAATAAGTTTCATCGGTTCTACAAAGAAGTCTACCCCAAAGCTTGGAGATCCCGGTTTGTCTATCGTTCCTTGCTTTATTGGTGAAATTGATTGTGGTAGAGGGCTATGCGATTTAGGTGCTAGTATAAATCTTATGCCTCTCTCAACTTTTAATAAGCTTGGAATTGGTAAATGCACTCCACTCCCATTCAATTTCAATTAGCAGATAGATCTTTGGTTATCCCTAAGGGAAAAGTAGAGGACTTGGTAGTGACTGTTGGAACATTTGTCTTCCTAGTTGATTTCATTGTGATAGACATGGAAAAGGACTAGAGAGTGCCACTGATTTTTGGTAGACCTTTCATGAGAGCTGCTAGGGGCCTTATAGATGTGGAGAAAGGCAAAATAATTCTGTGACTTCATGATGAAAAATTGGAATTTGACATGTGTAAAGTAGTGAAGAGACCCTCACAGGCTGAGGCTGTTTTTTGCTATAGATGTTGTAGATTCAATTGTGCAGGACCATTCTCTCTCTCTTGTCAAATGTGATGCCCTTGAATTGGATTGTATGAGGCTTGTGTTGATTAGGAATTTCATCCAGAAATGACCAAAGTGGTGGCTGAATTGAACAGGAGATTTTCTGGCCATAGACCACGCTATCCACCACCCGAACCGTTGGAACGCGCTGCTCAGAAGCCACTACCCTCGGTTGAGAAGCCTCTCACTGTGGAGATGAAACCTCTACCCTCTCATCTCAAATATGCTTATTTGACTGACTCGTGTGTTCTACCTGTTATTATTTCTTCTTCTTTGACAGGTGCACAAGAGGAAAGTCTGACGAGGGTGCTTTGATGCCATAAACGGGCTATCGGGTGGACTATAGCCGACATCAAGGAAATCATCCCTCATTTCTGCACCCACCGGACTACAAGCCGTTGGTCTAACCTCAAAGAAGATTAAATCCGAACATGAAGGAGGTGGTCAAGAAAGAGGTTCTCAAACTCTTGGATGCGGGGATTATCTATGCCATCTCCGACAACAAGTGGGTGAGTCCCGTGCAAGTGGTCCCAAAGAAAGGAGGCTTTACCGTCGTCCCCAATGAAAAGGGTGAGCTGGTGTCTCAGAGGACTACCAATGGCTGGAGAGTCTGCATTGACTACCATAAGCTGAACATCGCCACCAGAAAGGACCACTTCCCTCTCCCGTTCATTGATCAAATGCTCGAGAGGTTGGCGGGGCAAGACTACTATTGCTTCTTGGATGGATACTCGAGATATCTCCAAATCCCCATAGCTCCTGAGGATCAGGAGAAGACGACATTTACATGCCCTTATGGGACATTTACCTACACCCGGATGACTTTCGAGCTTTACAACACCCCGGCCACATTTCAGAGATGCATGATGTCGATCTTCTCCGACTTCCTAGAGAAGAGCATTGAGGTCTTTATGGACAACTTCTCCATCTTCAGCCCCTCCTTCGACACTTGCCTAGACAACCTTGAGGCTATCTTGATCCAGTGCGAAGAGACAAACCTTGTGCTAAATTGGGAGAAGTGCCATTTTATGGTAAGAGAAGGAATTGTTTTGGGGCACAAGATCTCTTCAAAGGGTATTGAGGTTGACAAGGCTAAAATTGAAGTGATTGAAAAGCTACCGATTTTTGAAGTTTTCTGGGTCATGCCGGGTTTTACAGAAGGTTCATCAAGGACTTCTCCAAAATCTCAAAGCCTCTCTGCGACCTCTTGGCCAAGGATGTGAAATTTGAATTCACCGAGGAGTGCCTTAATGCCTTCAACACCCTCAAGCGGTGCCTTATCTCTGCGCCTATTGTGGTATCCCCGGATTGGAGTTTACCGTTTGAGATCATGTGCGACGGCAACGACTATGCGGGGGGGTGGTCCTTTGTCAACGGAAGGAGAAGATATTTAGGAGTATCTACTATGCTAGTAGAACTCTCAATGATGCCCAAAAGAACTACACCACCACCGAGAAGGAGCTGCTAGCAGTGGTTTTCACCCTCGACAAATTCGATCTTACCTCTTGGGCAGCAAGGTTATAGTGCACACCGACCATTCAACGCTTAAGTATTTGTTCAACAAGGGTGATGCAAAGCCTAGACTTCTCCGATGGATTTTTCTCCTTCAAGAATTCGAGATAGAGATCCGGGACAAACTGGGTGTGCAAGATGTTATAGCGGATCATCTATCTCAAATGGAGGCTCCTGATGATGGTGTTCCAATCAATGAATTCTTCCCCGACAAGAGCATATTCATGATTGCAGAGACCGGAGACCCTTGGTATGTGGACTTTGAAAATTATTTGGCAAGGGGGGTGATCCCACCAGAGATGATTTGTCAGCAGAGAAAGAAACTTTTCTCGGACATCAAGAGGTATTTCTGGGAGGACCCTTTCCTTTTCAAAATCTGTGCTGATGGGGTGATCCGAAGATGTGTGACCATGAGTGAAGTGCAGGAAATTTTAACTCATTGTCACTCAGGTGAAGCCGGTGGACACCATGGTCCAGCACGAACAGCGACCAAGGTTCTTCAAGGTGGGTTTTTCTGGAAAACCTTCCACAAGGATTGCCACTCGTTCGTCGCCTCCTGTGATCAATGTCAGAGGCTCGGGAACACTTCACGCAAGCATAAGATGCCCCTCAACATAATGATCAAGGTGGAACCGTTTGATTTGTGGGGTATTAACTTCATGGGCCCCTTCCCATCTTCTTGCTCCAGCTTGTTTATCCTTGTGGCGGCCGACTATGTGACCAAGTGGGTTGAAGCAATTGCGACCCTGACAAATGACGCCAAGGTAGTAATCAAGTTCTTGAAGAAGAACATTTTCACACGGTTCGGGGTGCTGAGAGCTATATTAAGTGATAGAGGATCTCATTTCTGTAACAAACAATTTGAAGCTCTGATGAATAAGTATGGAGTGAGACACAAGGTTTCCCTTCCATATCACTCACAATGTAATGGCCAAGCAGAGGTCACCAACAGAGAGCTCAAATGGATCCTTCAAAAGACGGTCAAATCTTCAAGAAAAGATTTGTCTATGGAGCTCGACGACGTATTGTGGGCATATCAGACCGCCTACAAAAATCCTATCGGTATGTCTCCGTTCCGACTCGTCTATGGGAAGGCTTGTCACTTGTCGGTTAAGTTAGCGCATAAATCGTATTGGGCGGTGAAGGCCCTCAACTATGACCTCAAGAGCGTCGGTGACAAGAGACGGTTCCAATTGACCGAGTTAGAGAAGATTCGGGAGGAAGCTTATGAAAACAACCGCATCTACAAAGAAAAGGCCAAGAAATGGCATGATAAGATGATTGTAAAGCGGGAGTTTCAAGAAGGCGACCGGGTTCTTCTTTATAACTCGAGGTTGAAATTATTCCTCGGGAAATTGAAGTCTCATTGGACTGGCCCTTTCACTGTCACATGGGTCACCCCTTATGAAGCTTTTGAGCTGAAGATCGTCAAGGGGAAACTTTCATGTTCAACGGTTCCCAGCTGAAGCATTATTTGGGAGGATACATCCAAAAGGTTGAAGCTCGGACTCTTTACTTAAGAGACCCTCCAGGTTCCTTCTTACACTTACTATGGTCTAGCCACGAGCAGCTTTCCGGGAGGCAACCCAGACTACTTCTCTCTTACCTTGCATTATTTTGTAGTTTAGTTATGTTAATTAGTTTGCTTGTTCATGCTTTCATTATTGTGTGTTTCTGGTTATTTTTGTGTGTTGGAGCTGCTTGTGAATGATGTTAAGTGTTTTGGGCAAGAAAATAAAAATTTTGGGGAGATTCTGGTCTGGACCGACCATAGGAACGATCTTGGGAAGGTCGGTCGGTCCAAATTTAGCAAAACCAGTAGCTACTGACTTTGACTGACCATAGGACTGAGCTTAGCAAGGTCGGTCGAGTCCGAAATTTTCAAATCGTCAAGCTACTGACTTGGACTGACCTTGCGACCGATCTTGGCAAGGTCGGTCGGGTCCGAAATTTCAGAAAATCCACCTACTGACTTGGACCGACCTTGCAACCGGCCTTGGCAAGGTCAGTAAAAATAGGCCCCCTTGTTTTTTCTTTCTTTCCCCTTCCCCTACCTTCCGACGCGACCAGAACCACCCCCACCCTACCTTGCGTACACCCCACCCCCATCCTTACTCCCTTGCGCGCCTGCTCCAGCCCGCCCCAGCACCACTTGTGCCCTGCTCTCGACCACCGTTCGCCGCCTTCGAAGACCACCGCGCGCCTCCAGCCCGTGCCTGACCGCAGTTGCGACGCCCCCAACCACCCACAACTCCTAAATCCCTAATTTTTCCTAAAATCTTCCAAATCCAATTTTCACTCAAATTTTGTCACATTTTTGCTCCCAATCACCTAGAAAACAATAAGGTATGATTTTCTAGCGCACTCTTGTCAATTATTGCAATTTTGGTGAAAGTTACAAGTTGGGCTGATTTACCTGCGAACCAAACGTGGCCTAAATTGTGAATTCTGGATTTTGGTGATTTTTGGTAATGGAAATGTGCTTCATTGTTATTATTTTGTGTTGTGTGGGGAATTAGGCTGAAAATGGTGGTCGTGTGATAGTTTTCAGCTAATACTTGTTCTTCATCCCTTAAACCAACTACTGCTTAATCTATCATGCTTTATCTTTGATCATTGGTGCTTGAATCTTATAAGGTGTAGTGAGCTGATTTAAGAACATATTTGGGTCCAATTTATCTAAAATGATACACCAATATGGTTAGGGTGGAATCGCTCCTCACATGCTTAAATAGATAAATTGTCAATTCGCTGAGTACGGCTTGCATTGTTCTGGCTGCAATGTATTATTGGGTCAGGGGTAGTATTAACTGACAACCTTTTGGTTGAATTTGTGGAGGTTCTTCGAACCGGGAAAGGATAGAAAAACGGGGGAGATTCTGTCAAAATTTTTCTGGCCATGTGTTGTTTCTTTTGATCTCCAATGTGTTTAACACTTAATGTTTTGGCCAATTGCCTATTATCATCCTATTTATGCTCTAACGTTTCACTTTTTGCTATTTTTCCTTTCTTCTGTCTTGCGTTTCTTTGTCTTTCTTTGTTTTGCAGAATAATAGCACACCGACCATGTCGCGCCAGGAGGAACACTGCTGCACCCAACCAAAAGCCCGACCACCCCAATGGCCTCATAGATGGCATCTTCGTCAGCGAAGATGCACACAACTGGTTCAAATCTCCCCAACGCAGGGAGATTGTTAGGGAGCACATTGTGGATCCGGTGCTCGTTGAAGACTTGCAGCTCCGGCCATATCTTGACACCATCTGGTGGAGCTGCCTGCTTACCATGGGAGGGCAATACTACCCTCGTCTTATCAAGGAGTTCTATGCTAATGCTTCGACAGATAGGAGGAGGAGAGAGATCGCCTCCGTCGTCAGTGGTGAGCTCATCGTCATTCGGAGGGTGGACGTCCATGCGTTTTTCCATCTTGCCCGTGACGAGCTCTAGTATTCCAAATTTATCCATCCTGGTGACCTCAATGACCACCGGCGCCACTATCTTAGCACTCTCCCGGTCCAGATGCGTCGTAAGAACCAGGAAGGGACCAATGTCCAGGTCACCATGACCTCGAACACGGTGGGAGATCGGTGAAGCGAATCATGCTTGCTCTTATCCGCCACAATCTTCTTCCTAGAGATAGCAAAGATTTAAACGCCACCGACTGTTACTTGATGAACTACATGGTGGCGCCGGATCCGGACAAACATCTCTCCCTCTCAGATCTTATCATGGCCCACCTCTGTCACATAGTCGAGAAGAAGGATACCCAACACTTGGGTTTTCCTCACTTTATGCTGAGGCAATTTGCTCGCTTCAGAGTCCAGCCCAGAGCGGGAGAGGTGGCCAGCCTACCTATGAACCCTATCTCCGCCACCTCTCTATGGAAGATGGGCTTTACCCGTACTGACTTGGGGTGGCAGAAGAACAACGCTGCACAGAGCCAGAGCGGTGGTGCATCCTCTCGTTTGGTCCCTCCACTTCCAGCGCTGCGCCCGGTCCATTCCTCTCCCTGCCTCCTCCACCACCGAAAGGCGCCGTGACCCCGGAGCAGCTCGAGGAGTTTCAGCGACAGATAGCTGAGCACCAGCGCCTCATGATGGAGCACCAGCGACAGATGGACGCCCACATGCAGTTCCTTCGCGAGCAGATGGCACGTGGTGGTCTCCCTCCTCAGTAGCCAGCCTCTGAGCCATTTTTTTTTCTGCTTGTTCATCTATCTTTTGACTCTCTTTTAGACTTATTTATTCAGTTTGGATATTTGTTATGTTTGTCCTTTAAACTTCATTTACTTTTGCATTGTCATACTTAAATTCTGCACTACGGTGTTTTCAGCACCTTTTTGAATACTCTGCTATGGGACTCATTTATGAGTCCCCTTTTGGTTATCTAACTATGGCATTTTTATGAATTCTTCAGAATCCATTTGTGCCTAGTTTCTTTTTGGCTTTGCATTGTAGATATTTATCAACTGAACTCAAGAACACCCCAAAGTGAGTTAGGAGAAATTCAAGAGAAACTCTTAAATTTTTTTTCTAAGATCTTCGACTCTTCCTGTCGGAGCTAGCGCTTCAATGACCATGGACACTAGCAAGTGTGGGGGAACCCCGCCAATAACTCATCTTTATTAGGGGAGTACTAGTTCTCTAACCCTATAACATTTATACAATGCAGTACTCTTTTTTCTTACTTCATGCTTAGTGCTTCAACAAGGTTTTCTGTTTGTTTTTCCTTGAGCTTTTCTTTGAACAATGAGGACATTGTCCTATTCAAGTGTGGGGGAAATGACCTTTTCCTTTTAGTGCACTACTCAATTTCCTCATGTATGTCTATAGCTTCCATGTAGGAGTTATATTTATAGTAAGCACGTTTTAACATGAATTCTTGGAATTTTCCACCGAAAACTTTTTCAAAAGTTCTCTCTGGAGGAGCACTTATGTGCGGTGCAATCATAAATCCATATCTTGGTGAATTTTTATTGCTTAGGGGTTCTTTCTATCTTCTCATCTAGGGATCGCTAAGGGGTGCTTCCTTGTGAATTTTTTTAAAAAGGAACTTGAGAGACACCATAGGTAACCAACAAATGAGAGTTGAGTGTTCATTGAACCAAGGAAAAAGGCTAAATTATCTCTCCTCATCTCTTGTTGAAAAGTGAATCAAATGTAAATCTTTATTTTTCCTTTTGTTTTTCCTCAATGCCCATTCCGGAGAGAAGTGTGGCCATGGTAAAAGTTCTCCAAGTTCCATAATCTGTAAGAACTTGGAAGCACTAGCTCTTGATCATACCCCGAAACTCTATATTTTATTTTCCCTAAGCACACCCATGTCACCATGAGAAGGTTGGTTGCACTCATCTTGAGGTTTTTCATAAATTTTTCTCACTTGAATTCAAGAATTCATCTAAACACTTGCTTGCTTTAAATGTTCCTTTTTTTTGTGGGTCCTTAGCTAATTTTGCTTGAGGACAAGCAAATAGATAAGTGTGAGGGAGTTGATAAGTGGTGAAATAGTGCTATCTCAAGGTCTTTATTCTTCGTCATTTTATTCGGTGCATGACTTATTTCACCACTTTATGGAGTACTTTTGTGATTATTAGTGATCTTATACTTTTGACATATTCTAATAGGTAAATACTCATGTGAGTACATTTTGGAAGCTTAATTTGAGGATGCATCAATATTCGAGCACTTCGGGACGGATGCCAAGCCAACTGGAAGCATCGGGAGAATTCCGGCACAAAAGAAGAACTTTCTGGTCTCAACCGACCTTGGGACGGGCCCTGTCAAGGTCGGTCGAACTTAAAATCTGTCACGTGCCTCCTTCACGTAGAGTCCGACCGACCCTGGCAAGGTCGGTCAGACGGAAAATTTACCCAGATTTTTGGTTTGAAAGGCTGGATTTTGGGGCTTCTATTCCAATTCTCCCACACCCACGTTTCCAGCTAGAAAGAAGAGAGAGAGAGTGGCGAAAATATGGGAGAAAAGAAGAGGAGAAAAGAACAGAAGAAGAGGAGGAAGATGACATTGAAGATTCTACCTCCATTGAAGCTTGGAAGCTCCTCTAATGGCTTGTTCTCCCTCTTTCCTTCTCTTTCCTCTCTTAATGGCTGAGTAAACTCATTTATATCCTAGGATGGGGATTGACCCTCTTTTTGCTCATTGAATGCTAGAAACCTAACTCATTTAATACTCTTGTTTTATTCCCTTCAATATCAATTAATGCTTTAAATTGATCTCTATTGCATTTATGGTGGTTTCATTCAATAGTTGAGCTTGAGTTTGGAACTAGACCAAAAAGGGGATAAACCCTAACTTTTGCTCTCTTGATTTTAGGTGTAAATTCTTAGGGCTATTGATTAAGAGTGTTTGCTTAATGCTACTTAGTGACTTAAACTTCCTTTAATTAAGGCGTTTGACTAATTAGGTAAGAATTGTATTTTCCATGATTTGGGGATTCATGAGTTGAGGTCTAATAGACAATGAGTTAATGAGTTATGGTTTTGAGATTCTTTGGATGAACTAGGTGATTCCCCACTATCCTAGGGCACTCTTCCACCCATTTCCATCAGACAAACATTTTACTGTTTTATTGCTTTTTCATTGACAACAACCAAGCTTGCCTCCGGCTAAACCCCCGTTTATTGTTTTAATTTGTGTTTTTACTAGAATACCGAAGCTTGGGATTTAGAAACCAATTTCCTTGTGGATACGACACCCGTTATATTGCAACGAATTTGGGTGCACTTGCCCGTTTAGCTAGGTGTAATTACTATGTTTGTAATTTTCCCAACAGGCAGCCCAGGAAGCCCAGTCAGTTGCTGACTAGAATTTTTTTACTATCTGGACTGTCTTTTTATTATATTAACTTTAAATAGTTGTAACTTTTAATATATAAGTCTAAAATGGAAAAAACAATTATATCATTGTTCACCTAAATTTAAGCTCTTCAAAACAAGACCAATCATGAATATGTTTTGTCAACTTTAGAAAAAAATTATTTTTACATGTGTACGATGATACACTAAAATGATAATATGATTCATTAATTTTGTATTATGATTCATTAAAATTGATATTATGATTCATTAAGTAATAAGTGGTGAATTAGATTACAAACTTCGGAACCGATAAAAAATCATTATTGTTTTGTAGTGTATTTTTATTGTTTATGGTGTATTTTAAACCTTATATGATGAATCATGTATTTTTCATACATACCAAATATTGTTTTGTATTGTATTTGTTTGAAATTTTTATATGTTTACGACGATACACTAAAATGAAGATATGATTCACTAATTTTAATATTATGATTCATTAAAATTGATATTATGATTCATTAACTAATAAGTGGTGAATTAGATAACAAACTTCGGAACTGATAAAAATCATTATTGTTTTGTAGTGCGTTATTATTGTTGTATGGTGTATTTTAAACCTTATATGGTGAATCGTGTATTTTTCATACATACCAAATATTATTTTGTGTTGTATTATTGTGTAAATTTTTTTATTCTTATATGTTTGCAATGATTCACTAAAATGAAGATATGATTCATTAATTTTTATATTATGATTCATTAGAAGTGATATTATGAACACTAAAATGATGTTATGAATCATAAGTCTCATTGATATATATGGATATATACATGTAAATAATATAAAATTTTAAAGTTGTCAAAACATATCCAAGTCTGGTCTTGTTTTAAAGAGCTCGAATTTAGATGAACAATGATATAATTTTTTTCATTTTGGGCTTATATTTTAAAAGTTATAACCAATTGAAGTTAATATAGTAAAAAGGTAGCCCAGTCAGCAAAGCAGTCCAGTCAGCTGCTGACTGGATTGCCAAAAGGACAGGACTGTACCATGTTGGATGCGGACAACACGCAGCATACCTACTGAGTTGGTTGATGGTATAATTTGTGTCGTTCTGAGGTGCATTTTAGTGTACTTCTTTAAAAGGAAAAGCATTTAGATATTAATATTACTAGTATATGTTTCTTTAGAACTAAGAGTGAATTATCTTACTAAATTCTAATAAATCTAGTACTAGTAATTAGCAGTCATAATGCGTTCTTAGATTGAACTTTGTTTGATTTCACATTTACTAATGGCTACATAAGAGTCATATTGATAGCTAGGTTGGTCGCCAACCTTTAGCAGGAGGTTTTGTTCGTGACTGCGCGTGTAGAACAAAGACAAGACACTACCAACACTGTGGTGCGCAGTAGACTAAGGACCCATTGGTTGAAGTCAAAGATATTTGAACTTCGAAAAACACATGGTTTAACGACTTAAGATAGTTGCATGTGTATGGGAGTCAAGGACAATGTCTGTGGGTTGTTATACTTTCAAAGTAGGAAAACTGTTGGAGTGATAAAATCTTCTTGATTGAGCTAAGGCTCATCGTTGTATCTTGTTGGGGACGACAAGAGTAGGGTGACAATTTTTACCCAACCCGAAAACCCGACCTAAACCCAACCCGTAAACGGGTATGGGTTAAGATTATAGACCCATTTAATTTTTGTATCGGGAATGGGTTACTTATTAAATATATGGGTTGGATATTGGTTAAAAATCATAACCCGGATTCAACCCGACCCGTTTATTTAATTTAATTAAAAATAAATTGATAAATATATGTATTAATTTAATAACTATTCGTATAATAATAAACAAAAATACTATCACTTCTTTAAGCCCACACAAATAAATTTATTTAAGTCGAAATAAATTCTTTAAACCATCTATATCCCCCATCACTCTTTGTTTGAAAACTTAAATAATATGTCATTAATTCTTGCAACCTCACAAACTCCACCGTTCACACCATTTCATTTGCACAAATAACGAATATGGGTTAAGATTATTGATCCATTTAACAGAACATTGACATTTGGATAAACGACACAAAATGATTCGAAATAAATGACCCGCATGTGCTTACTTTTAGGGATGACTGACCATTCAGTAGAAAAACAACAACATTTATATTTAAACGGTTTGGGTTTGGGTTCAATGATTTTATATGGGTTGAAAATTTGCAACCCAATTATTTTTGGGTCGGGTATGGGTCAGTACAATTTTAATCGGGTTGGGTATAGATGAGGTTCAACCCGACCCATCAACCCGAATTGCCACCCCTAGGCAAGAGCTTCAGCGGGAGAGGTTTGTCAAGCCTCTTTTTGGCGAGCTGCTTGATAACTAGTAGTTCCATGTCAGTTTGCCCTTTCATTGGTGTCCACTTAGACTTGTGTTGGGTTTGCTTGTCAATCTCATACTTGATTGTCACTTTGACTTAGTCCCTTAGGTTCCACAGTCCTTGAGACCCGCAGAGGACAAAGGTCCGAGGGGCGGGCATCAGTTGAAGGGCATGATGCGTTGGACTTGACCGAGCTGAGTAACATCAGCTTGTGACTCGAGCGAGGGCTTGTCTGGGCTGAGTAACGTCAATGTGTGACTCTAGCGAGTGCTTGGCCGAGCTGAGCAGCGCCAGCTTATGACTCCAGTGAGGGCCGCGTAAGTGGGTGCTATGAAGGGCATCCATCCGGGCCTGATGAGGACCAGACATGCCTTGGGCATGCACGCTGCCAGGGTGGCTTGGTAGCAACTCCAATTGCAAGAGCACGATGTGCTCAGTGCTGACCCTTAGATCAGTTAGTGGGTGCTGTGGAGGGCATCCGTCCGGGCCTGATGAGGACCGGGCATGCATGCTGCCAGGGTGGCTTGGTAGGAACTTGAAGAGGTATGAGCATGTTGTGCTCAATGTTGGCTCTTAGGTTACGAGTGCTAGTGTGACCACAAGCATGAAGCAACTAGGGGTTGCCCTGAAGGTTTGACTCCTGCCATGAAATCAGAACTGTCTTACGGTTCGGCATGGGTTGAGTGTTGGATAAGAGCGGGGACAAGGTGCGGCATAGCCCGTGTTGGCACACTTTATTTACTCGTACCAGTTGAGGTCCTTGGCTGTTGGGCCGATAAGGGTCTGATGGTTCGGAGGTCGAGTGCGGCCGCTAAGGGGCGCACAAGTACTCGGGCTGTAGTGAGAGAGACTTTGAATCAGTCTGAACTACAGTGTGATATTCGATTGAGATGTTTGGGCCACGGGGATGTAAATCAGTGAAGGATTGTCGTCGGACGGTTTGAGAGATACTCACTTTATTCTAAAATATACTAATGAGATTTAGAAATAAATATAGATTAACCGACTTATACTTTTAAACGGATGAATTATGAATTACAAGATTGTTCATCAAATTGTTTCTAATTTCTTTACTCCCGGTCTGCAGTGGGAAACAATTTATTTACTTGAACATCGGTCAATTGAAGAAACGGTAAATGTCGCGTCTGCTGTAGCGAATCCTCTGCCCCTTCTTCCCTTCATTTGGTTTGAACTTCATTCAAGGAATGTATTCGTACTTGCAACCACCATGACCTGTCGTGAAAACAGAAAATATATATGGAATCAATCAATCAATCAAATCATTTCTCTCTCTTGTCATTAATGTGGTGCAATGTTACATAATTTACCCAACAAAGAAAACTCCATATGCTCTTATCTAACCAATTTAGCAGCTATATATCTAGCTTACTCGGATCTTGACCAACAGTCATGGCAGCTGAGTTGAAGTTACAAGAACCTCCTTGGTGCTTAAACTTCTGGTAATAGCTGTTGAACGCATAAGAAGCATGAGCTCTAAGCGTATTTGGCAGATAACAAGGCATGTTTTGTTGGATCTGGGTGCAATCTGCACCTCCTTTTCCACAAACCCAATCTAGAGCCCCCTGAAGCTTCACATCCTCCGTCTGTTCATCAGCTACGCACCATTCTTCCAGCTGTGCTTCTTTCATAATTAACGATTAAGAATTTAATCTGGGTCCGTTCATATAGTATAAAATACTTAAATGTTTATAAGACATCACTAATTACAGGTACACGATAATGAAATATAATACTAATAAACTCACCGGATTTGGGTGAAAGGAGTGACAATAAGAGCAGAGGAAGAAGAATTCCCACGGTAGCTGGTGACATCTTCTTCGTTTTGGTGGTGCTGTGTGACAATTCAGTTGGCAAATTCTATCTCCATATCCCAATCTACAAGTGTGAGGACCACAAATACAGATGAGCGTTTGGTGGATGTTAGCTCAAGTCCATATATATAATATGGTAATCTACGCATAGAGAATATGTATATCATTCTTTGTACAGTAAAAGTAAAGGGGATCGGCAAGGGAAAGAAAGGGATGAAAAAGGTGGACATACTCAAGGAATATCACATGTTGCCCACTGATCAAGCATTTCTTTGGATCCACGCTTTGCCTTCTTCTATAAGAGCACGTGTAATGCTTAAACAAATACGCGCACTGCTCTCTCCTAGGTGTTAAAGTTTGAGTCATGGGTTCAGTAATTCAGTTGAGTCTAATTTGAATTTGTACTCAAAATGTATTTGATGAGTTAAACTAAAGGAAACCCCACACGGTGCGTGATGAGAGAAGGATTCATCATAATTAAGTGAGTACAACGTGCACCACATTGTATAATAAGGGTAACAATTTCCTACACTCTTCATAAAAGAAAAGAACTCAACACTGAGATTAACTCTCTAATGTTATAATATTGAGCGATGAGAGTGAGGAAATATATGAGACAATGAAGGAGGAAATAGAAATGGATCTTGTATTCTATTATATGTCCTTATATAGTACACAATATTAACCTTTGAGTGGTAGGAATACAAAATATCAACGGTCTTTAATTAAGAGTCTAGGGAGGTTATGAGATTTTTACAGATGAAGGGTCTAGGGTAGACCAAAAGGCATGTGGATGTACATCAACTAAATAGGGTGATTTACAACACTCCCCCTTGGATGTACATCCTATTATATTGCCTTGTTAATAACCTAGTCACGAAAAATCCATTGGGATAAAATCATGGTAGGGAAAAAAGTACATTTTAAAATGTCTTCCTACCCCTCAATTTAACAAAATGCCTATTTGATGTTGCATACCAATATCACGAACAATCTCCTTAAAACTCTTGTAAGAAGTGACTTGGTAAATAAATCAGCTAGATTTTCGTCGGACCGAATCTTGCGAACGTCAAGAATACCCATGGTCTGAAGCTGATGGATTGTAAAGAATTTTGGTGATACATGCTTGGTTAGATCACCTTTAATGTATCATTCCCTTATTTGCGCAATGCATGTAGCATTATCTTCATATACCACCGCGGCTTCTTTGGATCTGACTGAAGGCCACAAGAACTGAATATATGATGGATGACTGATCTAAGTCACTCACATTCTCTTTCCGTTTCATATAGAGCAATCAATTCAGCATGATTTGATAAAGTTGTCACTATAGTCTGCTTCGTTGAACGCCATGAAATGACAGTTCCACTATATATATCATAGCACTCCTCGTCTCACGAAAATCTCATAATAGGATGCCACATTAAAACCTTAATCGGAAAAAACCCTATGGGACAAAAAACCAAAGCGAAGGAGAAAACATAACCTTATAATGATTCTCCCCCCTGAATTTAACATACACAACTATATGCCAATATTCATGCTAAAACATGTCATCAACCATCTATCTTCTCAACGGTGATGAAGAGGGAGATCAATGGTGAAATATGTTTATTGAGAATCATCACCATATGAGATGGTAACTATAATATCACCATTAAATCATTCACAAGTATAACATATATAGTGGATTCTTGACCTGAGCCTCACACATTCTTTTGTCTTGCCGGGTATGTTGAGCAAAGTACCACTCACTGCCTCACCGACGTTCTTCACAATGTGCATGATATCCAAACAATGTCGAACAGGCAGATGCCGCTAATACGGTAGATCCAAAAAAATGGAATGTTTTTTCCAAATGTTCTTTGGCGGCTTGGATGTGTTTCCAAAGACATTTTCAATGTCTTTTACCTTTGCATACACTTCCTTTGAAGTCAAAGGCAGACGAGCCACACGAGTCTCGGGCTCATTGTTGAATAGTTTTCGCTTTCTCGAACGGTAAGGATGGTCTACTGGAAGAAACCGTCGATGACACATGTAAACATTTTTGCCGCAGTGCTTCAGACGATCTGAACATGTGTCATCCACACATACCGGACACGCTTTGAATCCTTTCACCGAGTATCCTGACAAGTTCCCATAGGCAGGAAAGTCATTAACAGTACAGAACAACATCACCTTCAGTGTGAAATTTTCTTTCGCATGAGCATCATATACCACTGTCCCTTCATTCCACAACAACTTCAGATCATCGATCAGTGGTGCAAGATATACGTCAATGTTATGACCTGGTTACTTTGGACCAGAAATTAGGAGTGATAACATAATGTATTTTTGTTTCATACACAGCCATGACGGTAAATTGTAGATCACTAGTAGCACCGGCCAAGTGCTGTGCTGACTGCTCAACGTGCCATACGGGTTCATCCCATCGGTACACAATCCAAGCCTCAGATTTCTATCCTCATCCCCAAAACGATGTTTGAATTTTCTGTTGATATTTCTCCACTGAGGTCCGTCTGCAGGATGTCTTAATTTTTCATCAATTTTTTCTACCATCCGCGTGCCATCGTAAGTTCTTCGCATCTTTCGGGTTGGCAAACAACCGTTTGAATCTAGGAATTATCAGCAAGTACCACAATAATTTCACTAGACAATTTTTTCTCTGAAAGGAGGAATCCTCATCCTTGTCCTTGTACCGGGACAACAAACATTTAGGACACTTGTCTAGATGTTCGTATTCACCCCTATACAGCACACAGTTATTTGGGCAAGCATGAATCTTTTTATATTCAACTCCCATTGGACACATCCATTTCTTTGCTTCGTAGGTGGATGTAGGAAGACCATTCTCATCAGGAAGCATATCATGTATCAGCTCTAGAAATGACGAGAAACACTTGTCACCAACTCCATATTTCCCCTTTAAGTTGAACAAATTATGTACATCACTCAATTTTGTGTATTTAACGCACGAAGGGTACAAAGGTGTCTTCGATGCGTCCAACAATCTTTGATACTCTTGCGGCTTATCGACAAAAGTATCCACAACATTTTCTAACATTTCATCCATTTGCTCATCATGGTGAGTGGTCTTCATCGAATCCTGAATCACTTAGCGGTACCGACTCATTGATGGTATTGAAGGTGTGGTCGGTACTTGCATAACGTGGATCATGAGCACTTGATGATGTTGAAGCACTAGCTGCAACAGTTTCTCCATGAAAATTTCATCTTCTGTAATGTGGCATGAATCCACGGGTCTTAAGATGAAATCTGATTTCCTCAATGTCTACATATTTCCTTACGACCCCACAGTCAACACAAGGACATGAAATTTTGTCCGCCTTTGTTTTGTCCTTGTGTTGCACTGCCGCTTTGAGAAACTCTTTCAGCTTCTCATCAAAGTGATCCCCTCGATCACCGTACATCCAGTCACGCTCCATTCTATATGTGAAAACAAAACAAGTATAAGATTGATTTGTCTTTCAGTTTCGGGTCATTTCGGGTTCGGGTCATTTTGGGTTTACCAAATAGGGTTTCGGGTTTATTATATTTCAATATTTTCAGGTTTTCGTCGTGTTTCGGGTTCGGATAAAATAGACGGGTTTTCTGGGGGGTCAAAATTTGATAGCTCTAGTTCCAACCAATAAACTAAGCACTGCTCCAAGGTTCCAACCAAACTAAGCACTGTTCTATGGTACCAACCAAACTAACATAGCTAGCCTAAATACTCTAACAGTCAAACGTAACTAACCTACCTTACACTAATAATTCCAACACAAGTAATTAAGATAGTAGTTATTTATATAACATCAACAAATCATGACATTTTAATTTATTAAAACAAAAAACTAAAATTTAAATACTTACTTGTTTTAAGTTGTGCAGAGAGGAAAGGTAGGAGATTACTTTGATGATGGGCAAGGAAATACTGGTATGAAGTCGATTGAATATGTAGAAGACCTGTCAAAGAAAAGTTAAGATTAATTCTTAAACACAAAAACAAATAATTGAAGTTAATTAATAAAACTAATACAATTCTAGAAAAAATTCGGCATGACCTTTGTGTAATCATGCTATTCCCAAGCTTATCATTAAGCATTCACCAATATCTTATTTACCACGACAAACAAATTCAACAATTGGCAACATCTATCCTTAATCACAAACAACACAATTTTCCACTTAGGTATTTTATCGAACATTGTATGCATAACTAATTAACTAACTGAACAATATAACTATATACAATTATCCACACAAAACTAAATTAGAATTCAACAACTACATTACAACATTTTTTATTAATAAATCATACCATAATTATGCCAATTACAACTCACAAAATCGGAACAAATATGCTAACCTTTTTTACAGCTTGTGTGCGGCCTGGTTCAAATTTTGCGACGACCGGCAGCTCGCGCGGTTTGTCACACTAAGCAGCCAGATCCGATCAATGGCTTAATGAAATGACCTAACCAGATGAGCAACTGGAACAAGACCAAACCCAAATGAGCAAATGAACCACCAAGCATAACAAAATTTCAGATTCCGTAAAGTACACAGATTTCACCCCCCAATCTAAAATTTCAGATCCGATCAATGGCTCAATTAAACTTTAATTCCAAACCTAAATCTGTAATTCAAGTTCACATATAATCCCTTGTTATTTACGGAATCATATAAACATACAAGTTAATCCTAAATTTTGAAATAATTTAAAACCCTAAATTTCTAATTGTAACCCTAAACTACACAGATTTCACCCCAATTCATAAATTAGTAACCCTAAAACTACACAGATTTCACCCCCCAATTTCTAATAGTATATCTAACATTTTTACTCATCTCAAACACTAATTCACACCTAAAAAATCGCGCTAATCCAACAATCAGAACACAGCAGTTTCGAATCTACTACAATACAAATAACATTTCAATTAAACAAACAAAAAATGAAGTTAGAAATTCTAACCTCGTTTTTCTGTCAGGTGCATATAAAGCGACCCTGCGAACCAGTGTGCTATGGCGACAGCGACGGAGGCAGAGCTAGTGGCACGCGCAGAGAAGAAGGTGGCGGTGGCGGTGGCTGTCGCAGGCGTCACACTCGAAATCACCGTCGTTCGCTCTTTGCACACACAAAGGGTTTAGCCAGGTGAGAGGAAAAAGGAGGTCGTCGCTGCGCGACTGAGTTTATTAAAGGGAACTATCGCAGCGGTTCCTCTGAAAAACCGCTGAGATACGTTAGTTTAATTGACCTATCTCAGCGGTTTTTAAGAGGAACCGCTGCGATAGATTAGTTTATTTTTTAAAACGCCCCTATCGCGGCGGTTACAAGTAAGAACCGCTGAGATAGGTTTGCGAGATTTTTAAAAACGGCCTATCTCAGCGGTTGTTTTTACAACCGCTACACTAGGTGCGCTGCGATAGACCATTTTTGTACTGGTGACAACTGATATACATAAGCCTAGTGCAAACAAATAATGCACTCTCAAGTATTGGAAATAAATATCCACATATATATGCCCTTCTTTGTGGCTTACAACATACCCTTGGCTCATTTGATATATAAATATATTGATTTTACGACTTTATACCATCTGATTATGGTTTAGAGGGTCCTTCCAAGTCACCATTGATCATACCAAAACATAAGGCCTTTAGAGAAAATCATTCTCAAGATTTTCTTTGAATACCAATTCCCAGGAATTCATATGTTCACATTACACTCTCTTTGAGAGTTTAGATCCACTTTCAATGGATGCACATAATTTTACATGGTGTACTATTCAGCATTAACTTTCTTTTGAAAGTTTATAGCTCCTTTTCCAAGGGCTAGACACCTTTTTCAAGGGTATACTATTTTCCAACAAAGTTCGTAGGTCCTTTTTCAAGGGCTCGACACCCTTTTCAAGGGGCTACTATCTTCCACCTTTATGATATTATAACTCCTTTATCCTATAGGAGGAACACGTTCATTTATCATATTGAGGTGGATAATAACATCTCATATGCACAACCCTGGTGCATTATCATGCTAGCATCACACGCTTTGGCGTGTTTATGATTTGTTTTTATCAATTTTTGGAAGTCAAACTCCGTACTTCCTTTACTCTTGGAATATATCATTTTGGCAGTTTCTTCCCCCTTTCAAGGGCCTGAACTCCTTTCGAGGGTTCGAATCTTGAAACTCCTAATTTTCTTTTTTCTTTTTCTTATGTATCATTTCGGCATATTCATCCCCCTTTTAAGAGACTGGACTCCTCTTTTGAGGGTTCAAATACCTCTTTTGAGGGTTTGAATCCTTCGCATGTTATCTTTTCCTTTTGTGTCATTTTGGCATATTTGTCCCCCTTTCGAGGGACTGGACTCCTCTTTCGAGGGTTCTATGGATCCCAAGGGTCGACCACACCTCCAACGTACTTGGGATTCACTTGCCATTGTTGATTTTCTCTCACGCTTCTAACCGAGCTAGAACATTCGCAGGTGGTATATATATGATCGTGTTACTATATTCATATCTATGAACGCATCAAATAGTGGCACCATTTTGCAAATGAATTATTCTTTGAACCTCTAGTTCATTTTGCTTATTTGTGCTTGCTTTTGTAATCTTTCAACAAGGCAAAATTGATTTTACTCAAAATAATTTATGCCAAGTATTAAATCTTATATCCTTCTCCCCCTAAAATTGAGAATTCTTAATAACTAAAGAAGTTCAATATTCTCAACTTTCTTTTTGTAAACCTTTTGATATTCTTTATTAGGGAAGGTATAAACACCAACCCAATTCTAACCTTTTTTTTTTGCTCTACAAAATTAACAACTTAATAAGGTTGTTCTTAATGGAAGTATAAGTTACTCAATACCACTATTCTTTCAATTTTCATATTATCCATCTTAATCTCAAAATCACATGGATAATTTTTTTATAGCTATACTTTTCTAAATCAATAGCCCAATGAATACAATACTTCATGTGACCATTATTTGATGTATCAAACATCATATATATCTCAAACGTTCACACGGTAATGTTTTAGCCCATAATCAAGCCATGATATTTTTTATTGACCTCGCTATATCTTATATGAACTATTGTCACCGAGTAGAACCTATAAGCTCTTGATAGTTTAGAAAACTAGTGATTCAACATCACTTTTCCCATGGATGACCCATTTTTTTGTTTCATATATTGAATATTTTATTGTACATTAACCGCACGTTAGTGACCCCCCTTTCTTTTGGGCTTTATGGGATTGGATTCTAAGTTATATCAACTTATATAACTTAGCACATTTTATGGTTATTTTCCCAACAATATGAGCATACTTTGTCATTAAAAAGTGCATATTCAATGTTTATTCTTATATCCTCAAGGAACATAATGAAGAGCTTTTAAATTTACGACTCACAAGAACAAGCTCTCATTCTTCATAGTCTCTGATAGACTATAGAGTTGTATATAAATCATTTTCAGTTGTGCATTATAGCACTATCGATAAAGCGTGACTCTGTGTCATTCATTGACTTACAATATGCTCACGAATCTATTATAGATTGCAAAGAAGGTCCAATGTACCATATTTTATATCTTTAGAGTATCTATGAACAACCAGTAGCCATAGAATGTTATTAAATAAGTCAAATTCATGTACTCTAGTGCATCTTTTGCACTTATAAATATGTATTAAGCATGACCTCAACACTTTTCATCAATAATAATGTCATCTCAATAATATCCTTCAGGGATATGTGATGATCTCCCATGATGTCAACTATAAATATTTTCCTTTCAACATGGTCCAGCCATGAACAGATAAACAATAATCTATCATAGATTATAATATCTTTTACAATTACAAGATAAATGGTCATTTTCATAAGCTAATTCAAGCTTTTAGTACCCATATCATCAAATGATCTTACATATAGATCTTGCCAAAATCAACCTCAAGCTCAACTTCTTTCACAATCATACATGATAAACATTAGCATTTCAGAGCTTGGGTTGGAAATTTACTAGGAAACTCTTTAATTTTCCCATAATAATCCTCAAATGTAACTCCTCAATGGTTACTTGGGAGGCCGTGTAACTTATACCAAAGCTACTTTGTCTAGAATTACTTCAACTCTTCAAAATCTATCTAGCTCTCCAAGAGCTTTTACAATTTGGTCCATATTATACCTAGTGTTGACCATAATTAAACCAATCCACCTCAAATGCATAGTCATGTATGAGGGAAAATAATAATTTATCATTCTCAACCTTCAATGCAGTTATCTTGCACGAGGGAGTATAAGGATCTTACAGCTCTCAACTTCAGGTGCATGATTCCGCATGAGGGTAAATAGTACACTATAATTCTCAACCGCCAATGCTTGTATACGATTGAATAACTCGATACTTTATTTTTCATCTCCAGTGCACTCATCTTGCACGAGGCCATATACGGATCTTTATAGTTCTGAACCTCGAGTGTACTCATTTTTCATGAAGAAGTAGTACGACCTTACTTCAAATGTACTCATCTTGCACGAGGTAGCACAATTATTAACCTCAAGTGCACCATCTTGCACGAGGTAATATTATAATTTTATAATCTCCTTTTTAGGGATTACATAAGAGAATTCTTAAACCTAGTGCAACATCTTCCATGTAACACCCCAACCCGAAATCCAATAACCTGAACGGCGATCACTCCCAAATAAAATACAACTGCAGCGGAATAAATACAACACCGGGCGGTATTACAATGCCGTTGGCCACCCTTGTGACCAACAAGGCTAACTCCAAATACAATCTCCAAAAGTCACGGTCTGAATACGAATACAATCCGAGATACTAGGAATCAAACTCTAATGTAAAATACTTAAGTAAAATAAATGTCTAGAAGAAGACTCCCATAGCTTGAATCTACCCCACCTACACTCGGTGTGGTAATCTTCTCAACTTCAGGTACCTGAAAATGGGGGTGCCCCCAAAGGGGCTCAGCAAACAATGCTGGTATGGAAAACGTGCAGCCCATCGTCTACCGGGCCACACCAACTACTTTGTCGAACACATGCAGTTCATTTTTTTTATAAAGCTGTAAACAAGCATAATCTGATGATAACAAGTATCCATACAAGGACAATAATGTCACATAGAACAAGACACAGAAGGTCAAGTTAGCTGAACTGAAATGTTGATAGCTGTCGGGTCCACACAGTGGGACTGACAGATGTATAAAAGTATATCAATATAGTGGAGGTATAGTGACCTCGTTATAGAGAAAGGTTGGGTATAAAAACCCAGGAGATAACGTAGTTAAACCCTGAACTGAGAGGCGTGGGAAAATGAATCCCACTAGAGGAATGAAGTCTTCCTCAAACTGAACTGATGGGCATTGAATCCCGGGAGGAATAGAGTCTTCCTCCCAACTGAATGTTCCGTCGCGACGTAGTAGGAGACGACCTGAGACAGGTACAACTCCTGTAGCATGCATGGCCAGATCCAACTGGGCTCCTCGTTCTCGTAGTATAGAGTTGTTAAGTGTCATATAAAGACGTTAAACAAGAACACAATGTGTATTGTCAATTATCACGTTTAGGATAATGACGTTTGTTATAAAGTGAAGTTAGTGAGAGACTTGAGTACAAGTCCTCGGTATACTGAACGCAGGTATTTAATCCACTGGTATAGTAGTGTTTGTATGCGTGGGACATACACGTTGTAGTCAGCAACATTCACGCACATAAAATAATACAACGTACAAGAGTAAAAAACAGTTTACATCAATTATCTTGGTCGTTATTTCAAAACAACAGATAGCACACAAGCCGGTGTAATCCGGTAGAAAACAGGTTGCAAGAATCCCATACCGTTCACCGTAGGTTGCAGTTGATTATACCCTGGTCAACGTCCGGTCAAACAAAGTCCTAGAATAGGATTAACTGAGAGGGTTAATTTATGTTACCCTTATATAATAATTCTATTGGATCGTTCAACAAATCTCGTAGTTGTTATTTCATGTGAGGATTATTTCTTTTAATCACCTCATGATTTAATGTATAACTTATTTGTTATTCCTTTTTGATTTATTTATAAATCCTTTAATGTACATATATGTATTCATATATTCATGTACTATATTTGTTGTTTATTTTAATTGTCTAAGTGACATAACAACTTATAATTTTCTTAACTATATTTAAATGTCTTACTATGACATAATATTCTTATAACTTTCATTATTCCTTCTTTAACCAAAAGTAATAATCATTGGTTACTTTTAAATTCCTTATAACTATATAAGTCATAGTTTAAACTTCATAACTCCTTTAATCAAAATTCTTTCTTTCTAATTCCTCCAAATATCCATGTAGGACCTATATTTAATTTAATCTAAATTCTTACCCTTATTTCGGTTATCTACAAAACAACCACATTAATTCATAAACTTTATATTTAAATTCTAATTTCATTATATTGTAGAGTTTTAACTTCTTATTTAGCAAAATTACAAAGCCACCTCTAATATTTTGGTATATAGTTTTTGAATATTATAACTTTCAAAAATTACAACCTAGCCCCTTAAATTCTCGGCCTTGATAATTTTATTTCTTATAATTACAATCTAACTACAAAATCTTATAACCTTTACATAATGTCATGTAAACTATAGTTTTAATTTTAATTCTCCATAAATGCCGAATATATATATATATATATATATATATATATATATATATATATATATATATATATATATATATATAAATTCTTAAATTACCAAACTAACCCCAAAGTAATTCGGCTGTTTTTCTTCCTTAATTACATTTTCATCCCAAAACTTTATAATAGTTACTTAATAACTTATAAACTATGGTCTAAATATTTAATTCCTTAAAATTTGAAAGTGAACCTAATGATTCTCTTAATTATGAATTCGCCCCATTTTATGTTTCCAACTTTCATAACAACTTTCATAAATTACATAATAGCCCAAAACTTTATAAAAAGTTATTTTAAAGCTTATTTAAATTATCTAAAATTCTTAAACTTAATTCCTAACCTTAGATTATATCATAATTACACTAAATACCCTTTAACTCTCGGTTTTCACAATAAGTGCACAAACTTTGTAAAAATTACATTTAAGCCACATAACTTAATTAATTAGTCATTTAAGCTCTAATAAAATATTTTTAACTCACCAAACTTTATGATATGAGTTTATATACCTAAGTAGGTCATTAAAACTTATTTATCAAATAGAGCATTCGGCCATAATTTAAATGAGACCATAGTTATATAAAAGTGGATTTATATATCTAATAATTATAAATAAATTCATAGGAGTTATATAACTCATGTATAAATTGTTGTAATGTCTTATATAAATTCTAGCTCAAAATAAAGAACTTTTGCCCTAGACTTTTCGGCTTGAATTTATTTGTAACATAAATAAACTTTGTGACACAAAAATGTGTCTTAAGGTAAATATTTTCTATATGTTATAGATTATATTTTGGCATATAATACCATATAGTTTCGGTATTAATAAACCTAGGAGATGTACATAATTTTTGTATAATTTTTAGAAGCTTAACAAAGCTTATAACATAAAGATTTACTTAGTAAACTTACTTCTTAACAAAGGTGGTTAAGTGCTTGAACTTCTTCTTGAATCTCCAAGCTTTCTCCAAGGAATTTTGATGCTCCACTTCGGTTATATGCAAGTGGTGAAGGTTTAGGAGTTAGATCTTCAATAAAGATCTTAAGTAGATTTGTAAGTAGTTTTACAAGAATTTACCTTAGACTTTTCCTCCTTACAATTTCGGCACTCCTAAGGTAGATGAAGAACAAGTTTTCCTTCATCAAAATGAAGAAGAAAAGAGACTTAGAAGAAGTAGAACTTGGTTACACATAAAAATGTGCTTTAAGGATTTTCAAGCATTAAAACTACCTTAAGTAACCTTGAGATGCTCCTTGGATTAATGTTGGTTTGGACAACCTCCTTGGAGAACTAATTGGTGCCGAACACTCCTTGTTATGCTAGGAAGAGTTTTGCTTCAAGACTTGCCAAGAAATGCTAGGAAATTACCTTAAAGATGAAGATAGAAGTTAAAACTCCATTAATGGACTTAAGAGCTTCAAAGGAAGAAGATGAAGCTAGAAGAGAGAGGTAGCTTACCAATTCGTGGATGAAGAGGGCAAGGAGAAGAATGAGACTCACGAATTGTATAAGGTAAGAAAATGCATTTGGAATTTGATTTTTGCTTTGTCAATTTTTAATGTCAAATGACTTTACTTTTCCTTAGTTTATTACATGGTTTATTGGCTCAATAAAAGCCCTTTCCAGCATAATTTCGTGCATGTGGTGTGTGACAAGGCAAGAGTTGGAAAGGAAATAATTGTGAGCTAGAAGACAAGGTAATTTAGGTAAGTTATTCTTTTGATTTTTCTAAGTTAGGCTTGTCTTCTTCCTCCCTTGTAGAAGTCAACGATTCAAGGGTCAAATGGGGTGTCTTAATTGACATTGAAGAGCCAAGGACAAGCATGTTAGGTCACATGGAAAAGAAGGAATCTAGAAAAGTGAATTCTAGATCTACTTTTTGCTTTTTCTCATTTGTTTTTGTTCTAGCTCACATGGCCTTATTCCATGGCCTAATTTCGACAGCTTGCTGGTCATATGAGACCTACATACTTTGACATTAAGTAATATAACACATGGGAAGGTGAGTCACCATGTTCTATGCCTTTTACAAACTTTTAATGCAATTTTTATACTAGTTTTTGCTCTCAAAATCGGCCCCTATAGAGAGTCTTGTTGACTAGTCACACCAACTGATTTAGAATCATTTTAACCCTATTTAATTACCAATTCGTGGCATGTCAAAAACTACAAGGCAATTGCGTAAAACGCGTTTTCGTGACACCCGAAGGTGTGTTTTTGTGCTCTAAGGAAATTTTGGGAAACAATTGTTTTTATGAGTTCCAAGTGTTTGTAAACACTTATTATAGTAAATAAACATATACTAAGATGTTACATTGGGTTATATGGGGTTACATCCACCCGTGACATAATTTACGGGCCATCGGGACACACCCGGGCAAAAAGGAGCGCTAAGAAATCCTCCTGTTGTTTTTGCTGAATTTTGAGAAACCTCTTCGTGGGTTCTCTTTATAATGGTTAATAATGATGTTAGGAACTCAAGGAATTAATTTTATAGGAGTTCGTGCCACCTCGGCACTCCTCCGGACTTTTCGTGCTTTAAGGGGCGTGCGTGAGCACTCCCGAGCGTTTTACGTTTTTGACTGAGTATAGCTTAGGGAATATATTTATATATTCATATAATTGTTGTATGACCATTTGGTTTGAATATTAGAGGGTCATACAAGGTCATGTTTGACCATATGCTTCTAAGGCGTTTTAGCGTTTATGGAGAAACGACTGTTTTTACGTAACGTTCTCATGCATGGGTTTGCATGCGTACGTGAAATGATTTATAATAGGATTATTTTCCATTAAATAATGGTTTAATAATATTAATTAGATTTGGGGTATTTCAATCTACCCCCCTTAAAAAGGACTTCGCCCCGAAGTCTCATATCTAAATTATAAGGTTGTGGGGAATCAAGTTCCACTAAGTATCCACAACTCATCTAGTTTTTAGGGATCAAGTCCCAAGTCTCTATATTCCTAAGTTCACAGTGTACATCAAACACAATGGAATACTTTGGAACAATATAGTGTAATGTAATAACACAGTCACTTTTCATGCAAATAGTGCAGCGTAGTGCACATAACTTTTCATTGTAGTGTAACGAAGTACACACCAAACAAGTAGAAGTACAGTACATTCAGATACAGTGTTACACAAGCACACATACAAGACAAAGTGTCACTGAAATATACTAACAGTGTTACACAAGAACACAGGTAAGACAAAGTGTCACTGAAATGCACAAAAGTGCAACAACTGAAATGCACAAAAGTGCAACAAAATGCATACTAAATTCACAAATGAAAAAGGCTCTACCCCCCAAAAAAAGAGGGGTACGCCCCCGTACCCTAGACTAAAGTGTCTAGTCGGTGAATAATGAGGGAAACTTCGCTCGCATATCAGCTTCTAGTTCCCATGTGGCCTCTTCCACATCGTGGTTTGACCAAAGAACTTTTACGAGACTCACAGATTTGTTTCGAGTATCTCGTGTCTTTCTGTCTAAGATTCGTTGCGGTGTTTCCACATACCGCATTGTTGGTTCTAATGAGAGTGTCTCAGGTTGTAGAACATGAGAAGGATGAGGCATGTATTTCTTAAGCTGAGACACATGAAAAACATTGTGTACTTTGCCCAACTCAGCTGGCAAATCAAGTCGATATGCCACAAGGCCCACCCGCTCTATGATAGCGTAGGGTCCTACAAATTTCGGGCTTAGCTTGCCCTTTTGCCCAAATCTGAATACACCCTTCATGGGTGATACTCGTAGAAATACCTGGTCGCCAACTGCGAACTCAAGGTCTCGTCGCCTCTCATCAGCATATGATTTCTGTCTGTCTTGTGCTGCTTTCATGTTACTTCTGATTTGTTGTACTTCTGCCTGGACTTGCTCTAAGTACTCAGGCCCAATGATGACGGTCTCACTAGACTCGTCCCAGCACAATGGTGTGCGACATGGTCTGCCATATAAGGCTTGGAAGGTGACATCTGTATAGAGGCGTGATAGCTGTTATTGTATGCAAACTCGATGAGATGTAGTCTATCTATCCAGCTGCCCTGGAAATCCAAGGCACATGCTCGTAGCATGTCCTCTAAGGTCTGAATAGTCCTCTCTGACTGTCCATCTGTCTGGAGGATGAAAGCCTGTGGCTAAGCTTCAACTCAGTGCCAAGTGCCTCGCGAGTAGCTCGCCAGTATCGTGAGAGAAATCTAGTGTCTCGATCTGAAACAATAGTCTTAGGTACTCCATGATTCTGATAATCTCCTGCTCAAATAGTTCTGCCAACTTTGGCACTTTCCAAGTGTCTTTCACATCGGAATAAACCTAGCAACCTTAGTCAGTCGATCAACAACCACCCAAATCATATTAAGGCCTCCTCTCGTAGGTGGTAGTCCCACCACGAAGTCCATGGAGATATCATAAAACTTCCACTCTGGAACTGGCATAGACTGTACCATACCTCCTGGTCGTCTATGTTCGAATTTCACTTTCTGAAAAGTGAGACATCGAATCACATATTCTGTCACGTCGCCCTTCATACCACTCCACCAGAAATACCTCTTTAGATCTTTGTACATCTTAGAAGCTCCTGGATGGACAGATGTGGAAGAAGTGTGGGACTCTCGAAGAATATGCTCCTTTATATCTGTGCTGTCTCTGGGGATACACAATCTGCCCTTCAATCTGATGAGTCCATCATCATGTAACTGGAACTCATACTTTCCACCCTCAAATGTACCGTCAGTCAACTTCTGACTGATCTCCATCATTCGCTGATCACTCTGCTGTGCGCTACGAATGTCGTCTATAAGACTCGAGCTAGCCACAATAGCATTTAGAGAATGTGCTCGTTGACTCAGTGCGTCTGCTACAACAGCTTTCCCTTCTTTGTACTGCAAATCAATATCATAATCCTTAAGAAATTCAACCCATCTTCTTTGTCTCATGTTTAACTCCTTCTGGGTGAATACATACTTCAAACTCTTATGATCCGAATAGACGGTCATCTGGACACCATACAGGTAGTGGCGCCAGATCTTCAAGGCAAAAACAATAGCTCCAAGCTCTAAGTCATGTGTGGGATAGTTTTCCTCATGTTTCTTCAACTGTCGGGAAGCGTAGGCGACTACCTTCCCATTCTGCATGAGTACACACCCTAATCCCCTGCCTGATGCATCACAGTAAACCTCATAACCCTCTGTGCCTTCAGGTATAGTCAAAACTGGTGCTGATGTCAAAGCATTCTTCAAAAGCTCGAATGAGGTTTCACATTCAGTAGTCCATGTGAAAGGTGCGTCCTTCTTCATTAAGCTGGTCATAGGTTTGGCTATTTTGGAGAAGTCTCTGACAAACCTTCTGTAGTATCCTGCTAAACCAAGGAAACTCCTGATGTCCGTAACGGTCTTTGGCCTAGGCCAAGTGCGAACTGCTTCTATCTTTGCTGGATCCACTGCGATCCCAGCATCTGAGATGACATGTCCTAGAAAGGAAACTCTGTCCAACCAAAACTCACATTTGGAGAACTTAGCATAAAGCTGGTTCTCCCTTAAGATCTCAAGTACGTGTCGGAGGTGACTCTCGTGCTCTTCCTTAGACTTTAAATAAATGAGGATGTCATCGATGAATACAACCACGGTCTTATCCAACTGCTCTCTGAATAATCTGTTCATCAAATCCATGAAGACTGCAGGTGCATTTGACAAGCCAAAAGGCATAACTGTAAACTCATAGTGGCCATACTGTGTTCTGAATGCTGTCTTTTCTATGTCTTGCTCCCTGATGGGTATCTGATGGTAGCCTGATCTCAAATCGATCTTCGAAAACACTTTTGCTCCTCTCAACTGATCAAACAAGTCACAGCAATCCGTGGTATTTGGATATTTTTCTTCACTGATACTGCATTAAGTTCCCTGTACTCAATACATAGCGAAGGCTTCCATCCTTCTTTTTCACAAAAGCACTGGTGCTCCCCAAGGAGATACGCTAGGGTCGTATGTACCCCTTGTCCAATAATCTTTTAGCTGCTCCTTCGCTCAGCCATCTCTGCTGGTGCCATACAGGTACGGTTCCTTAGCTATGGGACCGGTACTGGTCGTAATCGATGGAGAAACTCTACCTCTCTGGATGGCGGTAAAGCCTGGAAGTTTCCTTTGGAAAATATATGGAAACTCCGACACCATGGCATAGCTGAATCAAAATCATCAGGGTCATGCTCTACATCCTGAACCTAGCAAATATCGCTTCATTCTGCTATCCTGACGTCTTGTACATGGACATAGCAGATATAACTGTTATAGACGGTGCTGCTAGGGCTCTGAGGGTAAGATACTGTCACTCCTGATGGGCTCTAAGTAACAGTCTGCGCTCTGCACAAAATGCGGCCTCGTGCCGCCCCACCAGTACCATCCCGGCTATAACATCGAATCCTAGACCTCTGAACTCAATAAGGTCAATAGGAAATTCCTCCTCCTTAATACTGATAGTGGCTCCTCTATAAAGAACGAGTGCAACTGATCTTCTCCTTAGACGGGAGTGCCACCTTAAATCAGGAACTCTACAGCGTCTAGCCCCAACTTCCCCTCAAGCGAAGGCGAAACGAAAGTATGTGAGGCTCCGGAGTCGAACAGACTAATGCATCCACTCCATTAACCGGAAGGTACCAGTGAGGATCGCGCCGCCCTTGCTGGCCTCCTCCTCAGTAAGTATACTTAAGGCACCTTCGCTCCTTAGCACAACCTAAATACAGAATCTGAGTAAGTACTTTGATATATGATGGGGTCTAAAGACGTTCACTTTTATAACAATAATGCCTCTGATGAGATGATCTCCTTTCAGATGTACAAAACAATTAGAAACAATACTAATACTTTCTAAAAGTCAAACTTAATCTTCTGGTTTCCATGTGAGTGCGTTTAATCACTGCTCAAGGTTGATTTGTTTAATTTAATCCTTTAATTCCATGGTTTTCAACCTTGACTTTCCACCCATTACTAAAACATCTCCTGAACTTAATATGATTTTCTTTTGGCAAGGTCCACACGCTTCTGCTCGCCATAAAGGAACTCTGCTCATCTCCATTGACAAAGACAATACTGGTATCCCCTGTTCAAGGGACCCTTTTGTTTCATCTTGTCTGGTATAGTCCTAACGGCCTCCTTATTCATAGAAGTTGATGATACATCAGATCAGTCCCTTAGTTGGAACTGGATTTTTTCATAGTTGCTGAGCTGTATTAACGGCTTGTTTCCACAATTTGTAAACTTCTTCTGGGATTTTTGGCACTTGTGCTCCATCTCCATTTCTTGTATCCTGGTAGGGGTCTTTGAGTAAGGATTCCAATCCTTTCCTAAGCACATCATTTTCAGCTTCATTTTGATCCTCCTGGAAATTCTGGAGTGTGAACCCTCCTGGTCCGCTAGCTCCCAATTCTTGGCATCTTCTGATGATTGCAATTTGTGTCTCCGGGGTTAGTATCCTTTGAGTAATATCAAACCTGGTGGAATAACCTTACATTGTTCGTTCCCGGGTTCGGTTCTTGTACTTTGATAATGTTTTCTTCCAGGGAGGGCGGTGGAGAGGGATAGGAAAGCATATCTTATAGCTTCCTACGTGGTTTAAATTTTTCTAGTGAGTCTTACTAATTCTTTCCTACTCAATTAGGCAATCAAGGCATGCAAGCACTCATTCACGTCATTCGTTGCTCAATAACAGGTTCATATGGTTTAGAAATACCTGGGTTGGTAGAAGGACCAGCCTCATCTGAGCGGTCTGACATGCAGGGCGGGTCCCGATGCTGGGCCCTTGCCCTTAGACCCCTGAGTTTGGTTTGTTGGTGGAGGGCGAGCATCGCTAGCTCCTTCTTTTGGCCTGGGTTTGCCTTTGCTCCCGGGCGGTAGTTCCTGCTCTCGGGTTTCGGATACACTCGAAGGCACGATGCCGAGTATCTGACAGTAGCGGCACATGACTTTCTCTCCCTGGCAGTCCACCGCCGGGGTGATCCTTCCACACTGTTTACAGTTGAAACGACGGACATACTTCTGGCCCGTGTTTTGAGCCATGTCAGAAACCCTTAGATGGGTAGGTTTTCTGTGAGGTTGCCGCCCCGTAGGTTCCTGACTGGGGGTTCCCAGTAGTTTGGTTCCCCTTCCCTTGGTAGGACCTCTGTCCTTTCTGATAGGGTTTGTTCCTTTTGTTGGAGTTCCCCTGCTTGGCATCTTCGCCACCAGGTCCGTCCTTCCTCTTTTGGGAGCTCAAAGCATCCCTTCTCTTACAGGTGATCTCCATAACGGAGGCAGCATGATAGCATTCCTGTAAACTGGTGGGGATGATTGGTCCCATCCCAAACTGAAGTCGAGGGCTCAGTCCCCCGTAGAACCGGTCGACCAACCTTGGTCTGAGTATCCTATACCGGGTAGTAGCCGGAGTAGTGAAGTAAACTTGGCGTAATACTCATCCACGGTCATTTTCCCCGTCTGTTCCAAGGCGTCAAACTCCCTAGTCTTCACCATTCTGGTGTGGGCCGGGTAGTATTTGCCCCTAAGTAGTGCAGTATAATGTCCCCAAGTAAAAGTTGGGTCATCCAGGTGGTCGGCTTTCACCATGTTCCACCAATCTCTAGCTCCTTCAGATAAAAGGCAGCAAGTCTTACTTTTTCTCTAGCTGGGACTGCAAGCGTCTCGAACGCTCTGTCTCCATCTCCATGATGTATGTCTCCAAGTGAGCAGGGTCAGTCTGCCCCTTAAAAGCAGTCGGCCTCAAATCAGCCAAACTCTTCACCCAGTCTCTCTCCCTGGGTGGTGGTGGTGGAGGTAGCTGCTGCTGCTGTGCAACCCCCGCCTGTGCAAATGCCTGAGCGATTAAAGTAGCAATGTCTGCCAGCCTGATGTTTGGCTCCTCATCAGCCTGTCCACGGCGTCCTCCTCTTCCTGACATCTGCAGGATGTTGAGGTATATTAAATACTGAGGTCACAATCTTGGTCCTGGATAGTGGTCTAAGTAAAACTAACTTAAACTCCTTTCAATACTATCACTCAACCCGTAACCTAAAGTTTTAGATATCCTAATCTCGGTGTATCCTTGTATCCAGAGCGTAACTACGCTCTGATACCACTTTTTGTAACACCCCAACCCGAAATCCAATAACCTGAACGGCGATCACTCCCAAATAAAATACAACTACAGCGGAAATAAATACAACAACCGGGCGGTATTACAATGCCGTTGGCCACCCTTGTGACCAACAAGGCTAAATCCAAATACAATCTCCAAAAGTCACGGTCTGAATACGAATACAATCCGAGATACTAGGAATCAAACTCTAATGTAAAATACTTAAGTAAAATAAATGTCTAGAAGAAGACTCCCATAGCTTGAATCTACCCCACCTACACTCGTGTGGTAATCTTCTCAACTTCAGGTACCTGAAAAATGGGGTGCCCCCAAAGGGCTCAGCAAACAATGCTGGTATGGAAAACGTGCAGCCCATCGTCTACGGGCCACACCAACTACTTTGTCGAACACATGCAGTTCATTTTTTTTTATAAAGCTGTAAACAAGCATAATCTGATGATAACAAGTATCCATACAAGGACAATAATGTCACATAGAACAAGACACAGAAGGTCAAGTTAGCTGAACTGAAATGTTTGATAGCTGTCGGGTCCACACAGTGGGACTGACAGATGTATAAAAGTATATCAATATAGTGGAGGTATAGTGACCTCGTTATAGAGAAAGGTTGGGTATAAAAACCCCAGGAGATAACGTAGTTAAACCCTGAACTGAGAGGCGTGGGAAAATGAATCCCACTAGAGGAATGAAGTCTTCCTCAAACTGAACTGATGGGCATTTGAATCCCGGGAGGAATAGAGTCTTCCTCCCAACTGAATGTTCCGTCGCGACGTAGTAGGAGACGACCTGAGACAGGTACAACTCCTGTAGCATGCATGGCCAGATCCAACTGGGCTCCTCGTTCTCGTAGTATAGAGTTGTTAAGTGTCATATAAAGACGTTAAACAAGAACACAATGTGTATTGTCAATTACACGTTTAGGATAATGACGTTTGTTATAAAGTGAAGTTAGTGAGAGACTTGAGTACAAGTCCTCGGTATACTGAAACGCAGGTATTTAATCCACTGGTATAGTAGTGTTTGTATGCGTGGGACATACACGTTGTAGTCAGCAACATTCACGCACATAAAATAATACAACAGTACACAAGAGTAAAACAACAGTTTACATCAATTATCTTGGTCGTTATTTCAAAACAACATAGCACACAAGCCGGTGTAATCCGGTAGAAAACAGGTTGCAAGAATCCCATACCGTTCACCGTAGGTTGCAGTTGATTATACCCTGGTCAACGTCCGGTCAAAAAGTCCTAGAATAGGATTAACTGAGAGGGTTAATTTATGTTACCCTTATATAATAATTTCTATTGGATCGTTCAACAAATCTCGTAGTTGTTATTTCATGTGAGGTTTATTTCTTTTTAATTACCTCATGATTTAATGTATAACTTATTTGTTATTCCTTTTTGATTTATTTATAAATCCTTTAATGTACATATATGTATTCATATATTCATGTACTATATTTGTTGTTTATTTTAATTGTCTAAGTGACATAACAACTTATAATTTTCTTAACTATATTTAAATGTCTTACTATGACATAATATTCTTATAACTTTCATTATTCCTTCTTTAACCAAAAGTAATAATCATTGGTTACTTTTAAATTCCTTATAACTATATAAGTCATAGTTTAAACTTCATAACTCCTTTAATCAAAATTCTTTCTTTCTAATTCCTCCAAATATCCATGTAGGACCTATATTTAATTTAATCTAAATTCTTACCCTTATATTTCAGTTATCTACAAAACAACCACATTAATTCATAAACTTTATATTTAAATTCTAATTTCATTATATTGTAGAGTTTTAACTTCTTATTTAGCAAAATTACAAAGCCACCTCTAATATTTTGGTATATAGCTTTTGAATATTATAACTTTCAAAAATTACAACCTAGCCCCTTAAATTCTCGGCCTTGATAATTTTATTTCTTATAATTACAATCTAACTACAAAATCTTATAACCTTTACATAATGTCATGTAAACTATAGTTTTAATTTTAATTCTCCATAAATGCCGAATATATATATATATATATATATATATATAAATTCTTAAATTACCAAACTAACCCCAAAGTAATTCGGCTTTGTCATTTATCTTTCCTTAATTACATTTTCATCCCAAAACTTTATAATAGTTACTTAATAACTTATAAACTATGGTCTAAATATTTAATTCCTTAAAATTTTGAAAGTGAACCTAATGATTCTCTTAATTATGAATTCGCCCCATTTTATGTTTCCAACTTTCATAACAACTTTCATAAATTACATAATAGCCCAAAACTTTATAAAAAGTTATTTTAAAGCTTATTTAAATTATCTAAAATTCTTAAACTTAATTCCTAACCTTAGATTATATCATAATTACACTAAATACCCTTTTAACTCTCGGTTTTCACAATAAGTGCACCAAACTTTGTAAAAATTACATTTAAGCCACATAACTTATTTAATTAGTCATTTAACTCTAATAAAATATTTTTAACTCACCAAACTTTATGATATAAGTTTATATACCTAAGTAGGTCATTAAAACCTATTTATCAAATAAAGCATTCAGCCATAATTTAAATGAGACCATATGTTATATAAAAGTGGATTTATATATCTAAAATATAATAAAATTCATAGGAGTTATATAACTCATGTATAAATTGTTGTAATGTCTTATATAAATTCTAAGCTCAAAATAAAGAACTTTTGCCCTAGACTTTTCGGCTTGAATTTATTTGTAACATAAATAAACTTTGTGACACAAAAATGTGTCTTAAGGTAAATATTTTCCTTATATGTTATAGATTATATTTTTGGCATATAATACCATATAGTTTCGGTATTAATAAACCTAGGAGATGTACATAATTTTTGTATAATTTTTAGAAGCTTAACAAAGCTTATAACATAAAGATTTACTTAGTAAACTTACTTCTTAACAAAGGTGGTTAAGTGCTTGAACTTCTTCTTGAATCTCCAAGCTTTCTCCAAGGGAATTTTGATGCTCCACTTCGGTTATATGCAAGTGGTGAAGGTGTTTAGGAGTTAGATCTTCAATAAAGATCTTAAGTAGATTTGTAAGTAGTTTTACAAGAATTTACCTTAGACTTTTCCTCCTTACAATTTCGGCACTCCTAAGGTAGATGAAGAACAAGTTTTCCTTCATCAAAATGAAGAAGAAAAGAGACTTAGAAGAAGTTGAACTTGGTTACACATAAAAATGTGCTTTAAGGATTTTCAAGCATTAAAACTACCTTAAGGTAACCTTGAGATGCTCCTTGGATTAATGTTGGTTTGGACAACCTCCTTGGAGAACTAATTGGTGCCGAACACTCCTTGTTATGCTAGGAAGAGTTTTGCTTCAAGACTTGCCAATAAATGCTAGGAAATTACCTTAAAGATGAAGATAGAAGTTAAAACTCCATTAATGGACTTAAGAGCTTCAAAGGAAGAAGATGAAGCTAGAAGAGAGAGCTAGGTAGCTTACCAATTCGTGGATGAAGAGGGCAAGGAGAAGAATGAGACTCACGAATTGTATAAGGTAAGAAAATGCATTTGGAATTTGATTTTGCTTTGTCAATTTTTAATGTCAAATGACTTTACTTTTCCTTAGTTTATTACATGGTTTATTGGCTCAATAAAAGCCTCCTTTCCAGCATAATTTCGTGCATGTGGTGTGTGACAAGGCAAGAGTTGGAAAGGAAATAATTGTGAGCTAGAAGACAAGGTAATTTAGGTAAGTTATTCTTTTGATTTTTCTAAGTTAGGCTTGTCTTCTTCCTCCCTTGTAGAGTCACGAATTCAAGGGTCAAATGGGGTGTCTTAATTGACATTGAAGAGCCAAGGACAAGCATGTTAGGTCACATGGAAAAGAAGGAATCTAGAAAAGTGAATTCTAGATCTACTTTTTGCTTTTTCTCATTTGTTTTTGTTCTAGCTCACATGGCCTTATTCCATGGCCTAATTTCGACAGCTTTCTGGTCATATGAGACCTACATACTTTGAAATTAAGTAATATAACACATGGGAAGGTGAGTCACCATGTTCTATGCCTTTTACAAACTTTTAATGCAATTTTTATACTAGTTTTTGCTCTCAAAATCGGCCCCTATAGAGAGTCTTGTTGACTAGTCACACCAACTGATTTAGAAGGTCATTTTAACCCTATTTAAGATTACCAATTCTTGGCATGTCAAAAACTACAAGGCAATTGCGTAAAACGCGTTTTCGTGACACCCGAAGGTGTGTTTTTGTGCTCTAAGGAAATTTTGGGAAACAATTTGTTTTTATGAGTTCCAAGTGTTTGTAAACACTTATTATAGTAAATAAACATATACTAAGATGTTACATTGGGTTATATGGGGTTACATCCACCCGTGACATAATTTACGGGCCATCGGGACACACCCGGGCAAAAAGGAGCGCTAAGAAATCCTCCTGTTGTTTTTGCTGAATTTTGAGAAACCTCTTCGTGGGTTCTCTTTATAATGGTTAATAATGATGTTAGGAACTCAAGGAATTAATTTTATAGGAGTTCGTGCCACCTCGGCACTCCTCCGGACTTTTCATGCTTTAAGGGGCGTGCGTGAGCACTCCCGAGCGTTTTACGTTTTTGACTGAGTATAGCTTAGGGAATATATTTATATATTCATATAATTGTTGTATGACCATTTGGTTTGAATATTAGAGGGTCATACAAGGTCATGTTTGACCATATGCTTCTAAGGCGTTTTAGCGTTTATGGAGAAACGACTGTTTTTACGTAACGTTCTCATGCATGGGTTTGCATGCGTACGTGAAATGATTTATAATAGGATTATTTTCCATTAAATAATGGTTTAATAATATTAATTAGATTTGGGGTATTTCAGCACCGGCCAACGAGCCGCAGGCTATCATGCCTTGAAAGTAAGCACCGGCCAACGAGCCGCAGGCTATCATGCCTTGAAAGTAAGCACCGGCCAACGAGCCGCAGGCTATCATGCCTTGAAAGTAAGCACCGGCCAACGAGCCGCAGGCTATCATGCCTTGAAAGTAAGCACCGGCCAACGAGCCGCAGGCTGTCATGCCTTGAAAGAAACATCCGGCCAACGAGCCGCAGGCTGTCATGCCTTGAAAGAAACATCCGGCCAACGAGCCGCAGGCTGTCATGCCTTGAAAGAAACATCCGGCCAACGAGCCGCAGGCTGTCATGCCTTGAAAGAAACATCCGGCCAACACGCCGCAGGCTGCCATGCCTTGAAAGAAACATCCGGCCAATGAGCCGCAAGCTATCTTACCTTAAAAAACAGGCGTCGGCTAGCAGACCACAGATTCCTACGCTTCATATCCTAAAAAGATGGCTAAAAACCATGGGTACCATACTTAAAAAAAAGAGAGAAAAGAGGTCTGGCCGGAACAGAGGGTCCAAAACCAAAAGCCCCTTGTGTCGTGAAAAAACGAATATCACTCCAACATAACTCGCATAGGTGCGCCATTCTTTTTTTAAAAAAAGAGAGAGAAAGATGTCGCGGCAATAAAAACTTGGCACAAAAGAGCTACTCCGACAGACAAATAGCTAAAGATGGTAAAAAGTATAGGCTTATATTCCTCCCAAAGTATGGGGTAAAAATGGTTACAAAATGTAATCGTTCGGTAAACACAAAAAATACAGGCCGAAACAAGAACCCCTCTAAAAATAACAAAAAAGAGAACTTATATTCTGCTTGAGAACTTCTATTCTGCTTTCTCCACAGCTTCCTTGCCAGGAGTCAACAATCTATCACCACTGCCAGCTACACTCTCAGAAGACTTGGACTTTCTGGACAGACGCGGCACTCCTCCGCCGGACGGCAGGATATTACTTCCAGCCGGAAGAAATGAGGCCTCAACACCACCAAAACATGTCTCCCCAGGACTACGGCAGAACCTCTCGAGTTCTGAAAAGAAATTGGACTTCTGAGCAACGGCCTTGAATTCCAGCTTGTTATATAAATCATCATCCAGCAGCTCTCCTTTCTCAAGGGAGTGATCTGAAACAATTTGCTGGCAAATGTCGACTATCCGACGACACTGCGAAGCAAAGACTCCTTTAGATGAGCATTAATGGTGCCTTGCTTCTGTACCTCCTCTTGAGACTGCCGGGAGAATGATTTGAGCCTGGTCACTTGGGATTCAAGAGTCAGAACTTGGGCTCGGTACTTATCACGCTCTGAGTTGGTGGATGACAACTCCTCTTTAGCACGAGCTAACCGGCCATTCAGCTGAGTGACGTGCTTCAGTAGATTGGCAGGACTCAAGCCTGGCCGGAATAAAAAGTAAGAAGAGAAAGAATAAAAGAAAAAACAAGAGGCGGAGATCTAAAAGCTTACCATGGCTCGATGGCTCAGTACTCTCGGCTTGAGAACGAGACTTAGCTCCTTCCAGCTCCCTTACTTTCTCCTCCAGCCTAGCCCTCTCTTCTATCAGGGCAGCTTTGTCCGCAGCAAGGGTTTTCTTCTCTTCTTCCAAAAGAGAACAATCTCGGAGCAGAGATTTCCTCTCCTGATCAAAAGAAGACCTCAACTGCTCTTCCAGCATAGCCTTTTCTTCCGTCAAGGAATCTAAATCCTGCATAAGCTTTTCTTTTTCCTTCACAAGAGCTTCATTCTCCCGTTGAAGAGTTTGCTTCTCCAGCTCGAGTGTCTCAGCTTCCTGCTTAAAAGAATTCCGCTCATCATAGAAAAAGGCCTTCTCAGCCTGAAGATTGTTCACATCATTCCGGTGCATAGTGCGCACCTGATTCAGCATAATGCCCGGGTCAAAGAAAGAACCAAATCAGCTTATCCAAAACCAAGGAAAGAAGAGATGGTTTCATACCTCTATCAGTGTATCATCGGCCTCCTTGATCCGGCCTCTTAGAGTAAGGTTCTCTCCCCGAAGTTTTTGCAGCTGTAGCTCATACTCATCACGCTGACGCTCGCATTCACGCCGGGATGACTGCAGTTCTTTATTGATTGCCTCGGTTCTCTCCTTTGCCTTACGATCGATCTCGTACTCGACCTGGTCAATGTAAGTGTCATGAGAGGAGCGGGTCAGCTTCAGCTCCTCTTCGGCTTTGTTAGCTCGACTTTCCTCACGGCAAAGCCTGGATTTGAGATTGCCGAAGTGAATCTCAGTGCTTTGGGCCATGGACATCACCTAAAAACAACGGTACACAAAGTCAGGGAAAGAGCCGCACTAAAACGAAAAGGGAAACATAAGAAAGACACACGAGTCAACCTGAAAAATTCCACCCCACAGCATGTCAAGCACATCATCAGCCGGAAGGGAATGCCGCATGATAGCATCTGCCCCCCCGTCTCCAATCCGCAGCCTGTTTTTGGTAGCAGTAAAAGTTGCCGGGGGAGCGAAGATCCCGTCTGGATGATTGGATCTTCTAATTGCCTCCTTCCATAGAGAAGAGTACTTGGCGGCATCACAGGATAGCAGAGGGAGGGGGTGCCCGCGGTAGTAGAACCACCCCTCCTTTTGAGATGGTCCAGTATAAGATCCTTGAACAGGAGGAGGAGGGGAGGAAGAAGAGGAAGCTATGAAGTCTTCTCTCTGCTTACTCCTTAGCTCAGGATTCTCAGGCACCTCGCGGTATTCCATTCCTCTACTCCTTGCCGCATCCATGGCCCCAGCAACGTCAATAGAAAATGATCCTGAAGCCTCAGGATCGCCGGAGGTTTGTCCTTCCCCTGATGCCCCTAGCTGAGGAGCCTTCGGCTTTGATATGGTTTTCTTCTTTAGTTTTTGTTTGGCAGGAACAGAGACTGCCGCAGTAGCAAAAACCAAATGTGGTCACATTTTCAAGTATATACAAAGCCGGAAGCGGAAGGACATAGCAGGAATCAAACCTGGTTCAGACGAAGGACCAGCACAAAGGTCAGTAGCTTCCAAGGTGTTTTTCACGCGCAGGATCTGAAGAAAAGTAACCCGTCAAATCAGGAAATTGCTCGCAAATAGGAGTCGGATAACCAGACCCCCTCCCCAGGCGAGAACCAAGATCCAGACCCGAGCCAGGGGTGAGAGGAAGGAAGACACGATGCCCGGACTCAGGAATCACATGCCAAGTACCTGACAATCCGGCAGCAACATGATCAGGAGATTCTTCCAGCCTTTTCTTTTTTTTCGGATAACCAGCTTGGTCACCTTGGCTCTTTTGCCTGGAACGCTTTGAAGAAGGAGGGGCACTCTCCAAAAGACGCTCAGCCGCATCAGTGGCCGCAGTCAGAGTGTCGTAATAATCAATCTTATCATCACCATTCTTGAAGGTGACAAGGTTCCAGTTATGGAAAGGACCGATCTTGTCCCCCTTCTGAAAGAAATCTGCGTACAACATACTAAAACAATAAGGGAACCAATAAGGACGGATAAACTCCCGGCGAAACCAAAAATACTCACTATGGTAGGTCTTCAGGGAAGACAGGCGTGCTTTTGAAAAAAACACCTCAACGGTCGGCGGTTTTTTTGTTTAGAGTCCTTAAGATCTTTGAGATAGGAAGCTCGGCCGGAGGAGTTGAGGGGCAGGACAGCTGACCTTTCATTACTTCAGCAGCATACGGAACGCCCAAGATTCGGCCGGATGGAGGGACGATGACAAACCACCGCGAACCCCATCCATGAACCTTCTTATAATCAAAAAGGGAGTACCTGGCTTTTGCAGTTAGGGTTAGACTGTCGGGATCAACCCTAACTGTGAAGAATCGGGTGAAATCAGTGCCCTCCGGCCGAATCTTAATTTCATCACAGAGGGCAATAAAAGCATGAAGATGAGAAATAGCTTTGGGGTGGAGGTGAGCAAGAGAGCAGCAACGCCGGAGAAGGAAACCCAAAACAAAAGGATGTGGAGGAATAGTCAGGCCAGAGCGGAAGAAATCGGCATAAACCACGTACCCACGGCCGAAATCGTCGTTTGGGTGAGAATCGGGAGATGGCAGGTAGATTTGAGTTCCGAGGGGAGCTTCGACATCCCTGAGATAGTCGCGGAGGGCAGAAATATCGACAGAAGAGGGAGAAGGCTCTCGCCCAGACAAAAAGGGTCTTTGAAATTTCAAAAGCGTGGGGCGAAAGCCATCAGAGGAGTGAGAACCCTGAATCGTTTCGACAGCAGGAGAAAAGTTCGCAGCAAGCTTACTCTTCTTTGCAGCAGAGGAAGACATCGTTGAACTTGGCGCGAATCAAAGTAAGGCGACAGCGAAAGAGAGCAAGGAGCACGATAACGAAGAAGAAGAGGAGAGTCGAAGCGATAAACAGAGGAGGAAGGGGAGAGAAGCTTAAAAGCTCAAACTTTAAAGAAAGTTTTCCCTCGCTCAAACAAATAATAATATATTTGTATGTACAAACAAAATGCCATTTTGCAGGGAAAAAGAAAGGGCCACACGCCTCCTAAAAAGCGCTTCCGATGATAAGTCAAAGAAAGGACCTTACGAATTCTGCACCAAAAGAAGGCGGAAAAATTCAAAAAGTCACGGGCATCGCACGTGGCCAAAAAGAAGTTCCATTTCTCCAAGTATGAAGAAAAAGAACTTGTGGGACTGGGATAAGGAAAGGTCGAAGGACGGACAAACCAAAGGGCTTCAGAATTGATATTTTTTCACAAAAACACAACACGGAAGTTCTATTTTCTTCACCAAATTCAGAAAGATAGAACTTGTGGGACTGATGAGAAGGGAAGAAATGGTGTCAAGCCCAAAACAGGACGCGAAGAGCATCCAGCTCATTCAGCCGGATGAGAATAGAACAAATAGAGCATCCGGCCGCTTTAGCCGGATGAGGGTAGAGGCACATAGGTCATCCGGCCGTCCTTCAGCCGGATGGAAATGGGACTTAGGCAAAGCAAAATGTAGTACGGTCGGCCGCCTGTGGTCGACCAAAGGGACTAAGAAGGGGTAAAACCGTACTTAAACATGTAAAATACAGGCTGGCACCAAAGGGACCGGGCCCAAAAAACTATAAATAAGGGTGTACCCCCATGAAATAAGACACATGATTTTTAGGCAATCAAACTCGCATTCGACTCAAATAGAAGCTCTCTCTCTCTCCCTCTCTACTTTCACGAGACTCTGTGTCCGAAATCAGGTAAAGTAGGATAGGAGATTAGATCGAGACGTACTAGGATAGATGTACTGTTGCATTGGGATCAAGCTTGGTCGCATTAGGATTAGTGCACTGTTTCACTTTCTCGATGTGTTCACCAAAATTTAGATTAAAATCCCAGATCTGAAATATTCCACGATCGGTCTCCCGCTCGGTGGAATCTAATTAACAGCTAATAAATCTTTACTCTCGTTACAAATTTACTAGTTGCTAACAGCTTTAAGAATAATCCAGTTTAATGATCAGTTAATATCTTAGAGGAATTACCATCTCTAAATTAATCGGTGCTGTTCCTGTTGTCTATTATCTACCGCAGTTCTCACTTATAAGCAGATAAACTGGTAAAATCAAGTAATTGGCCAAATCACAAGATTTATAAAAATAAATAAGGAACAACACTTTAATCTATTAAAATGGTAAATCACAAAGATAATGGAACCTTGAATTTGGATTACATAGCAAACCGAAATTTATAAAAACTACTCAGCCATGGAAATGAAAATATTGTAAAAATATGTAAATAACATTAAAGAGAAAGAGAAGAAGGAACTCTGATTTAAGACTCTTCAGTGGAGTCTCGGTGTGTGATCAGTGCTTTCTTCTGCTCCTTCTCCAGGAAATGGTGGAGTCTCCAGCTGCTTGTGTACTCCAGATTTATGTGGACGTGTGAATGGTGTTTTATTAAAAATGAATGATATGAATGGAACATGATATGTGAAATGGAGATGGATGGAGTTGTGGTATTTTGCTCTCCAGAAATTGTGTGTTGAATGAGAAGAAGAGAGTTCTATTTATAGAGTTGATTTGTGGAACACGTAGCAGGAGCAACAGGGCAATGGTGCTGGAGTTTGTAAGTGGAATGGTGGGTGTGTTACGTGAGTGTTTTGCTGGATTTGGGGAGATGATTAGATTAGTGGAGGGATGATTGGAAAGTAGCAGTGGAAGGGACAAAACTAAAGCTGGAAAGGAAGTACGCTGGATGATGGAGATATGGGGCGGTGTAGTTTAATATGAAGAGAATAGAATTCTCTTTTCGTTCGCTGTGCTATAGACGTCCGATTCAAAGATATGGTCCCGGACTTAAATCTTGTATGAAGTCCCGGACCATGGTACAGAAACAAGTCGAGGATGCTACTATGGTGTGGTCCGGGACTTAAGTCATGTATAAAGTCCCGGACCATGGTGTCAAAACAGGTCGAGAGTTCTTTCATTGTGTGGTCCGGGACTTAGACCATGTATAAGGTCCCGGACCATGCTTGAAATCTGGTCGAGAGATAAGCCTCATTGTGGTCCGGGACTTAGACTGAGTATTAAGTCCCGGACCATGCCTGAATTTAAGTCGAGGGTTGAGTCAATTTGTGGTCCGGGACTTAAGTTATGCAACAAGTCCCGGACCATATCTGAATTTAGGTCGAGAGATGACTTTCCTGACTCCATTTAGCTTGTTTGAAAAACTATGGTCTCCAGCAATGATATGAACATGTTTCTTTTGAGATTAAATACCTGAAAAAGCACATAAAAGCCATAAAAGAAGACAATTGCAGCAAGAGACATAAAAACACTTAAAAGAAAAAAATTTAGCAGTAAATAGCAACGAATCCGGTATCAAAAGAACATGCAGAAATAGGTAAATTCCTGACTTATCATGCTTCCTTTGAAATCTTACCTCACCAGGTCTAGACTACTGGCATTAATGCACAGTTCGTCTACCATCTTATGTCCTTACTTATCTCGTTCTTAGCTCATAGATCTAATTGCCTCAGTGTCAACACTTGACAACTCACACATAACGGTCGCTTTACCGCGCACCATGACTTAATCCTCTTATATAAATATTGTTCTCACGACATGTGCTACTGTGGTAGTTTGCCTTATTCTACTACCCATTGATGGTGCAGTTACTCAATCGTTTCCGTTAATATCTTATCTTATACCCAATCCCTTCTTGGTGTAACCACACTAGGGTTCTCTAATTTCGGTGTATGGCGGTCATCGTACCATGTTGTAAAATAGTTATCCCTTAATATGCAGGTGTTCTGCTCAATCTCAGGTTCGTAAGTAGGCTAATTTCTCTCGCATTCTTTCATCCTTATGATGTTGCTTACCATGTAATTTAACCGGTTCCCGAAGAAGTCATCCGCTGAATCACAAGCTCTTCTGAGCATTGGTCACTTGACGTGCCATAATGTGCACTCACAATGTTTATCTCTAACGATCACTGATTCTTACATCCTGGGTGTTGGATTTGGGGGTTTATCTCTACAGCCTTCCTTATTACTCAAGTGTATCTGGTATGTTCTAAGGTAATCTCAAGGTTTACAATTTTCATTCTCTAACGAAAGTGTATTACGTCTCTAATAAGTGAAAGCCCTTTTGAGGGGTTTATTCCCACACATGGCCTCACAACAAGGAGAGGTATCCCCACCCTAAAAGGAATGGTTCGTTCTCCGCCCCTGTCCTTAGCATTATCCCCTTATTCTCATTGGTGCCCTTTCCTGGCAATTCTTACACAATCTAAATTATAGGTTTGTAACCGTCCACATCTACACATTGTAGTTCATTCATAGCTTGAATAAGCTCTTGTACAACTTACTACGCCTCGGGCTCTGATGCGGTTAACATCCATGGCTCGTAGGCTCTTAGTGCTTAATGCCCCAGTCCATTACTTGTACTCTTACTCATCTGTAGGTCATCCTTATAAGATTCTGGTTATTTGAACACTATCCACAGTTAGGTTACATACTAAATGTAGTATCGGGTCTCATGGTAAGTTGCTGCGTCCTGCTTCCTGCTATGGAAGTTTATTCAGGCGATCTGAGGTTATTTAGTGTCCTCGAAAATACTGTCATTTACTAGACTTATGTCTTTTAGCAATCAAGGTTAGGTTTGTATCAGGCGTTTGCCTTACTGTGTCCAAGTTGGATGTCATCCTGTCATCTTATACTTCCATCTCAACGCCTCGTTCAACTTCCGTTGACTACGCCACCCGTTGATGATAAGTTACACTTGGGTGTTAATGAGTTAGACGAACAGTATTAACTGTCATTCATCAGTTTGTTCGGCTCGACTATGCCCGCTCTGTGGGGGTAGTCCTCTGAGCTTCCCTCTGTCGGGATTGTATGCCCTTGACCCTTAGTAGGTTATAGCTTAAGTTAATTTCCTCTATCCCTGCTTCTGGGGTTTACTAACATATTCAATGAAGATTGTTGTTATTGGTATTCTTAATGATCATCTCGGGAGTTCTATCCCGTTCCAGTTGGAAGTCGTTCTGTCAATTGCCTTCATTGTATCTCTTGATACATTCCATGTATGTTGTTACTTACGTAGTGTTTTTGCTCGGATTACTGAGCGATCTCTTAGGTTCCTCTTTGAGATCCGGGTTTGGTGTTCTTACCACACTGTCGGTTGTTGTTGTAGTAGGTTGTTCCGTTGCTAATATTTATATTGTTTAGTATTCTGTCCAAGTTCAGCTCCCTGCTGACTGGTGTATCCGCTCATCCCATCATGGTCAGGCCGTCAGGCCCTTCCAAGGTCTCATTCTCCCGTTCTTATAGATTTATAATTCGGTATTAGTGTGTACTGCAATTGTCGTGTTCGGTTATCTCGCCATGATGGCTTTCCGTGTAGCTTAACCGTGGTAGCACTTGCTATGGCAAGTGCGCCATGCAAGATGAGCTTCCGGTACCGTGTGCGTCGGTAGCGGTACTTCCACCTAGTATCCATATCTTTGGTAGTCCTCGGGACTCCTTTGACGTTCTCTTATTTAGGTACTATGGATATCCGGTAAATGCCGGGAAGTCCTAACTAACGCATCTCTCACTCTATCACTCAACCCTTAACCCATAACTCAAACTCAACCTCAGTATTCTCCTAAGTTCGGTATTTCTTGTCTTCAGAGCGTAACTACGCTCTGATACCACTTTTTGTAACACCCCAACTCGATCCAATCGTGGTTTCGCAACTTAACAACATATATATAAACATCACAGCGGAATTCAATACACTCCAGGACCTTGCCACGGTCTGATTGACAGAATATACCGAACATTAGTACATACAAATCTTAACCAAACACATATCCTTCTTACAATCCCCTCACATCCTATACATCTTACTAACTATGAGCCTCGATTTTAAACCCTATCCTATGTTGGTTAAAGTTGATTAGGATCTAGTCGGGTTTTAGGTCCACTTATAACCTAAGATTAATAACTATGTCATAAAACAATAATTATTAAAACCTAAGCTAGCTCACTGGAACCTATTATGAGTCGCCACCTAATTTTAACCTAGATCAAATTAGGAAAGAAGAGTTCAGGTTCGGGGGCCTGATATTCGACTTAATTAGGGTTCAATTACTTTCATTACCCCTAGAAGTCGTTTTTCCTCTACTTAGTTTAATTACGGCTTATTACGAGTCGTTTTTAACCTACGTGCGCGCTTCTATTTTTTTTATTTTTTAACGTTTTTTGACAAAAAATTAAAGTGGAAATTAAAATACCTAAACTAGGGTTTCGGAGGCAGAATTAGGTCAAATTTTGTTTCCGTCCGTGGCTACGGACCTAATGTCCGAAACCACGGACCCTAATTAACCTAATTACACAGAAAAGTCAAATTTAAACAGAAACGAGATTTTGAAAAGTCCGGGGCCACGGATAGGACGTCCGTGGGCCCAGACATGTTTTATAAAACCCTAAATTTTGAAAATAAAAATATCCCGCCACCGTCCGGGGGCGTCCGGCTTTCGGACAGAGCGTCCGGGACCCCGGACATAGCGTCCGTGGGTGCGGACCGCCCTCGGACGGCGGCGTTTGGGTGGCTCCCGGCGGTGTTTCTGGCTCAAATTTTATGGGTAGGTAGCCTGAAAGATTCTAAACACGTTAGTGATCGAAAGTTTACAATTTGAATTCGAATTAAACTCGAAACTTAGCAAACAAGTTATTGGGCAGAAGCGAAAACAAATGCTAGTTCAGAAGCGGTGAAAAGTCAATTCGAGTCCAAATTTTAACACAGAGTAGTTAAAGTTGAAAAAAGTCAGAAAAACATGTTTTCAACCTGTTTTACCTTCGGATTTAATGAGACTCTTCACATTGGGGATCTTTTGGTGCTTTGTTGATACCGGTTCTGGATTGACTTCGAATTTAGCTTCTGGCTCCTTCTTCTTTATGGTTCTAAGGACGTTTCTCTTCTGTTTTTGTGGTGGTTTTGTGTGTTTTTGGTGCTTGGATGTTCAATGGGGGAAGAAAGGATGAGTTTTTGGTGATTTCGGGGTGATTTCTGCAGTGTTTCGGTATTGATTTGAGGCTTGGAAGTGTAAAAACGTGGGGAGAAGGTTTGTGGCTGTGTTTTCTGACTTTGGAAGTGTTCTCCTCTGCCTAGTTCGTTTTTGGGAGGTCCTTTTATAGAAAGAGCATGGTCAAATTGATAGAGCAAGATTTTTATCTTAAAGACTGATTTTGTGCTCTAAGGGAATCTGATTTTTTAGAATATGTTGCAAGCCGATAAAAATTTAACTGAAGGTAAATAATGATTTTTAGGAATTTTGAGAGTTGGAATCAGATTAGTTTGATAAATAATCGATCAGATAAAAATCTCACAATCTGGAATCTCCCATAATTAATAACTTATTATTGGAAAGTCAAAATAACGAAATTCCAACGGCATTATTCTCTAAAAATCCTCCTCTATCTTGTATTAAAATTTCATGACATTTTGGTTTGATTTCGGTATTTTCCAAAGGAGAGAGAAAATTGTAAAAATGATTGAATTTCTCTTTTAAATTTTGGGCTAATGTTCCAAATAAGATAATTTCAGGTTTATGACTGTATGTAGTCATGCTAACCATGTGACAATTTTATTTTAATTTTGGAAACCTTTTAATTTCTATTTTGAGGCTATTTCATGTGTTAATTATTAAAGAAATTAGCTTATAATATGAATTAAAAGCTAAATTTACAGAATAAATATTATCAGAAAATCATGAAATACCTTTCATAATGACTATGATATTTGGAAGTGTTTGGAGATAATGAACAAGTCATATGAAAATAGAAAATCCCGAGAATGTCCTTGGAAAATCCTGCATTGGTGCATTTTGACCACTTTGCCCTTTGTTACACGTATGCCTTAGAGACTGCTCCAGGGGGTTGAAATTTTGGGTATAACACTAACTCAAAATGCCATACGAGTGTACATGCACAACTCGTAGGCCACACTTAACCCGTAACGCTTGTACCCCATCTTACTCTCGTGACGGCCGCCTCCTGGCGTTCACCTGTGTAGTAAAAAACAGCCCCCAAAGGGGGTCAGCACGAATGCTGGTACGATCCTCTCATGGCCCCCAAGCTAACGTGGCTACGGCGACTAATTGTCGATAGCATGGAGGTTGATTAGATGCACAACATAATAGAAAGTGCAATAAGCAACAACCAATCATGAACAATCAAAGTTCAAACACCATGAAGGACTTAAATGCGTTCCCTTAATTAGAGGGTTAATTATTTAACACCTTAGGTTATGTTTCCTCTTAATCTTAGTTCATTCTTATCTTACCTCAATCTTAGTCTTACCTTAGTCTTAGAAACAACCAACCTTTAAAAAGGAATGGGTGTAGCTTATCTCAGTCTTATAATGCAAACCATCCTTTAAAAAGGAATGGTTGCAACTTATCTCAAACATTATCTTAATCTTAGAATACAAAACACTCTTTAAATAGAAATGATTGCATCTTACCTCAATGTTTATTTTTGTCGGGTCAAAAGCAACCCTAGCCAATGAGCTATTATCTCTATTGGTTGAATAAACAACTTATCTTATAATTTAGGATTTAGGTGATCCTACCGCACCATCTTAATGCCTCCTACCTTGGACTGTATGTCCAACGTAGCTGAGCCGGCAACCAACCCTAGGCAACAAGTCCGAAGACAAGTCCTTAAGCGGAAGTCGGATCTGCTATAGATACCGAACCCCCTTTTTCCTTAGCATGCATGACCGGAGTCAGTCCCGGGTTCCTCACTCCCCCCTTAAGTTCCAGTTAGTAGAAGTCTCAAGACAATGTTTGTTGGTTAACCTCTTTCGGTTTATAACAAACTAATATTAGGGAGCGTTCCTTAGTCTCACTCAATTCCTTACTAAACGTTGGTTAGTGAGTTCTCACAGTAAGTTGTGTTAGTTTTCAAACATCACACAACAATACAATAAACATAATGTTCCGGTTGCATGCTTTATCTTGTTTAGTGAGCACACAAAAACAAATAGCACACAAGCCGAGGGACACCTCGTTAGCAAGCAGGTCACAAGAAGAACTGTACCGTTCACCGTTGGTCGTTCGGTTGCTTACTCTCTTCCGGAGTCCAAATACTCAAGCCCTAAAACATTCATTCAGTTTTAGGTTGTTAATCACTTAACTTAATTCAACTTATTTAACTTACTTATCCCATAATGATTCCCACCTAACACCTCTTAAGTTTTACAACTTAATCTTACAACTTAACCTTAAACTTTTAAGTTTATACTTATCTTAATCTCTTAGGTCTTTATACCTCTATTCATCATTGCCCTCTTAATGGGGTACCATTAATACCACTAAACTTCCTTAGGGTTTCTCTCTCTTTTTTTTTTTCATCTTCAGGGTCGACCGACCTTACCGACCGACCTTACCCAAGGTCGGTCCATTCCAGAACTTATTGCCGTTTGAAAATTTTACCCCGACCGACCTTGCAAGTCCGGTCCCCAAGGTCGGTCCATTCCCGAGAGTTTCACTGTGGGATATTTAAGCCCGACCGACCTTGTCAAGGTCGGTCCATTCCAGAGACTCAATTCGTACACAAAATACAAGCCCGACCGAACTTGTAGGTCCGGTAGTGTAAACTGAGCTCGACCGACCTTGCAGGTCCGGTCCCTAAGGTCGGTCGGCTCCAGAACCTTGTTTCTAAATTCCCATTTGACTCCAAACTTCTCCACAAGTTCCCCCATGTGTCCTAATACCATTTAGGCACTTAAACTCTCCTTAGAACTTCCACCAAACTCTCCAAAACAACTTCCAAAGATCTTCTTAAACATTTACTAAATTCTTACAAACACTCCTAACACTTATCATATAATTCCTTACATTTCCAACTTGTAACCTTACCAAAACTTCAACCAAGTCATCTTGCATATCCATGCACCAATTCCTCTCTTTTTCATTTGTTACTCATCATTCCTAAACTCTTGGACTTACCTAAACATTTCTTCCCATCCTCTTAGCACCTTAACCTTGTTCTTCTTTACCTTGACCTTCCTACACCCTCCTTAGACATCTACATTTCTTTTACTCCATTACTCACCATTCTCATGACCTTACACTCTTATACATTCCTAGTCAATCTACAACATTCTCCTTCGATCTTCACTCCCATCACCTAAGTCCACTCATTACCATCTAAACTAAAACCTTATTGTTCCACTACTAGCATCTTCACTACTTACACAAGCTTCCCAAGACTTTCATTGATATATTCCCTAGTTCATACCTAAATCATCTTAAACATTATACACCTTCTCCTTCAAATTTATGCACAAGTCTCACCATTCCTCTTACCATGACTCTGGTGTGTTCAATACACCCTTTTGAACTCTAATTTCCTCATAGACAACTCTAGGTCTTTCTAAACCTCAAGAACTCCTTAGTTAACTCACTTCCACTCAAATTCCTTTTAATGATCCCAAGTGAATCCTAGGGCATCTTAACTCACCACTACCACTTAAATACTTTGTTTTCTACTCAAATTTCGCCATAGCTTCTCTAGTATATTGTCATGCCCAAATGCATCGTTTTCCTCATTCAACCATCTCACACACATCAAGTTCTTTCTCATCATATTTCATCACCCAAACCAACTCATTCACAACAAACTCAATATGTTGCAATAATCTTAAATTGCATAGCACTAAGGCTCTTAAATGACATGGCTCTTAGGCCCTTAAATAACTTAAACTTAAACACTAAATTTCCCACATATAAAAGCTTTCAACCTGTAAATACACTCAACAATCTTATAGTGGTTATAATGCTCTTAAAATCCATCTTAAACTTATCTTACTAACTCATTCCCATTGGCTCCTTAATCACAAGTTCGCAAGCTAGTTTAAATTCTTTTTCCTAGGTTATATAACCCATTACCTAATGTAGTTTAAAGCTACATTGGTACTTATCTAAATACCATCCCTTAAAACTTAAACCACCATTAGGTAAGCATTTTACCTTGTTTTCTCAAGCTTATCTTAACTTCCTCCTTAGACCTTTTTCCCCTTGGGAATATCGGCCACCATCTTAACTTACCTTGCCAATGTTCTAATCAATACACAATGACTCTCATGAGTGCTAATAATACAGTAACCTTAAGGAGTAAACCCTAGGTTGAAAATGTGTTTTAAAGTATTAAATTGAATGCTTTACCTTAGATTCTCAAAACAAGCTTGGATATGCATCAAGTAGGACCTCCTCTAGCCCTTGGAGAACATAATCAAGCTAGAACAATGGATAAAACAAGGCTCCATGAGAAGGTAATTTTCGGTCATGAAGAAGAAATGGTGGAAACATGGTTTTTCTTACATTTTCATTACCTTGGATGAATGAAGAACCAAATGGGCTCTTCAAACTTGATTTTCCTCCATCAATGGGGTTTTCTCTTGGCACCGAAATGGAGCTTTGAATGTTTTGAAAAGACAGAAAGGAGGGCCTTGACTTAACTAAGAATAATCTATGCTTATTTTTGGATTTGGAGCTAAAATGAAGGTTTGGTGAGCATTTGAAGATGGAGCATCCATGGAGGCAGCCCTCTCAGTTTTGGAGCAGGAGAGGAGAAGAAGAAACCGTGGAAGAAGAGAATGAATGAAGAGGAGGAGAAAAGGTAAGCTAAAGGTAAGATATTTCACGTTTTAAAAGCAAAAGTAAATTTCTCTCATTTCTCTTTTCTCTTCTTAAGTTGAATGACTTATGTGGTGACTCACCACCTAAAAACCGGCCACCCCCTTAATAATCAAGACATTTATGGTCTTGGTTGACCAATTAATTAGCTTATATTGACTTAATGCAAAACTAGCACTATTTGGTTACTATTCACAAATTAGTGCACATATTTCTGAATTTTTTGATTTCCCATTGATTTAGACTTCCTAATGTGATGCTAATTAGCACACATGTTGATTAAGATGTAATCATAGGAATTTAGCCACTCAAAACCCATTTCTAAGACAATTTCTCAAAAAGGTGCTTTAAGGAGTCTTAAAGCACATTTTGTGTTTAAGCTTGTTTTTGAGCTTGGTTTTCTTTGCTAATAGATTTAAAATGTCCATTAGCATGTCACTAAAGTCTTATAATGATATTTCAGTGCTAATTAAAGTCACTCCAAGCTTAAAGCACATTTTTGCCTTAATTGCCCTTAAGGCATTTTCTTGTGTTTTCCTTGGTTTAAATTATCTACCAATCTCTCTAAGGCATATTTTAGCCTTACTACATCATATATTGATGTTTACTTAACATACTTAGGTTTGGGGTATTTCATAGCCCCGTTAGCTTGGGGGCCACGAGAGGGTCGTACCAGCATTCGTGCTGACCCCCTTTGGGGGCTGTTTTTATTTTGCAGGTAAGCGTCCAATGAGGAGTCACCATGAGAGTGGGGGTGGTTAGACTTAGCATGGGTTGTTTATTTTGAGTACGGGTTGCGTTTGTGCTCCCGTCTGTTTATATTTAAACTGGTGTAAGCTATGTATATGACTTAGATACTTAAACTCGGTTGGTTGGTGGTATTTTGGTCGGTTGTGTATTTTGGATAAGTGTTGTAATTCAGTTTAAGGTTCGGTATATTCTAATAATCAGACCGTGGCAAGGTCCCGATGGTTGTTTCTCCGCTGCGACGTTTTTGTTTGAGTGTTTAGTTTTGCGATAACCACGATTGGCTTTGGACGGGGTGTTACACCCAAGATTTTTTGACCAGACCCTCTCGACACCTGTTTATCAGCCCAGTTTTACCATCATCTTGTCAAAACAATGTACTACGTGATCATGAAAAAGTATGATCTAGTCAAGAAAATTGCACACATCAGATACTATTTTTGGCCAATCTATAGGGCTACCCACCTCACAACATCGAGCTACTTGCTCGCCATGTGATACATCTAGCGGAAAAATCTCCCCCCACACTGATTTGACCAGACCATCTCAGTATCTGACTCAACAGCCGAGTTTTACCACCATCTTGTCATAAAAATGTACTAGGTTGTCATCAAAAGTATGATCCAGTCACGAAATTTGCACACATCAGGTCCTATTTTTGACCAATCTATAGAATTCTAAACCCTTAAAGGGCCACCCCACCTCACAACATCGTGTACTTGCATGTCTTGTGATAACTACCTGATGTTTAATTTCTGTGCTTATTCTAATGTTGTTCATCATAGATTTTTTAAATACGATGAATTATGTACGTAGTGTATTCATCCTCCATTGTCTTGGTATCGACAACAACGTGCCCCCTTATATTAGTGTTGTAGGCTGTAGTCTGTTTAATTCTGACCTTTGATTTCGATGAAAATTACAGTTATGGTATGCACCCCTTAGATTCGGGTACAATTAGTAAAAGGGGTTACATGAGCTACTCTGGACCCATGGTTGTTGTCTTTTTCATCGATCCATTCTTTTTTCCAAGTCTTTAAATTTCTGATCATTTATGAAATGTCTGTCTTTACCTGTGTTGTCCTTAATATGAACCAATATTCGACTACTGAGCTACTCTGGACCCATGTTGTAGTCTTTTACATCAATCCATTCTTTTTTCCAAGTGCTGAAATTTCCGATTATGTATGAAATGTTTGTCGTTTTCCTGTGTTGTTCTTAATATGAACGATTATTAGTCCACTGAGCTACTTCGGACCCATGGTTGTTGTCTTTCTCATCAATCCTTTCTTTTTTCAACTCTTGAAATTTCAGACTATGTATGAAATGTTTGTCGTTTACCTGTTTTGTCCTTAATATGAACTGTTATAAGTCCACTGAGCTACTCTGGACCCAAGGTTGTTGTCTTTTACATCATTCCATTTTTTTCCAAGGCATGAAATTTCTGATTATGTATGAAATGTTTGTCGTTCCCTGTGTTTTCCTTAGTATGAACGATTATTAGTCCACTCAGGTTTACTTGGTCAAATGGGTCCTAAACGATCACATAGGGCAGCTGCCGAACGTAAACTTAAAAGGAAGAAGGTTGCGCATCATCAATCGGTTCATGATGATGCTGAACCCCAAGATGGGAAGCAGCAGGGGATGAGGACCGGCATCCCGACAGCTACCAGAACAAGTGCGCGCCCAAGAAGATGATTGAGATGGTAAATAATCTTGTCAACGGTGGTATATTATCAGACTTTAGGAAGGTTCTACGTAATACTGGGTTTATCGGTCTGACCAAGATATCAGTCGATCGTATGGATCGAGGTATCATACACAATCTATTACAGTTGTATGACAAGGAGTCAAAGTCATTCCGTCTCGGTGAAGGAAATTTGCTCAGGGTGGGCCCTGATGACGTGAAGAGGGTCTACAATCTTCCATCGGGCAACTTACCAATCAAATTAAGTCCCAATCGTACGAGTAGGGCTAAACAACTTGGTGCTGATATGGGACTGCGGTCCACCTCGTTGGCTCCATTGCAATCTGTGTACAGTAGGATCCTTTGTGAAAAAGATCCTGAAAAACGTACCAAGCTGTTTATCTTGTACTCATTAGGATGTGTACTCAACCCGTCCCCCAACAACAGAGTCAATCTCAACTACGCTGACTTTTTACATGATCTGGAATTGATTCCAAAATATAACTGGTGTCAGCACATTTCAGACACCCTGATCGGTGGTTTAGACAAATATGCTGATTCCAAGGATGCAAGCCCTCCTCAAAGGGGATTTCCATTTTCTGTTTGTAAGTTACTCCTTAACACATTTGTAAATTCATTCTATGTTGTTTATGTGAGATCCATGATGCCGTAACAGTAGTACACACAACGCAGGTACATTTTCTTGACAGCGTACTGTTTGATGAAATACCGTCTGACGTTGTCCCAACATGTGGACTCTGGTCAACAAACTAAAAAACAAGTTACGGATGTGAAGTCGGTTGAAGCGATATGCAGAGGTCGGGTTAAGTATCCTGGTACATCCAGCTGTAACATGGGGACCACTATGCCAAAATCCAATTACCGTGCAGATCGTGAGTCTGTTGGTGCTGAGGGTTTGGATGATGGGGAAATTGACATGACTCTATCGGAGGTAAACGAGTATTGCAGTTGACCACTGTTATTTGCCGAACTCTGTTATGTATGTATGTGATTTAAAATTTTGTCCATCTGCAGGCCACTGCAGCACACGCTGAAGCTGTATTAGCCACCAACAGATGGATTCGGAGGGTTGAAACATTGAATAATTACATTGTTAGGTTGCTTCGGGCGGTAAAAGTAAGGATGCACAGGTAAGGCAGAAGCTGATGGTCTCAGTGAGGGTCGACGCGAAAGAAAAGCAAGTTACGATGGGTGTACAAAATACCGGTGATTGCAATCTTGCGGCGCAGGTATTCTGTCCCAATCAGGCTCTATGTTATTCATTTTTGTTTGCCGTGCAATCTTGTAATATTTATTGGTGATACTTTTATCGATTGGAACCAATTTGTTGCTACAGTCTTTAATCACCCTACGCGATGGAGGTTCGAGCCAACCACCTGTCAAGTATGATGTTGAAAAGGTAAACATATGTGGTGATTATCAGGTATCATGCCTCAAGTTTTAAGCATGATCATTTCTAATATAATGAGTGTCTCCGTGTGGTTTCATTGTAGACTGGTATGGATGGAGAGGATGGGGGTGCGTTAAGTGCTGAGAGGGAGGACGGGGGTGCGTTAGGTGCTGAGAGAGAGGATGGATCAAAGGATTTATCTGAACAATGTACTGAAGCTGAGGGGGGGTGATAGCACGCTCGCTACCGATGTTGTTGCTGCAAAAGTAGATCAAACTCCAACAGAGGGCGGTGTGAACACATATGCTGTAGATCCACGGGTTGTCAATCTGAAACTCCAGCCTCAGTTGATACGGTGGTGGAGACTATGATTTTGACGGATAGTTCTCCCAAAAAGGATGTTAAGTCTATTCATACCAGTCCCAACATGCCCAGGCAAGTGAAGAAAGGACGTTGTCAGTGTTCGCCTTACGTCTATACCGGGGCAAAGCGTGCAGCCAAGCTTAGTGGGACTGAAATTCAAATCTTGGAGTATGTTAGGGGAGCCGTGTGCGATGACCCGGTGTAAGCTTATACACACTTTGCTGTTAACTTCCATAATAATAATGAAATTACGTTGACATATTGTTTGGTGTTATTAAACAATCTTGTTTTGCAGGAGTATGCAGGTCTTCTGTGATGATTTCAATACACTGACTCAGCATGACATGTTAACAATGAGTGATGACCAGTGGATAAGCACCAATGTTGTTAACAGTTTTGTTAACTATTTAAACCGTCATCAACAATCTAAGAGGGTCATCAATGCCATATTCATGTCTGTTTTGATGGCAATGTCCGTATAATCCTACAATTAATGATTTCAAATATTCGTTCTGTATCTCATCTGCAACATGATGTTATTATCTTGCGCATGACAGTCCCAGGCTTCAGTACTGAAGGATGTATCGTGTGATGACCAGTTCTTTATCAAGCGATTTGATAGTCTTCTAAAAAATCTTTGCATTGAAGCGGACACTGTCAAAAAATGTAAATACGTACGTACATGGCACCTTAATTCCAATTTGGTGGGTATGCTTATTGTTTGAAATTTTAATCACTGTTACTGACATTGTTAATGGTCTCTTTCCTTCAGTTTGTTTTCCCAGCGTTGTATGATTCACACTACGTCCTAGTAGTTATCAACATGGTGAACAAACAATTTCACTGGATAGACACTTTACCTTAGTCGAATTTGAACTTCAAGAGAGCTAAAGTGCATGTCTCCATACTGGTAATTCTGTGCGATGGCATAACCATGATTTGTGGATTTGCGTACCCGTTGATTTTTGTCGTCCATTTAAATTTTGTCATCTTTGTTGTCAACCACTGCAGTTGAAATATGTATTATGCTGGCTCATCCATCATGGAATAGTGGACAAAGCGGTGTTTGAATGGAAGTGGGACATCTGCACGTTGTTTGATCAGGGGGATGCGGTAAGCTGTGGCCTACATTGTATGCGGATGATGGAGAACTATTTAGCAGTAATCAAATCGCGAGGCCCGTCATGATAAATCTGTGTGGTCTGATTGGACCAACAAAGATTATATCTCATACCATCGAGCAAGAATATCTGTCATACTACTCTTACAGCCTGAGAACAGTCTGAAGGAACAAATCGTTGAAGCATCATCGTCAGCTGATGTTATGGACGCTATTGTTGTGGAGGGTGCCAAACAAACGAGAAGGTCTGTACGGAATCGAGGTGGCAGGTAGGTACTGGGTTGCGAGGGCACCACTTAATTTTGACCGTGTGTATCTTATTAAATGGCGTGTGGATTTCCCAATGATGTGAATACTACCTATGGTTGTATCTTATTCGATGGGTATGGTTTGGGGGGTGGGTGGTTGTTTGTTTGTTACAACAGTGTTAAAAAGTTGGTCCTTCTGATATGAATGGGTCATGTCGCCAATGTTCTCCACAAATGGCGGAGGCAATGGCTCTTAATTTTGCTCCGGCCGTTGATGATATGGAAAATGTTGGTTTTTGTATGTATAGCGACTGTCTCGGAGCGGTGAATGTTGTAAATGGGAATGTCGAAGTAGATGTAGATGCTGGGGTTATTTTGTGTAGTTTTGAGAGGAGGATGAATGATATGTTAGATTGCTCATTTTCTTTTGTTGATAGTAGTCAAAATGTAATGCCCATGTAGTTGCATATATTAGGTCTTTTTTTTGGCCAACATATAGTATTGTATACTGTGCAGGGCTACCCAACCGCAGAACAATTAGCTACCTGCATGTCCCGTGTTGCTGCTACCTTAATCCTCTTAAAGCAACCTTTTTTGACCAGACCATTTCGATACCTGTCTAACAGCCAAGTTTTGCCTCCATCTAGTCATAAAAAAATACTCTGCGGTCATACCAAAGTACGATCAAGTCACGTTTCACGCAGCAGGTCAGTTATTTGGCCAAAACGTATGAAATTGTATTAAGTATAGACAGGGCTACCCGACCGCACAACAATGAGCTCCCTCCCTTTCCTTTGATGCAGCTAGCTGAATCATATCAGTGCAAAGTTTTGATGAGTAGACCCTCTCGAAACCTGACTTGGAGCTGAGGTGTACCACCATCTAGTGACAAAAATATAGTTGATGGTGATGAAAAACTATATGATCTTGTTACGTTGCACATCTGGGTATTTGGCCACAGATATCAAATAGTATCCACCAGGGCAAGATTTTTTGACAACTCCCTCACGATACCTAACTTGTTTCCAAGTTTTGTTGAAATCTAGTGATTAAAATACACTATAAGGTCAGAAAACAGTATGATATAGTCACGTTTCACGCAGCAGGTCCGTTATTCGGCCAAAACGTATCAAATTGTATACCCCTACATGGCTACCCGACCGCACAGTGATGAGCTACTTTCCCATCCTCTGATGCAGCTACCCGAATTCTCATTTTTTGCCAACTTTTTTGACCAAACCCTCTCCATGCTTGACTTATAGTCGAAGTGTATCATCATCTAGTCATAAAAAGCTACTATGTGGTCATACCAAAGTGTGATCTAGTCACGTTGTGCACATGAAATTCGTTATTTGTACTTAAATACAAACATTTATAATTATTCTATTTATTCAAAGCATTTTATGATGTATATAATATATGTCGGAAATAACATTAGCTATCTAAATACAAATAAATATCACGTATGAATTATTTTCTTTCACAAATTTTACCACCGATACAATACCCCCAACGAGTTAAAAACGACTTGTCATATAGGATTACTACTACTCTCTCAACCTTTTAATACATGACCAATTGCGGAGGTCTGCCACCATCTTATCATAAAAATGTACTCTTTGGTCACACCAAAGCATGATCTAGTCACGTGTCACTCATCAGTTCCAGTTTTTTTGGCCGACATACAGAATTCTATATCTTTCCTCTAGAGCTACCCGACCGCACAGTGATGAGCTACTTTCCCGTCCTGTGATGCAGCTACCCGCACCCTCTCCAGTTTTTCCAAACCCTATCGATGCTTGACTTATAGTCGAAGTGTATCACCATCTAATCATAGGAAGCTACTATGTGGTCATACCAAAGTATGATCTAGTCACGTTGTGCACATGAAATTCGTTATTTTTACTTAAATAAAAATATTTATAATTATTCTATTATATATATATATATAATATGTAGGAAATAACATTAGCTATCTAAATACAAATAAATATCACGTATGAATTATTTTCTTTCATAAATTTTACCACCAATACAATACCCCCAACGAGTTTTAAAAACGACTTGTCATATAGGATTACTACTACTCTCTCAACCTTTTAATACATGACCAATTGTGGAGGTCTGCCACCATCTTATCATAAAAATGTACTCTTTGGTCACATCAAAGCATGATCTAGTCACGTGTCACTCATCAGTTCCAGTTTTTTGGATGACATACAGAATTCTATATCTTTCCTCTAGAGCTACCCGACCGGACAGTGATGAGCTACATCCCCGTCCTGTGATGCAGCTACCCGCATCCTCTCCAGTTTTTCCAAACCCTATACATGCTTGACTTATAGTCGAAGTGTATCACCATCTAGTCATAGGAAGCTACTATGTGGTCATACCAAAGTGTGATCTAGTCACGTTGTGCACATGAAATTCGTTAATTGTACTTAAATACAAATATTTATAATTATTCTATTTTTTTAAATATATATATATATATATATAGTATATATCAGAAATAACGTTAGCTATCTAAATAATAAATATGACGTATGAATTATTTTCTTTTACAAATTTTACCACGGATATAATACCCCCTACGTGTTTTAAAAACGACTTGTCATATAGGATTACTACTACTCTCTCAACCTTTTAATACATGACCAATTGCGGAGGTCTGCTACCATCTTATCATAAAAATGTACTCTTTGGTCACATCAAAGCATGATCTAGTCACGTGTCACTCATCAGTTCCAGTTTTTTTGGATGACATACAGAATTCTATATCTTTCCTCTAGAGCTACCCGACCGGACAGTGATGAGCTACATCCCCGTCCAATGATGCAGCTACCCCCATCCTCTCCAGTTTTTCCAAACCCTATCCATGCTTGACTTATAGTCAAAGTGTATCACCATCTAGTCATAGAAAGCTACTATGTGGTCATACCAAAGTGTGATCTAGTCACGTTGTGCAAATGAAATTCGTTATTTGTACTTAAATACAAATATTTATAATTATTCTATTATTCAAAGAATTTTATGATGTATATAATATATGTCGGAAATCACATTAGCTCTCTAAGTACAAATAAATATCACGTATGAATTATTTTCTTTTACAAATTTTACCACGGATATGATACCCCCAACGAGTTACAAAAAATTAACACCTTTAGATTTTTATTTTTTAGTTTTAGGCTTTAGTTAATGAATAACAAAACCCTAAATCTAATCTATCAGTATCACTATCCCCCCATTCCCACAACGCACAAAACTTTTTTCACGATTTCACGCCGCTTTAGTCTTCACTGGTCTTCTCCATCTCCAATCTCCATCTCCAATCTCCAGTCTCCATTCTCCATCTCCATTCTCCAGTTTTGAGTTCTCCACCTTCGATTCGACCTTCATTATCCAGTTATCCTTCCTCCTTTGTCCTTCCTTATCGCCGACTCCGATTCACTAAAAAAAAACGAGGACGCAATCTACAATCATAGAGGCCAGAGCAGCGTCAGCAGACGGTGAACTGAGACGAACGGCGGCAGACATCGACTGGCGGTGGTAGATGGTATTTCTCTTCCTTCGGCGGCTGCGCCTGCATGTTTCTCCATTTTAGTGGCCTGCAACTGGTTTGCTTCTGGACGACAGTTTCTTTGCTTTTCTGGTCATTTACGGTTTATCTCTATGGACTGTCTGAATATGTTAAGATGTATACAGCTACTAGAGCCTGTTTCTTGTACTTCTGGATTTGTTTCTTATACATTTTCATATTTTTTATACCTGTTTCTGGTCACGAAATTGGACTCCATTTTCATTAAACTGGGGGTGTTGGCTAGGTTGCAGTGCGAGAGTAGGAGTACGTTCTCGTTTCCTATTTACACAGCACACTCTCTCCCCTCCCATGCTCTGGTAGTTGGTTGCTTATCTAATTACCTATTCAGTGAGGTCTGATGATCAGATTGCAAAGGAGGATAGCTAAGATTTTGGAAAAACATAATCGGATTAGTAGAAATGTCACCCTTGAAAGAGTCCTGGCTGGGGAATTGAATCAGATGCCTAGATTAAACTCTACAAATTTTCCTATGGTACGATATGATAGTCAATTGTTTATTAAACTAGCTGTGACTTCAATCTACCACTGAGTAGAAAACAGAGCCCATAGAAAGTTAGAAGAACTAGGAGGTTAATCTCCACCCATTTGTCTGAACTTTTTCTCTCTACTTGCTTAGTTACTTCCCTCTGTTTCAAAACTTGCCTTTCCTGACAGAGCTCTTGGTAAGTTTCTTCTTTGATCTTTTCTTGATATTTAAACAATCTGTCACAACAGTTCAGTTTTTATTACAATCTGCTGAGTATAAACAATCTGTCACAGTAGTTCTTTTGCTGACATATGTGTTGTTTGATCTTGGTTTATACCCTCTGTTGACATCTTTATTTGATTACCATCATTCTTTCGAACTTCACAGATTGTGATGTGTAAATACCATGGATATTAACTAGCGAGTATGAAGGAAGTTTTCTTTGGCTGCTGAGGAATGGTAAATCGAATCTTGTTTACTGCTGGTTGGGGTCCCGATTTTTTGTTTTCTGTTAGGCTTTTTTCTAGGTATCCTGTGATACTATCCATCATCGGTCATGGTTTTGAGTATAGAGAATAGATTTGGACTGAAGATATTCTAGGATGCCATGGTTTTGGAATTCGCTGTGCTGCTTCTATCTTCTAGATGGGTGTAGATGGGTTTGAATCCTTTTATAGTACTGCAATTTAATGCACGATGGGGCTCAGTACATGTAATGTTCTCATTTATTTATAATATTATGTAATATGCATCTCTGGTTGGGTGTAGTGCTTAGATGAAGCACACGAAATCAGTAGCATTTAAGTAATTGTTCCAACCAATTATGTTCAATCAACTTATTGCAACTGACAATAGTGGATGGAAAGGGGGTTATATCCATTAAATGCCTCCCTGTTAACTTTTGGCCTTCCAACTCCCCTGTAACTGGTACACCTGGGACAGTTGTTTTTAAAAGGCAGTCCAGCACTGATCAGAATGTACTACCGAATTAACCCACATCCCCTTATTCCATTCTCAAGTTAAACACCTTTTTACCTTTCTTCTCCTCTGCTCCGGCCGCACTGAACGTAATGGATAAAAAAACAATACACCCCCTAGAAAGGTTATCGATTTGGAAACCATCCCCCGTTCTGAAAGGGAGTACATTGGTAATGAAATACCCCAAACCTAAGTATTCTAAGTAAACATCAATTTATGATGTAGTAAGGCTAAAATATGCCTTAGAAAGATTGGTAGACAATTTAAACCAAGGAAAACTCAAGAAAATGCCTTAAGGGCAATTAAGGCAAAAATGTGCTCTAAGCTTGGAGAGACTTGGGTGAGTACCCAAATATCATGACAAGACCTTAGTAATATCCTAATGGTCACTTTAAACCAATTACCAAAGAAAACTAGGCTTGAAAACAAGTTAAAACACAAAATGTGCTTTAAGAAGTCTTAAAGCACATTTTTGAAAAATTATCTTGTAAATGGGTTTTGAGTGGCTAAATGTCCATCATTACTCTTTAATTAACATGTGTACTACTTAGTATCACATTAGGAAGTCTAAATCAATGGGAAATCAAAAATTTCACAATTATGTGCACTAGTTTGTGAATAGTAATCAAATAGTGCCTAGTTTAGTCTTTAATCAACTAAGTCTAATTAGTTGGTCAAACAAGACCATGACCAGCCTAAATCAATGAGGGGGCCGGTTTCTAAGAAGATGAGTCACCATAGACTTCATCAAATAAGAAAATAAGAAGAGATAATTCCTTAAGGTTAGAGGAGGTCCTTCTTGATTCATATCTAAGCTTGTTTTGAGAATCCAAGGTAAATTATTCAATTTAATACCTTAAAACACATTTTTAACCTAGGAATAATTCCTTAAGGTTAGTGCATTATATAGCACTCATGAGAGTCATTGTTTATTGGTTAGAACATTGGCGAAAGAAATTAGAATGGTGGCCGAGATTCCCAAGGGAAGAAGCCTAAGGAGAAACTTGAGAAAAACAAGGTAAGTTGCTTACCTAATGGTGGTTTAAGTTTTAAGGGATGAGTTTAGGTGAGTACTAATGTGGCTTAAAGCTTACATTATGTAATGGGTTATATAACCTAGGAAAAAGAATTTAAACAAGCTTATGAACTTGTGATAAAGGAGCCAATGAGAATGAGTTAGTAAGATAAGATTAAGATGGGTTTTAAGAGCATTATAACTACTATGAGATTGATGGGTGTATTTGCAGGTTGAAAGCTTTTATATGTGGGAAATTCAGTGTTTAAGTTTAAGTCATTTAAGGGCCTAAGAGCCATGTCATTTAAGAGCCTTAGTGCTATGCAATTGAAGATTATTGCATTATATTGAGTTTGTTGTGAATGAGTTGATTTGGGTGAGAAAATATGATGAGAAAGAACTTGGTGTGTGTGAGATGGTTGAATGAGGAAAACGATGCATTTGGGCATGATAAAATACTAGGGAAGCTATGGCGAAATTTGAGTAGAAAACAAAGTGTTTAAGTGGTGGTGGTGAGTTAATATGCCCTAGGGTTTACTAGGGATCATTAAGAGGAATTTGAGTGGAAATGAGTTAACTAAGTAGTTCTTGAGGTTTGGGATGACCTAGAGTTGTCTAGGAGGGATTAGAGGATTGGTGGGTATATTGAACACACCAAAGTCATGTTAAGAGGAATGATAAGACTTGAGCAAAAATTTGGATGAAAAGATGTATAATGCTATAAGGTGATTTAGTTATGAACTAGGGAATATAACAATGAGAGTTTTGGGAAGCTTGAGTAAGTAGTGAAGATGCTGGTGATGGACTAATGAGGTTCTAGTCTTGATGGTAAGGAGTGGACTTGGAGATGGAAGAGAAAAGTGTAAGAGAATGTTGTAAATTGTCAAGGAAAAAGACTAGGAATGTATAAGAGTGTATGATTATGAGAATGGTGTGTAAGTTGAGTAAAAGAGATGTAGATGTCTAAGAGGGACTAGGGGATCCAATGGTTAATTTAAGCACCAAAACCATAGTGAAGGAAGCTAGGAAACTTGTACAAAGTTTGAAGGATAAATAAGGTATAATGATTTGTGAAGAAGTAAGCATGTGCTAGATTATATATAGCTTTGAGAAGTGTGAATAAAGCAAATGGGTTGTGCATGATGATGCTTGAGGAGTAGTTAAGATGGTTGTGAAGATAGCATTCTGGGTTATTTGAGTTGTAGGCATGATATACCACTTAGAAAACTTAAGGAAAATATTACAAGTAATAAGAGATTTTGTGAGAAATTGGGTAATAAGTTTTGATGAGGAATTGGGGAAGTTTAAGATATTATTTTGGGGTTAGAATATTTCTAAGATCTTATATGGACCTTGGTTAAAGCATGGATGAAGAGAACAAGGGCAATCACACTTAGAAAAATGCAAATGGTTAAAACCTACAGCTGGTCCGGGACCTAGGTCCAGGGTAAAGTCCCGGACCATGCCTAAATTAGAGCCGAGACTTCATCGAGCTCCCTGGTCCGGGACTTAAGTTTGGTATGAAGTTCCGGACCACCGCCTGATTTACGCCCGAGGATTTTAGCTTGCATTGGTCCAGGACTTAAGTCCCATACAAAGTCCTGGACCACCACATTAAAACAGCCGAGAGTTTGAACCAGGTATGGTCCGGGACTTAGGTTGAGGACAAGGTCCCGAACCACTCTAAAAATGGTGTATAAGCTTGGAAAGTGTTAGGTAATGATGGGGATTGATAAGTATTGATATTATAATGTTATTAAGGACATGTTTGGTGGGAATTAATGACAATTAAGTGGGTGAATAAGTATAAGAGACAATGAGAAATGTTGCACTTAAAAGTCTAAGTTAAAACTGTAAGGACTTAGTGAATATTAAATGGTGAACAATGGTGGATAAGTGGGTTAAGTAAGTTGGGATGAGTTAAGTAACTAATAACCTAAAATTGAATGAATGTTTTAGGACTTGTGAATTGGGACCTGGAGGAGATTAAACAAGCAACCACCGAGGGTGAACGGTACAGTTCTTCTTGTGACCTGCTTGCTAACGAGGTGTCCCTCGGCTTGGGTTCTATTTGTTTTTGTGTGCTCACTAAACAAGATAAAGCATGCAACCGGAACATTATGTTTATTGTATTGTTGTGTGATGTTTGAAAACTAACACAACTTACCGTGAGAACTTACTAACCAACGTTTAGAAAGGAATTGTGTGAGACTAAGGAACGCTCCCTAATATTAGTTTGTTAAAAACCGAAAGAGGTTTAACCAACAAACATCGTCTTGAGACTTCTACTAACTGGAACTTAAGGGGGGAGTGAGGAACCCAGGACTGACTCCGGTCATGCATGCTAAGGAAAAAGGGGGTCGGTATCTATAGCAGATCCGACTTCCGCTTAAGGACTTGTCTTCGGACTTGTTGCCTAGGGTCGGTTGCCGGCTCAGCTACATTGGACATCCAGTCCAAGGTAGGAGGCATTAAGATGGTGCGGTAGAATCACCTAAATCCTAAATTATAAGATAAGTTGTTTATTCAACCAATGGAGTTAATAGCTCATTGGCTAGGGTTGCTTTTGACCCGACAAAAATAAACATTGAGGTAAGATACAATAATTTCTATTTAAAGAGTGGTTTGTATTCTAAGATTAAGATGAGGTTTGAGATAAGGTGCAACCATTCCTATTTATAGGATGGTTTGTATTATAAGACTGAGATAAGCTACATCCATTCCTTTTTAAAGGATGGTTGTTTTCTAAAACTAAGATAAGACTAAGATTGAGGTAAGAAAAGGATGGATTAAGATTAAGAGGAAACGTAACTTAAGGAGTGAATAATTGACTCACTAATTAAGGGAACGCATTTAAGTCGTTCGTTGTGTTTGAACTTTGATTGTTCATAATTGGTTTGTTGGTTACTGCACCTTCTATTATGTTGTGCATCTAATCAACCTCCATGCTATCGACAATTAGTCGTCGTAGCCACGTTAGCTTGGGGGCCATGAGAGGATCGTACCAGCATTCGTGCTGACCCCCTTTGGGGGCTGTTTTTACTACACAGGTGAACGTCAGGAGGCGGCCATCACGAGAGTAAGATGGGGTACAAGCGTGATAAGTGTCCAAATGAGCATGTTTTATAGGTGTAATTCATATATAATGTTAGCACTTTTCTTGCTCATTTCTCCACTTCGGTTAGTTTTCCTCTAGTTTATGTTTTATTTTTTATCTCACAAATTTATTGGTTTAACATGAGGAAAACCAAGCTGGAAGTAAAGTAGACAAAGAGACGAACGCATAGACGCAAACGGGTCGGAAGACGGACTTATAACGAAGAATGTAGAGCCGGTTGAAGATTGTTATATATATATATATGTATAATATATATAATATCGCATGGAGAAGGGGCTGAGACGTCCGCACCCATCAGGCGGACGTGAGTGATCGCAACCGCCCCCTAAGTAGCGGACGAGAGGGGCACGACCGCCCAATAACTGGCGGACAAGAGAGTGGCAACCGCCTGGCGGACGTGAGATAGGCAACCGCCTACAAAGGGGCAGTCAAGGAGGCGGTTGTGACTAATTATAGTCGCGACCAGTTTCTTCTTCGCCCGTCGTCGTCTGCAACTTACCTTCACCGACTGTCTGCAACTCGCCCACTCGTCCACTGCGCCTACCTTAATTCACGCCTGTGTTCAGCTGTCTGTCCCCTGCAATAAATGAGCAATCAGTGAAATCAATCTGCCGCCTCAATCAATTCCTCACGCGTTCCTTATCTGCTGCCTCTTCTTTTCTTCTATAAAAGCCACGAGCTTCTGCTCAAAAATAACAAGCCCCATCCACGACCACTTCACCACACGCCATCTCATTTCTCTTCTCCCGCCTTCTCCATTTTATTTATTTTACAGTCCACCAAATTCACCTCTAGCCCTACGTACACAAAATAGCAGAGTGAGACGGAGTGATTACGGATGATTTCTATTACTCTCGTCTCTATCTATCTATTTAATATGTTAGGCTAGTTTACGTTTACTCTGGGAATAGTTATTATGTATCTGTATTAATTATGCAATATTTCTACTGGTTTATTTATATACAGCTTGTTACGTTTTAAAAGTCATCTCGCCTTTTTAATAGATCTCGCGAATTTATTAAATTGCTCTACTAAGTCTATTTTGATCAGACCAGGTGATAAATAGACAGGTTAATTAAGGCGTAAAACTGGAGGAAACTTGTTATGATTTAATAAGTTAGTATTCAGTTGCAAATGTAATTCCTCAATACTCCTCTGTCGTTCGCAGGCTTTTGCTTGAACCTTGATTAGAACCTTGCATTACAGGTGAACGAGTTCTTATGAGGCTATGACTTAGTCCTTAAGATAATTACAGGAACCTTGCCAAATTATTAAACCAGTAGAGATAGCTTAATTATGCAGATTATATTAACCTGACCCAGAGTTCCATTTTATTTATCTGTCAACTTAGTTATTTTATCTTTTCTTTTTTTTATTTTACAAGTCAATTAATCCACCCCCCTCTTGTGACACGCTTAGGTACTATTATATGTACATTAGTCCCACGGTTCGACATCCGGTTGCTTACATTTTCACTATACTACTGCGACCGGGATTTGTTTGCGCCCGACGTTTATTTTGAGTTTTTAATTTCTTTTCTTTTAATTTTACACCAGTTTAACCACTCAGATTATAACGTCTGCAAAGCGTTACGGGTTAAGTGTGGCCTACGAGTTGTGCATGTACACTCGTATGGCAATTTGAGTTAGTAAGATGTATAGGATGTGAGGGATTGTAAGAAGCATATGTAATGGTTAAGATTTGTATGTACTAATGTTCGGTATATTCTGTCATCAGACCTGGCAAGGTCCTGGAGTGTATTGAATTCCGCTGTGACATTTATATATATGTTGTTAAGTTGCAAAACCACATTTGGATTGAGATGGGGTGTTACAAAAAGTGGTATCAGCGTAGTTACGCTCTGAAGACAAGAATTACCGACTTAGGAATACTGAGGTTGAGTTTGAGTTATGGGTTAAGGGTTGAGTGTTAGAGTGAGAGGCGCGTTAGCTAGGACTTCCCGGTGTTTACCGGACATCCATAGTACCTAGACCCGCCCTCCACATCCCTTGCTTGAATTATGGGGAACAAAGCCAGAGAGAAAAAGCCTTCTCTTACTCGGAAAACCCGATCTGGTAGTTAGTTAACAATAAGCAATACGAGAAACATCTTGTTGAACAACAGTCTATGAGAACTTGAACGTTTTGACTGGGGCGCGGCGGTGAAACAGGCGCTACCAAGGGAAGTCTACCAGTAAGGGAAAGGAAATTACCGGCAACATGGGTCGATATGCTACGTAGTCGAGTTACACCGCAATACCAATGATAAGAAAAGCACTATATGTGCAATGGTTAAGAAAAGATAAGTGACATGAGTACTGGGCAGTGGTCCGAGTGAGCATAACAGTGGAATAATACAATGCATGAGAATTGAGACTACCTGGATGTCTAGTTAAGAACGGGGACTCCAAACCCCATACAATGAGGAAGGTTACAACCTGGCCGATATAGCGCAGACGACGGTAGAAACTTGTACAACTGTACACCAGAATAGGACTACGATGTATTGCCTAAAGGAGGGTCATTACTTAGTAACCACGACAAAATATGTGGAAACGGGAGCGAAAGTCAAGACATGAGTGAATAACAAGGGGTTCCCTCAGAAAGAGAAACGCCCTAATAAGTGACAGCACTGTCAAAACGGCAAGGAAACTGCTAAACGGTCAGTTATCCAAACTAAAGAACATCGAAGGAGTCCCGAGGACTACCGAAGATATAAAATATCAGGTGGAAGTACCACTACCAACGCACACAGTACCGGTAACCCATCTTGCATGGCGCACTTGCCATAGCAAGTGCTACCACGGTTAAGCTACACGGAAAGCAATCATGGCGGGATAGTAGAACGCTACAGTTGTAGTACATCTTAATACCGGACTGTAAATCTATAAGAACGGGAAAATAAGACCTTGGAAAGGCCCGACGGCCTGACCAGGAAGAGATGAGGTGACACACCAGTCAGCAGGGAGCTGAACTTGGATGAAATACTAAACAATATAAATATCAGCAACGGTGCAACCTACTACAACAACAACCGACAGTGCGGTAAGAACATCAATCCCGAACCCCAAGGAGGAAAACCTAAGAGATCGCTCCGTAATGCGAGCAAAACACTACGTAAGTGATAACATACAAAGAATGCATTACGTGATACAGTGGAGACTGTTGACAAAACGACTTCCAGCAGGAACGGGATAGAACTCCCGAGGTGACCATTACGAAAACCAATAACAACAATTTTCAATGAGGATGTTGGAAAGCCCAAAAAACAAGGATAAAAAAAATGATGAACGTAAAATATAACCTACTAAGGATTAAGACATACAACCCCGAAAGAGGATAGCTCAGAGGACTACCCCCACAGAGCGGGCATAGTCGAGCCAAACAAACTGATGAATGACAGCTAATACTGTTTGCCTAACTCATTAACACCAAGTATGATTGATCATCAACGGGTGGCGTAGTCAACGGAAGTTGAACGAAGCGTTGAGATGGAAGTTTAAGATGACGGGATGATATCCAACTTGGACACCTTAAGGCAAATGCCTAATACGAACTTAGCCTTGACTGCTAAAAGACATAAGTCTAGTAAAATGACAGTATTGTCAAAGACACTAAGTAACCTCAGATCACCTGAATAAACTCCCATAGTAGGAAGCGGGATGCAGCAACTTACCAGGAAACCTGATACTACATTTAATATATAACCTAACGGTGGATGGTATTCAAAGCACCAGAAAATTATGAGGATAACCTACAGATGAGTAAGAATACGAGGAGTGAACCGAGCACCGGCTCTCACCCGATGACATTAAGCACTAAGAGCCTACGAGCCATGGATGTTAACCACATCAAAGCGCGAGGCATAGTAAGTTGTAAGAGAGCTTGTTTAAGCCATGAACGAACTACAATTCGTGAACATGAACGGTTGCAAACCAATAACTTAGATTGTGTAAGAATTGCCAGGAAAGGGCACCAATGAGAATAATGGGATAATGCTAAGGACAAGGGCGGAGAACGAACCATTCCTTTTAGAGTGGGGACACCTCTCCTTGTTGTGAGGCCATGAGTGGGAACGAACCCCTCAAAAAGGGCTTTCACTTATTAGAGATGCAATACACTTTTATTGGAGAATGGAAAATGTAAACCTTGAGACTAACTTTAAACATACCAGATACACTTGAGTAATAAGGAAGGCTACAGGGATAGACCTCATATCCAAACCCAGAATGTAAGAGTCAGTAATCGTTGAGATAAACATGGTGAGTGCACAGAATGGCACGTCAAATGACCAACGCTCAGTAAGGCTTGTGATTAAACGGATGACTTCTTCAGTAACCGGTTAAATTACATGGTAAATAACATCATAAAGGATGAAAGAAAGTGAGAAAAATTAGCCTACTTATGAACCTGAGATTGAAGCATAACACCTTCGTATTAAAAGATAACCATTTTATAGCACAACACGGCAACCGCCGTACACCAAAATTAGAGAACTCCAGTGTTATTACACCAAGAAGGGATTGGATAAGGTAAGACATTAGAATAAATGAGTAAGTAGTTGCGCCATCAACGGGCAACATGGTAAAGGCCAACTACCACGGTAGTAGTGGTCGTGAGTACAAATTTATATAAGTGGATTAAGTCATGGAGCCACATTTAAGCGGACCATTAGGTATGAGTCGTCAAATAGACACTAAGGCAATTAGATTTTGAGTTAAGACCAATAAGTAAGGAAATAAGATGATAGACGAACTGTGCATTGATGCCAGTATTTTGGACTGGTTAGGTAAGATTCACAGGAAGCACACTACCCATTCCTTAAGGAACTGGAAGTACATTCCTAGTAGAGCAAATATGAGAAACAAGGTAAGAGGCTCTATGGAAAGAGACCTCAGTCACGAAAAGACCGAATCAGTACGGGATACAGAAGAACTAGAGCATACAATACCCAAGAACGCGGTAAATAGATTTCCCTTGATTAGATTCAAGAAGAACAATAAGTGTTATTATGGAATGATGAAAGAGGAGATCGACAACAGAATACTTCATAATTAGCAATAGCTAAACGTGTGACGGACACTATGTGTTTACTAAAATGAGACGTGGGACGACTGCACCCCACAGGGGCTTGCAGGCCTGACTTGCTCATTTATGAGTTAGTTGGGTAAGTAGTAATGTACCAGTAAGGTACCCCATGCATGTAAACGAGTGGTGTAAGGAACACGGGAAGTAGTCGACTCCGTACCATGGACAACGACGCAAGATCAGACAAGAGCAGCTACTAACACAAATAGTTGAAGAAAAAGGAATTCAGTTGAACCAACAACACAAAGGAACCAGAGAACAAATAATTAAAAACTATGAAGTGCGTGAAGCACGGATTGTTAGGTACAGACATTGGATATGTCTTTAGAAGTTAAGGATAAGACTGTAAAGCACAATAAGCACTAAATAGTAGTTTCAGATTAAGGGTCATCCTCAGAAGCAAAGAACAATTTAAACACTTAAGAGAACGCCAAGAATATGAACATTAGATCTCCAGGAAGACTGGATAGACGAGCTATAGCTCATCAAGGCCGTGTATATATAAAGATAACACACATCCATTGAGGGACCTTTAGCGCCAAACCATAAGCACGCAGGGGAAGGATATATAATGCTATAAAAGGATAAGAAAGGCAGTTAAGCCTATGACTATCAGAGTCGCGCAGTGGAAGCTAGCAGATCAGTACCTTTAAGGTTAGATCAAACTAAGTTAAGAAATAGTATAAGTACCGTAAGAATCCTCGATACAAAGACCCTCTGATCGAATCATAAGTGAGATAAACGACATGGAAGCTAGAATGCTTAGTGAGAATTAGACATCTTGAACCTATGTTCAAGGATGATATAATGTTGATTACGTGGGCGTAATCCATTTTAAGGGGGGTAGAGCGAAAACGCTTAGCGTATGCTTATGTACTTAGTACATAAACTACGGTGTGCATAGCACAAAATAATTTGAGAATTTGTTTTATATAAACATTTTGAGATAAATCATGGTTATTGCACACAGAAGATGTGAATACCATACATATTAAGTACCTATCTTGTTAACTCCGGTGTGAGTACAAGTTAAAAGAACTGGTGAAAAGTGTAACACCCCTTTCCATAATCACGATATAATCTCTCACGTAGCAATAAATAAAGACGTCTCGCAGCGGAAATAAATAACTATTACAAACTCACTCGGGTGTCACCGGCCATTACTCGCCCATGCGAGCAACGTAGCCAAACTACAACCAACTTCCAAAAAAATAAACTGCTAACCGCAGTGATAACGAGAAATTCCTATACATCACACTATCCACAAATCATAAACATCGACAAGTGAGCATCTACCCAATCCTGAAAATACACAACCTTACCATAAGACCATACACCATCTTCATTCTATACAACATCTCCAATTACCCTGTTCCTGCTCTTCAGCTCCGACAATGATCAACAACCTGAAATGGTGTAGTATCAGCGATAGACGCTGAGTATGCCGGGCCTGGACCCTAATGGTCACTTGTCATTTTAACCATCTTATTATTAGATTGGTTTCATGCTTTTCCTTTTTACAGTTATAATCAAAACTGAAGCATAAATGTATAATATACATAATCAACCATCCAAATATTCATAAACATTAATCATCCATCCAAACCAAACATTCATAGAATATTTCAAACAACATTTGTATACCGAACGTATCGAGCAATAACAACAATATTTTGTACAATGTACAATCGCCGTAGTGTTCACCATCCACTGTCAATTTATTTTAGTTTGGCTTTCAAGCCCCATCCATATGTACAATGTACATTCGCCGTAGCGTACAGTTCCCATAGTTAATTTACCTTAGCCTTGTAGGCTCCATCCAACCATGTTTAATTAATGTCAGTAGGGCGTCATGTTAGGACAACCCGATAACCTCACCATGGACAGTAGTCCCCCGTACACACAAAGGTGCTCATTTCGCCAGAGGTCCGGAGGCCCCTGACTCACTTATGTCTCGTAAGACGTCCATAAAAAGGCCGTAGCCACCTGGTCCACAAACCTATTTGGGCTCGTTGGATATAACCTGGAGCGGAATCCAATTAGGAAACCCCTCAGTGATCACAAATGCGCAACCAAGTAGTTCGTAAACTACCGGGATTCCTCACCTCAATCTCATACCATCACTCTCTCATAATGTTTAAGATCTGCTCTTAGTCTTATGGAGAATATATTTATTAACCAGCGGCCCAATGGGTCTCGCATACCTAGAAGTCATCTAGGTTATACTTATGTTAGAGATCCATGCTCTAGAGACCGACAATGTCGTGACTCGTCCCTAAGTGTTTTACTCAGGTTACCATATACCTAATATTAATATCATGGTATTATATCAAGTAACCGTCATGTCATCACAACGCATATGTATGTTTATATAAGTCGATCTATAGTCGACGTAGTGTTAGTCCCGTAGGACGCTCGTGCATAAATAATTAATGCAGTAGCACACAATCAATACATGCATACACAATATAACACACAAGTTATATCAACCAAATCCGAGCCCAAGGAGCAACCTTAGGTCAACTCGGCAAACCCCTTTACATACCGTTCACCCTGATTGTATTACGGTGGAGTATGAATCAGCAAGATCCTATGCTCCGTGTAGTCCGCTAGCTCAAGCGTCCTTGTCAGAAGTACATCTAAACGGTAATAAAACTATAAGTCAGTCTCCATGACTAACTACATCCGGTATTTCCGAATAATAAGTAACCCCGACAGTTCACCCCTGTTTTCTACAGTTTCGTTACGGGTTTCTCTAAAACAGTCGGTTTGTTACTTAAAACGCGTACGTCAAAACTATCCCAACTGTTAAGTTTAATTCACTATTTCCTTTTTAATCTTATCCACCATCTAGTTTAGGTACGTAACCATAGTTGCATGTATGCATGCATGATTATATTATATTATATTTTTTCTATTGTATCATTTATTTTATTGTATTCTCTTTCGTATTGTTTTATTTTCCCACCATCCTTCATAATTCGACATGTTGTATAATCCCTTTATCTTTAGCAAATATATTTGCTTCCAAAACTCATAATATAGTTCGTATATATATATATATTTTTTTTAAATAACCACCACCATTAAATCATATGGTTTCAACCAAAATATATATCCACCTTATATACATTATTCTTGTGTATGTATATATTTTTACCACGTAGGTAATTCCCATGAGTTTCATAAACTCTTATATTTTATGTTACTTTTTATCATCTTATTAGATGTTATTCCCATTAGTTGTATCATATTGTACAACTTATATTAAGATTATTATCCTAACATGAGTAACATTTTATGTTGTACATTTACAACTCCTAAGGTTTATTACATAAGTACCTTAGTTTATAAATCCCATTTATTTATAGTTTGTCACACTATTTTATGTGAGTACCCTTCCTTATATTAATTCCATCTAAACCACCTTAATACCATTTAATTGTCATAACATTTATAACATTAGTAGACCTAGTCTAAAATTCATTTTCCAACTCTTATTAATTCGGTATAGCCCTTGAATTTATTTAAATTCCCTTTTGACCACATAACATTATGTAATGTTATACCAAAATACTAATACCATTTGATATGATATTTTTATTTCCTTTAACTTATAACCTATAGTTTTTATACAAAACTATTGTATATTGCCTCATAGGCACATAAAACCTTATACTTTTCCTTAAACCATAATTTCCTTTATTTACAAAATCACCCCTTTCTTTTTACCATGTTATATATACCATTTAATATAACATTTCTAACTTATAAAAGAGTATAACCTATGGTTATTTTTTGTAAATTCCGAACAGACCTTATACATTTTATATTGCATTAGGCCCAATTTATAACATATAGTTTGATAATATCATTAAAACTATATATTATACATAATCTACAAATACTCTTATATAATTCTAAAAATCACCAAATTCCACCAAAGGGTTATAAATATCCTTATTAACCCATATACTTTATATTACCATTCCACCATCTATTTTTCTCCAAAGTGTCATAATGACATATAACTATATATTATACATATATAGTTTTTTAATTCCAAAATCCACCAAATAAATTCCTAAAAATTCCTAATAGCCCATGGGTGTTTAAAATACCATTGTACACCCTTTATTTTGGTAATAACATATTTACCACATATGTTATAAAAATATTACCATTAAATACTTATCTTATATAACCTTAAATAAGTTATCTAACTTATTATTTGGTCAAAACCTATATGGTCAAGGTTGACCACCTTAATATTTCCTTGACCAAATTCTTATAATTACGGTTTGCACCCAAACTTTCTAGAAATCACCATTTAACCCCAAAACTTTATAAAATCTTATAAACTTTATTTTAACTCCTTTTTACCTCTAATTTTCGGCCTTATTATTCTAAAGCCCCCAAATTTAATTTAATTACACCTAAGACCCCATTTATTTCGGTAATAATTATAATCACCTAAACTTAATAAAAGCTTGTAAATGCATAAATAAAATGGCCTAAAATACATGGCCTTATTACAAACATTTGCTCACAAAATAAATTACACATAAATGTCCCAAAATACATATAAATTTCGGCCTCACCATAGATTCTTGTTTAATTACCAAACTTCCACATAATGTCTTAAATTTGACAATTATGCTTGTTTAATTAGTTATAAAATTTATTAAACCATTTCTTAAACATTTTAAGGTCAAAAAGACCTTGTTTTCTCCTTCACTCACGGCAATTAATTACACATACTTAAACTTGTGTTAATGTATCAAGTTAAGGTTTTAAGTGATTTATACCTTGATTTAGCTTAGGTAAAGCCTTGTTTGGTTCGGCCACCTTGAGTAGGAATTCTCCACAGCTTGTTTACATGTTTTCAAACAGAAAACAAGGCCTAGTTAGTCTCTAAGCAAGATCTAACCATAAGGAGTAATTTAATGTAAGATTTGAGGCAAAAATTACCTTAAGAGTGCAAGGAAAGTTCTAAGTGTTTTCGACCTGAACCAAACACACCACAAGGTGTTAGATCCACCATATTGACATAGGAAATAGTTAGATCTCGAATTGCTACCTTGTTATTAAGTTTTACCTTGGAAAAATGCCTTAAAAAGAGAGTATTTCTCTTGGATCTCGGCCATCCTTGCTCCAAATGGCTAGCCAACAGATCCCACATGAAAAGGAGAAGAAGATGAGGCTATGGCCAAAATTTCAACCAAACTCGAAAGGAATCAAAAGTTATGAGCTTAAAGCACATTTTTACCTTAAAATGTAGATTTGAACAACCTTGGTCCCTCTACTGGTCTCAACCGAGTTTAGCTCTTGTTCTAACCTTAGAACACTGAGAATAAGCCATAGGAATTGTTGAGCCACGAAATTTAGGTGTTGGTAGTGAAGAAATGAAGAAAAAGGGCTAAAAATGACTAAAAATGACATTAAAACACTTACATTAGGAACTTAGGAGCTAGATTTGCCTTCCATGCTCAAGAACAGACCTTGAGAGCTTCAATGGAAGGGAGGAGCTCGGCTGGGCAGAAGGGAATCGTGCAAGGAGGGAGGAAGAGAGGAAGGAAGGTTGAAATTTGAAATAATTGAAAAAGTAAGTTATTTTAAGAATGTATTAGGTAGCATTTGTCAACAATCATGTATGCTGTCTCCTCCTTGCCAGCCGATTTCCATGGTAATGGGTCAATTAATTGACCATTGACCATACTTGGTCAATTTGACTCATGTGGGCCCCACTTTAGGGTTTTATTAATATTTTAATATTAAATTTGTAAAAATCTGTAAAATTTGGAAATTAAATTCCTAATATCATATAATATGATATTTATATATTTAAAGGTATTTATAACCTTTTAGCCCATTTAAAACCAATTTAAAGACAATTCACAAAAACGTGCTTTAAGGAGTTTTAGCGCACATTTTGTGTTGCCTGGTGTTTCTGAGCTTGTTTTCTTTGACAACGGTTTTTGTGTTCCTTACATGATATTTGATCATGTAATTAAATTTTATATCATTTAGAGGTCATTAGACCTTTAAGGTTTTTAGAGCACATTTTTGCCCTTTTTGACCTTGAAGCATAAAGTGCTTTTTCTTTGTGTTGGAGTGTTGCCCAACAATTATAATATGTTTAATATTATGTTAATAGACTTAGGACAAATTTTTAGGTCCTAAGAAGTTATTTGGGTATTTATTTACCCTTAACAGTCAAAGGGTGCAACATCTTGTTTTATGTTGACCACTGTTGTTCTCAGTTGACTTTTAAGGCATGTTTAGGCCTTAATTAATATGATTAATATTTAATCCATGTTTAATAATTTGGGGTATTTCAGTCTACCCCCCTTAAAAAGACTTCGTCCCGAAGTCTCTTAATCAAATAGGTAAGTATTAAATGTATAACTACCCATTGTTCCCATAATGTATATCTATGTGATATATCATTTACACACATCATATTGCGCTTATACAGCACATAGCCATCACGTTGTGGCGTTAGTTCAATCATATATGGATATAGGTGATCCATCAGCACCATCATTTCCTATCAGTTCTACAAGTCCTGACAACCTTCCTGAGGTGTCCATAACATTCCATTGTTCCACATTCCATATCTAATGATTCATTTCGTATCTAGGCAATACCATATGTAATCATTCTATAAAGCAATATGAATGCATATCACAGATAGCATAAGAAAAGTACTACACACATGGTGTACATACAATCATTCAAACAAGTATCTCATAGGATACATACTTTCAAGTGTACATCCACCCAAACAACCAAACAACGCACGCCCCGCGTACCAACCATAACCAAGAAAACCAATTCACTGTATGCTATGCATACTAAATAATTCACATACTAACCAAACAACCTCGTATGCCCCGCACACCACCAATTCTCTTTTTTTTTGCATGCAATGCATATCAAACAGCCAAAATAAGTGCACACATGTGCACAGCCAAGAGGCTCTACCCCCCTTAAAAAGGGTTACGCCCCCGTACCCCACAAGTATACAACAGCCGCTCAACAAGGAGCGCTGGATACTTGGCTCTCAAAGAGTTCTCCAACTCGTGGATTATCTCATCAGAGAGACGGGTATAATTCTAGCCCTTTGGGCTCACAATACATAAAAGGTGAGGCACTAAATCAATTTGTGCTCTTCCCAATTCATTCTAATGGGCCCACTCGCTCCGTATGAGGTGCAGACCCATGAACAAGGCTCAATTTGCCTTTTTTCATTGCTGTGAATCCACTGTTTGGATCACTAGCATACATGCGTGTGTCTTTTCTCACTGATATTCAGTTGAGGTATAATGACATTGGCCATTGTTAGTACTTAGTGCTCTTTGCACTTGTCTTTGTAATACTAAGACGTACCAGCCTAATGTCCACAAAGATGATGTTTGTCATCCATGTCTCCTGGTGTTTTTTCCGGAGTAACACTGTTGTAGTTTTTTTTTTTACACACTCTTGTTGATATCCACTTTATCTTTCTGCGTTCCACAAGATTAATAACTGCACGAGTGCAATACCAAAACACTCAGTCATACAGAGTGCAGAGGCGTAAACGCTCACAGCTAACATCTCATGAGTCAACAGATAAGATGTGCGAATTATCCTGTGAGTGGTACATTCCAAATCCACTGTCTTAAGCAAGATCTGCTATCATATAGCTTTATCTTTTCTCCTCGCGTGGTCACGCGTTTATGTCCATATCATCTGGTAGATTTCCTCTGGATTGCAAGCATTGCTTGATCCTTATGAGGGTTCTACATATTTTCGTCCATAATGGTTTTCTTGTTGCTTTTTTTTTGGGTTCCTATCCTTGAACTGTTTCCTTGTCTTCCCTGTATACTGTCCACTGTTCTCTGTTGAAGGTTCTCTTTTTTTTTTTAGCCCGTTGGTTTAACTGCGGCTCTTCTCGTCCATCTTCGAGGTAATCCGTCTTACTGTCCGTAGAATGGAGTTGACTACTTCTCGTGTTCCTAACACTACCTGTCTACTTGCATGGGGTACCGTACTGATACATTACTACTTACCCGACTAACTTATAAATAAGTCTGTCAGGCCCACATGCTCCGAACGGAGTGCGGTCGTCCCATGTCTCGTTTAGTAAACTGGTAATGTCTGTCACACGGTTGCTGTGAAGTATTCTTTTGTCAATCTCCCTTTGATGGATATCCTCTTTTTTTTTTTTTTTTTTTGTTCTTTTTGCTTCTGTTTTTTTTTTGTCCTCTTTTTGCTTCTGCCCTTTTTTTTGTCTAATAGTTCGTGTTATCGGTTATCCCGTAATAAGTTATTGCCTTTGTGGCATCCGTGGTAATTCGTATCATAGACTGGTATTATTCAACTCGGTGTAAGTAAAATCCGTGCTATATTAGCAAACTTGTTTCTCCTCTTTTTTTGATCTCATTGAGTACAACGCATTTTCCTTTTTCTCCCTGTTTTTTTTTTCTGATCATGTCTCATCCATAGTTCATATTCGTCCCCTCATCCATGTAATTGGATGTATTGCAGATTGCATAATAGCTTGAGCAACTTGGCTCTTTACTTCCCAACCATCCTCACTGACGGTGGTGCATCTACAAAGGGTATGCTTGTCCATAAGGACTAAACATGTATCACCGGTAGTGATTAGCATTAAATGCAAGTATACTCTAATGGTATTTGGCTAATAGCCCTGTCTGAAACTTCCTCGAACGTTTAAACTGGTGTGTGTGTGTGTTTTTTTTTACAGTCATAGTGGCTGTATAATGTGTCCAGTTGCAGTGGTTGGACTATCGGTCCTTCCAAAATTGCATAGGTTTCTAATCTCCAGGTTTCAATGAAAAGGTTTGAACAACAGTTTTTTTTTATAAAAGGTTAAAAGTAGTAGTTGTTGCAGTTGCATTTGCAGTAGCTGTTACGTTGCTGTTGCTGTCGCTGCACTTGCTGTAGCAAGTGCGCAAGGCAGATGGAAATTTAGTGGTTTACTGTCATAGCGCTTGCAATAGCAAGTGCGCCATGCAGGTGGAAATTCTGGTTCAGTAATTCCCGGCCTCATTGACTCTGTGTCGTAGAGTATAGGCTACATGGTAATGTAAGCATTAACATCCTGTTCATATATATATCCGTCAAGGTTTAAAGCTTTTGGTACTGAGTACACACAACTAATCCCAAAGTCTTACACAAAAGGCGAGTGGTCAATGACACACTCCCACATACTTATAACATAGCTCCTTCTAACATTCAAGTAAGCACACAACATAGTAAGTAAAAGTCTTCCACTAGCGGTCTCATGGAGTATGGGTACTCATGCCCTATCTACTCCCTTGCCCTTCTGGGCTCCAGCATCAGTAGATGTCTAGCCATCCTGACCGCCTCGTGGTACTCCAGATCCTCCAGCTGAGGTCTTCTGAGTATTCTTTGGTGGCCTGTAATTACGGCTCTCTGGGTTCATCCAACATTCAAATTCCCTATGGCCCTCTTTGTGGCAGTACCGACACTCGACTTTGCGGCCTTCGCAGTCGACCCCTGGATGGTCCTTCCCACAACGCTTACAGTAAAAATGGCGCTGGGGCTGTCCGGTGCCTGATGATAGTATTTAAGTTTAAGTTAAAATCTGTTGATATAGGGTTTAAGATTATATTTGAATTTAAGAGGTAGGTGTTCTCACCCTTAGGAGGTGCAGATCTCAGAGGCTTAGCATCAATAGCTGGGCCGGTCAACTGCAGGACGGGCTCTTTCCCTTTCTTTCCCTGGTGACCCTGCTGCCCTTTCTTTGGAAAGAATTTCCTGTTTAAGGTTTCGGGTCAGCATTCGTAAGGTATTTAGTATGATAAGTATTTAAGCATGGGATAAGTCCTTACTTTCCCTTTTTCTGGCCTCCTCCTGAGATGCTCCTCCACCCTCAGACTTCTTCAGGGTTTTCTTTTCTTTGCCCCTAGAGTCTCTTCCCGAGTCTGGAGCATTAGCTCCGTCCTCGAGGCAGCATCATAACACTCCTGGAATCTCATTGGTAAGTTCTCACAAGTTATACGGTACTGTAGTAAGTAAAGAATTTATGGCATTCATGTTAATACCTGTATGGTAGTGTAGAGGGTAGCACCCATCGCCATCTGGATGCGAAATAGTAAGCCTCCCCGGAACTTCTCAATCTTCACGGTTTCTGAGTAATCCACACCGGGGATGAAGTCCAGTAGACCGATGAATCGAGCGTAATACTCGTCCACGGTCAGACCTCCCTGGGTCAATGTTTCAAACTCATGGCGCTTCTTCTGTTTGAGGTGCGCCGGGTAGTACTTCCCTCTTAGTAACTCAACAAAGGCAGCCCACGAAAAGTCGGGCGTAGCCAGGTGCTGGTCCTTGACCAACCTCCACCAAGTGCTGGCTGCATCCTTCAGTGGAAAGCAGCAATAGCGACCCTCTTGTCGTCAGGTACTTGTAAAGCTTCAAATGCTTTCTCGTGTTCAACAATGTAACGCTCCAAAGCTACGGGGTCTGGTTCCCCTGAATATGTAGGTGGTCGGGTCTCGCTAACTGACTTCAGCCAGTTTGTTTCCCTGGGCTGTGGCGGGTGGGCTGGTGCTCCTCCTATCTGAGTACCCAGCTGTGCAAGAACGGCTGCAACCGTCTCAGCAACTCCTGGAATGCCGGGGTCACCGCCTCTACCTCTTCCAGCACCACGCCCTCTAGTACCACCAGACATCTGTAGTACAGTATGTCACATAAATACTTGGTAAAATTACCGTACACAACCAATAGATATTAAGTTGCCTTAAAGGCTATCCTGTCACGCATTTGCGTTTCTAGACACAATATCTTTTGAGACGAATCGTCTCGTACCTCCTAAATGTTTCCCAATATTTCCCAAGTCCTAAGCTCACTGTCTTAACCTACTTTCTCGTCATCAGAGCGGTACTCCGCTCTGATACCACTTTTGTAACACCCCTCCATAATCACGATATAATCTCACGTAGCAATAAATAAAACGTCTCGCAGCGGAAAAATAAAAAATTACAAAACTCACTCGGGTGTCACCGGCCATTACTCGCCCATGCGAGCAACGTAGCCAAACTACAACCAACTTCCAAAATAAAAAACTGCTAACCGCAGTGATAACGAGAAACTCCTATACATCAACTAATCCAAACCATAAACATGACAAGTGAGCATCTACCCAATCCTGAAAATACACAACCTTACCATAAGACCATACACCATCTTCATTCATACAACATCTCCAACTACCCTGTTCCTGCTCTTCAGCTCCGACAATGATCAACAACCTGAAATGGTGTAGTATCAGCGATAGACGCTGAGTATGCCGGGCCTGGACCCTAATGGTCACTTGTCATTTTAACCATCTTATTATTAGATTGGTTTCATGCTTTTCCTTTTTACAGTTATAATCAAAACTGAAGCATAAATGTATAATATACATAATCAACCATCCAAATATTCATAAACATTAATCATCCATCCAAACCAAACATTCATAGAATATTTCAAACAACATTTGTATACCGAACGTATCGAGCAATAACAACAATATTTTGTACAATGTACAATCGCCGTAGTGTTCACCATCCACTGTCAATTTATTTTAGTTTGGCTTTCAAGCCCCATCCATATGTACAATGTACATTCGCGTAGCGTACAGTTCCCATAGTTAATTTACCTTAGCCTTGTAGGCTCCATCCAACCATGTTTAATTAATGTCAGTAGGGCGTCATGTTAGGACAACCCGATAACCTCACCATGGACAGTAGTCCCCCGTACACACAAAGGTGCTCATTTCGCCAGAGGTCCGGAGGCCCCTGACTCACTTATGTCTCGTAAGACGTCCATAAAAAGGCCGTAGCCACCTGATCCACGAACCTATTTGGGTTCGTTGGATATAACCTGGAGCGGAATCCAATTAGGAAACCCCTCAGTGATCACAAATGCGCAACCAAGTAGTTCGTAAACTACCGGGATTCCTCACCTCAATCTCATACCATCACTCTCTCATAATGTTTAAGATCTGCTCTTAGTCTTATGGAGAATATATTATTAACCAGCGGCCCAATGGGTCTCGCATACCTAGAAGTCATCTAGGTTATACTTATGTTAGAGATCCATGCTCTAGAGACCGACAATGTCGTGACTCCCTAAGTGTTTTACTTAGGTTACCATATACTAATATTAATATCATGGTATTATATCAAGTAACCGTCATGTCATCACAACGCATATGTATGTTTATATAAGTCGATCTATAGTCGACGTAGTGTTAGTCCCGTAGGACGCGTGCATAAATAATTAATGCATAGCACACAATCACATACATGCATCCACACATATAACACACAAGTTATATCAACCAAATCCGAGCCCAAGGAGCAACCTTAGGTCAACTCGGCAAACCCCTTTACATACCGTTCACCCTGATTGTATTACGGTGGAGTATGAATCAGCAAGATCCTATGCTCCGTGTAGTCCGCTAGCTCGTCAAGCGTCCTTGTCAGAAGTACATCTAAACGGTAATAAAACTATAAGTCAGTCTCCATGACTAACTACATCCGGTATTTCCGAATAATAAGTAACCCCGACAGTTCACCCCTGTTTTCTACAGTTGTTGTTACGGGTTTCTCTAAAACAGTCGGTTTGTTACTTAAAACGCGTACGTCAAAACTATCCCAACTGTTAAGTTTAATTCACTATTTCTTTTAATCTTATCCACCATCTAGTTTAGGTACGTAACCCATAGTTGCATGTATGCATGCATGATTATATTATTATATTCTTTTTTTATTGTATCATTTATTTTATTGTATTCTCTTTCATTGTTTTATTTTCCCACCATCCTTCATAATTCGACATGTTGTATAATCCCTTTATCTTTAGCAAATAATATTTGCTTCCAAAACTCAATAAGTTCGATATATATATATATATTTTTTTTAAATAACCACCACCATTAAATCATAGGTTTCAACCAAAATATATCCACCTTATATACATTATTCTTGTGTATGTATATATTTACCACGTAGGTAATTCCCATGAGTTTCATAAACTCTTATATTTTATGTTACTTTTTATCATCTTTATTAGATGTTATTCCCATTAGTTGTATCATATTGTACAACTTATATTAAGATTATTATCCTAACATGAGTAACATTTTATGTTGTACATTTACAACTCCTAAGGTTTATTACATAAGTACCTTAGTTTATAAATCCCATTTATTTATAGTTTGTCACACTATTTTATGTGAGTACCCTTCCTTATATTAATTCCATAAACCACCTTAATACCATTTAATTGTCATAACATTTATAACATTAGTAGACCATAGTCTAAAATTCATTTTCCAACTCTTATTAATTCGGTATAGCCCTTGAATTTATTTAAATTCCCTTTTGACCACATAACATTATGTAATGTTATACCAAAATACTAATACCATTTGATATGATATTTTTATTTCCTTTAACTTATAACCTATAGTTTTTATACAAAACTATTGTATATTGCCTCATAGGCATAAAAACCTTATCTTTTCCTTAAACCATAATTTCCTTTATTTACAAAATCACCCCTTTCTTTTACCATGTTATATATACCATTAATATAACATTTCTAACTTATAAAAGAGTATAACCTATGGTTATTTTTGTAAATTCCGAACAGACCTCTATTTATATTGCATTAGGCCCAATTTATAACATATAGTTTGATAATATCATTAAAACTATATTATACACATAACTTAAATACTCTTATAATTCTAAAAATCACCAAATTCCACCAAAGGGTTATAAATATCCTTATTAACCCATATACTTTATATTTACCATTCCACCATCTATTTTTCTCCAAAGTGTCATAATGACATATAACTATATTATACATATATGTTTTTTTAATTCCAAAACCACCAAATAAATTCCTAAAAATTCCTAATAGCCCATGGGTGTTTAAAATACCATTGTACACCCTTTATTTTTGGTAATAACATATTTACCACATATGTTATAAAATATTACCTTAAATACTACTTATTATAAAACCTTAAATAAGTTATCTAACTTATTATTTTGGTCAAAACCTATATGGTCAAGGTTGACCACCTTAATATTTCCTTGACCATTCCTTATAATTACGGTTTGCACCAAACTTTCTAGAAATCACCATTTAACCCCAAAACTTTAAAATCTTATAAACTTTATTTTAACTCCTTTTTACCTCTAATTTCGGCCTTATTATTCTAAAGCCCCCAAATTTAATTTAATTACACCTAAGACCCCATTTCATTTCGGTAATAATTATATCACCTAAACTTAATAAAAGCTTGTAAATGCATAAATAAAATGGCCTAAAATACATGGCCTTATTACAAACATTTGCTCACAAAATAAATTACACATAAATGTCCCAAAATACATATAATTTCGGCCTCACCATAGATTCTTGTTTAATTACCAAACTTCCACATAATGTCTTAAATTTGACAATTATGCTTGTTTAAAGTTATAAAATTTATTAAACCATTTCTTAAACATTTTAAGGTCAAAAAGACCTTGTTTTTCTCCTTCACTCACGGCAATTAATATACACACTTAAACTTGTGTTAATGTATCAAGTTAAGGTTTTAAGTGATTTATACCTTGATTTAGCTTAGGTAAAGCCTTGTTTGGTTCGGCCACCTTGAGTAGAATTCTCCACAGCTTGTTTACATGTTTTCAAACAGAAAACAAGGCCTAGTTAGTCTCTAAGCAAGATCTAACCATAAGGAGTAATTTAATGTAAGATTTGAGGCAAAAATTACCTTAAGAGTGCAAGGAAAGTTCTAAGTGTTTTCGACCTGAACCAAACACACCACAAGGTGTTAGATCCACCATATTGACATAGGAAATAGTTAGATCTCGAATTGCTACCTTGTTATTAAGTTTTACCTTGGAAAAATGTTAAAAAGAGAGTATTTCTCTTGGATCTCGGCCATCCTTGCTCCAAATGGCTAGCCAACAGATCCCACATGAAAAGGAGAAGAAGATGAGGCTATGGCCAAAATTTCACAGCCAAACTCAAAGGAATCAAAAGTTATGAGCTTAAAGCACATTTTTACCTTAAAATGTAGATTTGAACAACCTTGGTCCCTCTACTGGTCTCAACCGAGTTTAGCTCTTGTTCTAACCTTAGAACACTGAGAATAAGCCATAGGAATTGTTGAGCCACGAAATTTAGGTGTTGGTAGTGAGAAATGAAGAAAAAGGGCTAAAAATGACTAAAAATGACATTAAAACACTTACATTAGGAACTTAGGAGCTAGATTTGCCTTCCATGCTCAAGAACAGACCTTGAGAGCTTCAATGGAAGGGAGGAGCTCGGCTGGGCAGAAGGGAATCGTGCAAGGAGGAGGAAAGAGCTAGGTAAGGTTGAAAGTTTGAAATAATTGAAAAGTAAGTTTATTTTTCAAAGAATGTATTAGGTAGCATTTGTCAACAATCATTGTATGCTGTCTTCCTCTTGCCAGCCGATTTCCAAGGGTAATGGGTCATTATTGACCATTGACCATACTTGGTCATTTTGACTCCTGCGGGCCCCACTTTAGGGTTTTATTAATATTTTAATATTAAATTTGTAAAAATCTGTAAATTTGGAAATTAAATTCCTAATATCATATAATATGATATTTATTATATTTAAAGGTTTATAACCTTTTAGCCCATTTAAAACCAATTTAAAAGACAATTTCACAAAAACGTGCTTTAAGGAGTTTTAGCACATTTTGTGTTGCCTGGTGTTTCTGAGCTCTGTTTTCTTTGACAACGGTCTTGTTGTGTTCCTTACATGATATTTGATCATGTAATTAAATTTTATATCATTTAGAGGTCATTAGACCTTTAAGGTTTCTTAGAGCACATTTTTGCCCTTTTTGACCTTGAAGTATGAAAGTGCTTTTTCATTGTGTTGGAGTGTTGCCCAACAATTATAATATGTTTAATATTATGTTAATAGACTTAGGACAAATTTTTAGGTCCTACAAGTTTATTTGGGTATTTATTTACCCTTAACAGTCAAAGGGTGCAACATCTTGTTTTATGTTGACCACTGTTGTTCTCAGTTGACTTTTAAGGCATGTTTAGGCCTTAATTAATATGATTAAATATTTAATCCATGCTTTAATAATTTGGGGTATTTCAAAAAGGATTAAGGAGACATAAGGAATATGGAATATATGAGGTATGAGTCGATATAAGACTATGTGTGAGATAAGAATAAGATAACACTATGGGATACTGTTCGATATGAATATGAGGAAGAAGATAGTAATGTTACGAGATATAAGATGGTGAGAATTGGTATGAGACAGTTATAGAACTTAGTAGGAATTTAAGTCTTAAGTTATTTACTAAGAGATGAATCGGGAATGTTTGATGGAGTGAGTCCACACTTTGGAGATGTATTGATTATGATTAGAAGACCTAAAAAGATAGAAAATTGGACATGAGTGAATAATTTGGATCTTTGAAAATGACGTGGGAGGTGGAACTTGATTTTCTAGGGATCAAGGGAAACCAAACACAAATTGGGGTGGAAGGATAGTTCTACACTGATGCTGATCACATCAGGGTTAGATGATCCTGAAACTCCCTACCAGTGGTCACAATTAAATCACGCTAAGGATAGAGGCATTAGGATAAAATGAAATTGGAGTTGATTGTATTTTTAACTAGAGGAATTATTCCTCACATGACCTCGTAAAAAGGATTACCTTTTTACTGAGTCTCGCCCATGAAGTCGAGGACGCACGAGCCTTTGTCTTCGGACCGGTGACATGGGGAGAGCAGAGTGTTTTGTATTCTGGCCCATGGTGACGAGGACGAATGAGCCATTGTCTACGGACCGGTGACATGGGAGAATACGTTGGAGAATTATGTGATTGGTTTAATCATCAAAAAAGAAATAAAGAGAATTTTGGGTGCTATACATGCCTAAGCATGTTGTGTGATATTTAAGTATAAGCATATGGCGGATCTAATGATCCAATGAGTTTAAGTATACATAAGTATGATCTATATGATCTATGGAATGAGGTAAGACATGTATTCAAATAAGATAAGATGTGTGGGAACTTTGGGGACAAAGTTCTTTTAAGGGGGGTAGATTGAAATACCCCGAACCTAAGTATTCTAAGTAAACATCAATTTATGATGTAGTAAGGCTAAAATATGCCTTAGAAAGATTGGTAGACAATTTAAACCAAGGAAAACTCAAGAAAATGCCTTAAGGGCAATTAAGGCAAAAATGTGCTCTAAGCTTGGAGAGACTTGGGTGAGTACCCAAATATCATGATAAGACCTTAGTAATATCCTAATAATCACTTTAAACCAATTACCAAAGAAAACTAGGCTTGAAAACAAGTTAAAACACAAAATGTGCTTTAAGAAGTCTTAAAGCACATTTTTGAAAAATTGTCTTGTAAATGGGGTTTGAGTGGCTAAATGTCCATCATTACTCTTTAATTAACTTGTGTACTACTTAGTATCACATTAGGAAGTCTAAATCAATGGGAAATCAAAAATTTCACAATTATGTGCACTAGTTTGTGAATAGTAATCAAATAGTGCCTAGTTTAGTCTTTAATCAACTAAGTCTAATTAGTTGGTCAAACAAGACCATGACCAGCCTAAATCAATGAGGGGGCCGGTTTCTAAGAAGATGAGTCACCATAGACTTCATCAAACAAGAAAATAAGAAGAGATAAAGTAAAGAAAGTTACTATTTACCTTTATAAAGCAAAATATCTATACTAGCCTACCTTCTCTCCTCTCTTCTTCATTTCCCACCTTCACCCACGGTTTCTTCTTCTCCTCTCCTGCTCCAAGACCGAGAGGGCTGCCTCCATGGGTGCTCCATCTTCAAATGCTCACCAAACCTTCATTTTAGCTCCAAATCCAAAAATAAGCATAGATTTGTCTTAGTTAAGTCAAGGCCTTCCTTTCGATCTTTTCAAATACTTCAAAGCTCCATTTAGGTGCCAAGGGAAAACTCCATTGATGGAGGAAGATCAAGTTTGAAGAGCCCATTGGGTTCTCCATTCTCTTAAGGTAAAGAATATGTAAGAAAAACCATCTTTCCATCACTTCTTCACATGTCCGAAAATTACACTCATGGGGCTTCACTTTTATGCCTTGTTCTAGCTTGTTTTCTATTCTCCAAGGGCTAGAGGAGGTCCTTCTTGATTCATATCTAAGCTTGTTTTGAGAATCCAAGGTAAATTATTCAATTTAATACCTTAAAACACATTTTTAACCTAGGAATAATTCCTTAAGGTTAGTGCATTATCTACAACTCATGAGAGTCATTGTTTATTGGTTAGAACATTGGCGAAAGAAATTAGAATGGTGGCCGAGATTCCAAAGGGAAGAAGCCTAAGGAGAAACTTGAGAGAAACTTGAGAAAAACAAGGTAAGTTGCTTATCTAATGGTGGTTTAAGTTTTAAGGGATGAGTTTAGGTGAGTACTAATGTGGCTTAAAGCTTACATTATGTAATGGGTTATATAACCTAGGAAAAAGAATTTAAACAAGCTTATGAACTTGTGATTAAGGAGCCAATGGGAATGAGTCAGTAAGATAGGATTAAGATGGGTTTTAAGAGCATTATAACTACTATGAGATTGATGGGTGTATTTGCAGGTTGAAAGCTTTTATATGTGGGAAATTCAGTGTTTAAGTTTAAGTCATTTAAGGGCCTAAGAGCCATGTCATTTAAGAGCCTTAGTGCTATGCAATTTAAGATTATTGCATTATATTGAGTTTGTTGTGAATGAGTTGATTTGGGTGAGAAAATATGATGAGAAAGAACTTGGTGTGTGTGAGATGGTTGAATGAGGAAAACGATGCATTTGGGCATGATAAAATACTAGGGAAGCTATGGCAAAATTTGAGTAGAAAACAAAGTGTTTAAGTGGTGGTGGTGAGTTAATATGCCCTAGGATTTACTAGGGATCATTAAGAGGAATTTGAGTGGAAATGAGTTAACTAAGTAGTTCTTGAGGTTTGGGATGACCTAGAGTTGTCTAGGAGGGATTAGAGGATTGGTGGGTATATTGAACGCACCAAAGTCATGTTAAGAGGAATGATAAGACTTGAGCAAAAATTTGGATGAAAAGATGTATAATGCTATAAGGTGATTTAGTTATGAACTAGGGAATATAACAATGAGAGTTTTGGGAAGCTTGAGTAAGTAGTGAAGATGCTAGTGAAGGACTAATGAGGTTCTAGTCTTGATGGTAAGGAGTGGACTTGGAATGGAAGAGAAAAGTGTAAGAGAATGTTGTAAATTGTCAAGGAAAAAGACTAGGAATGTATAAGAGTGTATGATTATGAGAATGGTGTGTAAGTTGAGTAAAAGAGATGTAGATGTCTAAGAGGGACTAGGGGATCCAATGGTTAATTTAAGCACCAAAACCATAGTGAAGGAAGCTAGGAAACTTGTACAAAGTTTGAAGGAAAAATAAGGTATAATGATTTGTGAAGAAGTAAACATGTGCTAGATTATATATAGCTTTGAGAAGTGTGAATAAAGCAAATGGGTTGTGCATGATGATGCTTGAGGAGTAGTTAAGATGGTTGTGAAGATAGCATTCCGGGTTAGTTGAGTTGTAGACATGATATACCACTTAGAAAACTTAAGGAAAATATTACAAGTAATAAGAGATTTTGTGAGAAATTGGGTAACAAGTTTTGATGAGGAATTGGGCAAGTTTAAGATATTATTTTGGGGTTAGAATATTTCTAAGATCTTATATGGACCTTGGGTAAAGCATGGATGAAGAGAACTAGGGCAATCACACTTAGAAAAATGCAAATGGTTAAAACCTGCAGCTGGTCCGGGACCTAGGTCCAGGGTAAAGTCCCGGACCATGCCTAAATTAGAGCCGAGACTTCATCCAGCTCCCTGGTCCGGGACTTAAGTTTGGTATGAAGTTCCGGACCACCGCCTGATTTACCCCCGAGGATTTTAGCTTGCATTGGTCCGGGACTTAAGTCCCATACAAAGTCCTGGACCACCACATTAAAACAGCCGAGAGTTTGAACCAGGTATGGTCCGGGACTTAGGTTGAGGACAAGGTCCCGAACCACTCTAAAAATGGTGTATAAGCTTGGAAAGTGTTAGGTAATGATGGGGATTGATAAGTATTGATATTATAAAGTTATTAAGGACATGTTTGGTGGGAATTAATGACAATTAAGTGGGTGAATAAGTATAAGAGACAATGAGAAATGATGCACTTAAAAGTCTAAGTTAAAACTGTAAGGACTTAGTGAATATTAAATGGTGAACAATGGTGGATAAGTGGGTTAAGTAAGTTGGGATGAGTTAAGTAACTAATAACCTAAAACTGAATGAATGTTTTAGGACTTGTGAATTGGGACCCGGAGGAGATTAAACAAGCAACCACCGAGGGTGAACGGTACAGTTCTTCTTGTGACCTGCTTGCTAACGAGGTGTCCCTCAGCTTGGGTGCTATTTGTTTTTGTGTGCTCACTAAACAAGATAAAGCATGCAACCGGAACATTATGTTTATTGTATTGTTGTGTGATGTTTGAAAACTAACACAATTTACCGTGAGAACTTACTAACCAACGTTTAGTAAGGAATTGTGTGAGACTAAGGAACGCTCCCTAATATTAGTTTGTTAATAACCGAAAGAGGTTTAACCAACAAACATCGTCTTGAGACTTCTACTAACTGGAACTTAAGGGGGGAGTGAGGAACCCGGGACTGACTCCGGTCATGCATGCTAAGGAAAAAGGGGGTCGGTATCTATAGCAGATCCGACTTCCGCTTAAGGACTTGTCTTCGGACTTGTTAGGGTCGGTTGCCGGCTCAGCTACATTGGACATCCAGTCCAAGGTAGGAGGCATTAAGATGGTGCGGTAGGATCACCTAAATCCTAAATTATAAGATAAGTTGTTTATTCAACCAATGGAGTTAATAGCTCATTGGGGGTTGCTTTTGACCCGACAAAAATAAACATTGAGGTAAGATACAATAATTTCTATTTAAAGAGTGGTTTGTATTCTAAGATTAAGATGAGGTTTGAGATAAGGTGCAACCATTCCTATTTAAACGATGGTTTGTATTATAAGACTGAGATAAGCTACATCCATTCCTTTTTAAAGGATGGTTGTTTTCTAAAACTAAGATAAGACTAAGATTGAGGTAAGATAAGGATGGATTAAGATTAAGAGGAAACATAACTTAAGGAGTGAATAATTGACTCACTAATTAATGGAACACATTTAAGTCGTTCGTTGTGTTTGAACTTTGATTGTTCATAATTGGTTTGTTGTTTACTGCACCTTCTATTATGTTGTGCATCTAATCAACCTCCATGCTATCGACAATTAGTCGTCGTAGCCACGTTTGCTTGGGGGCCATGAGAGGATCGTACCAGCATTCGTGCTGACCCTCTTTGGGGGCTGTTTTTACTACACAGGTGAACATCAGGAGGCGGCCGTCACGAGAGTAAGATGGGGTACAAACGTTACGGGTTAAGTGTAGCCTACGAGTTGTGCATGTACACTCGTATGGCAATTTGAGTTAGTAAGATGTATAGGATGTGAGGGATTGTAAGAAGGATATGTATTGGTTAAGATTTGTATGTACTAATGTTCGGTATATTCTGTCAGTCAGACCGTGGCAAGGTCCTGGAGTGTATTGAATTCCGCTGTGACATTTATATATATGTTGTTAAGTTGCGAAACCACATTTGGATTGAGTTGGGGTGTTACAGGTAATGTACCACTGATCGTGTTGGATGATTCCCCACCTCATTCCCTACTAAATCTCCTGAGAAGTGTGACTCCATGCACGGTTCCAATGGAAGTTTCCAATCTGACGATCTTACCTTTGAAGATGCCCTCTGCACTCGGTACTAGTTTGGCTACTACCGAACAAGGTTCACACCACCAGGGCGGCGGGAGTTTGCAGACTGGTGTATGTTCGCCCCTCAACAAGCAAGGAAAGAAAGCCACACAGTGCCATAGAAGTGGTGGACAGTCCTGATGTAGAATCGGTTGAGAGTGCAACTTACAAGGAAGATGATGAGTGGTAGGTAGTCTGCATGCAGTGGTTTTAGATAGTTTTTTCTGTTTGTTTCCCTTCGAATGTTCCCCCTTGACAATATGTCCCTTTAAATGATTTGAAACTTGAACTTTAAATTACATTTGTATTCTTATTTAGTCCGTAAGTTAACACCCGCAAGGTGGCCAAACCGACGTTGAACTAGATGTGGTAATTCGGGTAAATGTTTTTGGGTTTGGTTTTGTTATTTTTGAAGATTCAAACAATATTCCAAGACAGCGAATATTAGAATAATATTATAATTTTGATACATATTTCCATAACCAGTCACATGCAGTTGACTCATCACCAATCACTTTTTCCATTTACATCGCAACGCATCATGAGACAACTTATTTTTATAATTTGTTGCTGCTACTGTTGCTTTAAATGACTTATTTTAATAATTTACATCAGACACATCATGTATTTAAAATGTCTGCTCAAACATGGCTCTGGGGGATGTTTCAGGTACGTGCATCAGGACGGGCAAGTAGCTTAATGTGGTTCGGTGGGGTAGCCCTATATAGGGGTATAGAATTTTATATGTTTGCCGAAGAAATACGGACCTGATGTATGCAAATTTTCGTGAGTTGATCATAATTTGCATGACCGCTTATTAGATTTTCATGACAAGATGGTGGTAAAACTTGGCTATCAGTTTTTACCTTTTTTTTTGTTGGTCCAACCAAGGGGCCATCAGGCCTTTGTAATATGATCTCGAATTGGCAAAGAATCTCATGAAAACCAGGATCCCACCTAAGTCATAATCGGGATAAACTATCAACCACCTTGTTACTAGATGTAGGGTAAAATAACATTTGCCTGATTAATTGACTGTTAGGATTCCTTACATGCATAAACAGTGGGTGAGAATGATAATTAAAGGGAGACTCCTCAAATACATCAACAACCAGATTTGAATCCGTACAGGAACATAATTGAATCATCCTACCTTCGTAGTCTCTACACCATCCAGCTGCTGAAGAATTGTTATAACATGGTTAAGGATACACCCACATTAAAGTTTAGGCAAGAAAATTCAGGAGTCGAAGAGAGTACTCCCCCCTCGCTAATGGAGGTCAGAATCTGAGGGTGGTACTGTACATCGAAGGCACTCTTGTTGTGCACATACAAATGCCGTCAATCAACCAACTGTGCATTGTAAAAACTATCCCTGTCTGTAGAGGCAGATAAGCTATCCCATACCCTTCTTGCAATATGCCTGTCGTGCAGCAGTTGTACTATTGTCTCCTGACACACTTACATTATTAAAGCCTAATTGGGTACGACGATAATTGTTCAGAAGCTTCCTTAACCGAACTATGCAGATGAAAAACTAAAAAAGTCAGGATCACAAGGGGATTCTCCCTTATGAATGGGTTGTAAGATCTTGTAACACTTTAACCCCCATTAGCCTCCAACTGCCAAGTCAGAAAATCAGACACCTCATCAGGCACTGCCTTGATCCTCCGCCGCAAGTCATGACAAACGAAGGAAGAACCCAGACAACTCCCAATTCCATATACCAAGTGTATTCCATAACGATAACGCAACCACATTCTCATTTAGAAGTTCTAAAGTAACATCCTTACCGTTATTTACTAAAGTAAAGTGCGAACAACGTACGCATAAGTCTAATTACTCCAGTCCCTAGGCTAATGCGTAATTACTATATAATCTAAGCACCAAGAATGATTCCCAGCCCGTCCAGAACCGCTTAATATTGGGACTGAATGGGGAGAATATGGCGGGGAATGCTATTTGCATTTTGTACAGGCAAGCCTGGTGTGAGAAGGCAAATATATTACTAAATGGTATGCTGGACATACTAAAGCAATTGCTCTATGCGATGTTGGGTAGCCTCATAAACGATTTCGGTGCAACCATAATTATATGTAAAGACCCACCAGAAGATAAATACCGTGACGTTCAAGAAAAATTGCACACCCATGATTTTTTGATTTGAGTCTCCGAAATGGCCCTACGTGAGAGATAAATTTCAAAGACAACCAGCAAAAATCGAACACGAACCTTGCTTACCGCAACTTAAATAGACAGTCATCCCAGATGCAACTGATACAGACTATAATCCCGTTATCCATGCGAGGGTCCAATCGGAAGGTGAGTCTTCCCAGGTCCATATACGCTCATAACTGATCATCATCTTTTCACCTGCGTGTATTACATAACGATGATTGAGATATGTTGTAATCTGTATGTGCCGTTATGCACGGTTAGCGTGGGCGGCGCATATAACTTACACATTGCTGCCATGTTTTCAAATTTGAGACTCTGTAAATTGATATGCAGGGGAGATAAGTAGCGAAGACAGCCTACAAAAACGACCTGAAACCTTGCTCACCGCAACTTAAACAGACAGTCATCCAACCGCAACTTATGCAGACTGTAATCCCGTTATCCATGTGACGGTCCAATAAAAAGGTGATTCTGTCCAGGTCCGTGTATGCTCACAATTGGTCATGGTCTTTTCCCTGCACACATTACATAATGACGAGTAGAAGTTGCTATGATCAGTGTGTGTCGTTATGTTCAGTTAGCGTAGAGGAGTTGCATATACCTTAGACATTAGCTGCTGAATTTCATCATCAATTCCTGGAGCAGATAGGGTCTACGGGCATTCAGCTTGTGAAGCAAAAACTTACACAAATATCGCTTGCGCAATAATCTCATTTGGTGCACCTGTTTGGAAAACAGGGAAGTATAGATTGTTAGTGTGGATGACGGTACTTGTCATGAGCATAATGTGTCCATTAGAAAATGATTGTCTGCTTGCAAGACACTCATAGTAAAAGGCACACATTGTCTTTCTAGTCCGGGATCCCATCCAGCCATATCTCCCATGTACGTCTCCATATGTCGCAAGGCAAATATACCGCAGTTCGAAGGGTTACGCCTAGACTGCCAGTCCTTTTGCATTACTATGAGATTTGGAACTCCTCTAAGCCTGAAGTCACCTTGAGAAGTAAAGGCCGCAGTAATGAAAGTATTCATGCAGTACACCTTTTAGCAGCACGCGGAAAAACATGCCAGTTAACCATGTAGGAGTCCAGACTAATTGAAGTAATGATCTAACACACAACATCTGCAAAAATAAATGGGTGAGCATACCAGCAGAAATGGGACTATCCCGTACTTGTCAACCATGTTGAATCCCTCGAACGGAGCAGGCATATTGTCGATCACCCAGTTTACTCCGTTCTTATAGTCGAGTACACACACATACACGTGTCCATGGGCTTGCATTGGTACGAATACCATATCGACCTTCATGATGTCCTTAGGCCCAAGCCCCGCGTTGTTGAACTCCTTGTAAAGTTGCTTTATTATACCCACCTTCGCAATTGCTGCTCGACTGTCGTTGACGTCTCTGATTTCTGTTGATGTAAGATCAGTGGTGAAAAGCTGTACAGGTAGATTATCAGCTTCAGGCTATGGTAAAATAAGTGAGATCACTCTAAAATAGTGTATCAACTGAGTGTACGTACACTTAACGTGGTGCTGCAGAAAAAACGGTTAGGGCTTCCTTCACTTCTTCGCGTGTTTTCGAAGTTGAGCACCCTCGATTGCAAATCTAGAATGCAACTGTACAGGTCTGTGTCGTATGAGAAAGTAGAGAAGTCCTCCTGCGTGAGCATGAAGTCTCCTTCCTTGTAGAGTGGCAAACTTCAACAAATGAAACAGTATTAACATAGTTCAGCTATGATGGCAACAATAATATTTCATTGTAAAACAGTTTGGGTTGCAGAGTACACAACTCACGTCTTATCGTGTAATCCATCACAAACTGAACAAAAGTTCTCTATTATACGCCGTCTCACCGGATCGACAGGTTTATCGGCATATGGCGACACATACGTCTCCAAACACACCTCATTTTCGGACGAACATGAATGAACACATGTATCACCGACCCCGGAACTACCCACTGCCTCCACTCCAGACTTGGCCACTTGCTCCACCTCACCAGACGATGCTTTATGCTTGTCCATTAATTCCTTTTCAAAAATCTAAGCTTGTACTTCTGCTCCTCTACCAAACTCTGCTCATCTGCAAGGTATCTTTCCTTTGCCAACAGTTCATTCCAACGTCTTTCGGCATTATCTCTCTCAATCGACAAGTCGTTCAACCTGGATTCAATTAACTTTCTCTCTTCCCCTATTTTGACAGTCAATACTCTGACGTTGTCTATTAGCTTGCATAATGTTCCAACCTTTTCGTCCAACTTCATCATGATTCCAGACATGAGCCGTCTACCTCAACCACCATCCACACCTAAAATTGTCAAGCAGTCTGATAGTATCAGACGTCTGGTCAGGAGCGTGTACGATCGCTTCCTCTGTTTCTAGCAAACGTTCCTGAACACAGCATGGTCTGAAGGCTGCAACATTTGCATCTCCAAGATTGTAGTCAACAACGTACATAGTTAAATATCGAACAAGGAAAAAACTCATAGAGTAACACTAACCTGTACCGGCTCAAAAGTGGGCAAGAGAGATTCATACTGCCACCACTCCTGATGTTTACAATCCTACCCCCGCTCCAAATTTTCCAACAGCTCTCTCTCTGATTCGCCTGTCTTTGTACATGTCTTTGCTCCATTTGGATATCGATGGATAGCCGTACTGAACGTGACGGCCAACAAGAGCCGTTTTGTCAAAATAGAACAGGTTAAGGAACAACAGAGAGCCGGTGAAGTAGTGGGTTTTGAATGTACTTTGCTGGTACTTACGAACAGACTCTACCAACTTGTCAATTGTGTATCTACACCAGTTCAGCCTAGATGCATTTGACGGGTCTTGTATTAATGGCAGAATCATGTCGTTGCACCTTAGGTCGCACTTGCCGCTGACGCAAGTGGAGACAACAGCACATACAAAACTGGTCTTGAATAGATCTGTCGCTCCCATTGTCGGCCATTTACGTATGAGATCTACTGTTCTGGCTGTTTTACTTCCAAAGACAGCATCCCACCGTAACTTCCATTCCTTGAACTCATCGGACTTTGAGTTTATTGATGCTTCTGTGATCTCAACACTACCGGGCGCAAACCCTAGTATGTCATGAACATCATCCTCTGTTACGTCAAGTCTTGTGTTATCAGCAAGTATCAACTGACAGCTACGCCAATCAAAATTTGTTGCCAACGAACACCCCAGGCTGTAACAGATTGAATCCACCCTAGATTCAAGAAATGAGCAAACCCAGTCTCTTGCAGGGCTGCGTGCTGTTCTGGTTTGAGACCCTTGATGCCCCTTCTCAAAGCAGCAATCGACATTTTGCTGGCGAAAGGTGGGTTGTCTTTTTTTTCTTGGCCACCACCAAGTCCGTTGTTGAATCTTCAATATCCTCGGCCCCGCGTTTGGTGGAGGTTCCCTTGTTGCTTACATTTGGAGGTTGTTGGTTCGTCCGCAGTGGACGATGGTAAATAACACTTGTTCCGGTGGAGTCAGGGCACGTCGACGCACATCCTTCTTCCGCTGTTTCGTTGACAGTGAAGATGGTAAATCCACGGTTACACTACCTCAAATCGAATTAATCGCACATGCAGTACAACCACATCGGCGAGGGAGTGCGGATGTAAGTAGAACACAAAAACGAAAATCATTGACAGTATTTGAATTCAAATGTATTTTCGGGTTATGAAATGTAAATTCGGCAGTAGTTACGGGGAAACTTCTACCTGTACGTGTAGTGGAACCTGTATGAGGTGGATGGGCGATTTGGATTATCCTTTTTGATGAGCTCAGGTCTATCTTCCATTCCGCGCTATGATTACTACCGAGTTGAGCACAGTGAACACCAGTTTTAGATAAGTTTTGGTCGGGGTCTTGTGGGTGCGCGCCGCACCATGGTGGGATATGCAGTCGAACTCGAAATGAGGAACTACGAGTTGGCGTATTGGGGAAGGAACAGGAACAGAAAGGACGATCACTGGATTACAACTTTCTTCCTCAAGGCGGTGTCATCTATCCTTGCTCCTCGCTCCATGTCCACTACAAAAAAACGTCATTTAGTGACACTCAAAATGTGTCAAAAAAACCTTAAAAAGTGTCAGTATAAGACCAATTGGGATTTACAGACACACAAAAAAAGTGTCAGCAGCACCACAGTTACTAAAGGGTTTTACTAACACAAAATGGAAAAGTCAGTAAAATATTTTCATCTATACTGACACTTAACTATATGTCAGTATACCCTTTTTTGACATATTGATGAGATGTCAAACTTACACTTTAGTAAGCTTTAGTGACAGTTATTGTTGTGTCGGTGAATTCAATTGTGTGCTTGTAAAAGCCTTTAGTGACTCATAGTCATAATTTGGTTAACACTTTTTTCTAACTATAAAAGATTCTTTTGACTTCTCGTCATGACTAAGAAGTTAAATGAAAATCATATTAATAAGTCAATACACATTATATACATAATTTTTAAATTGTACTAAAGCGTGAGCATATACACTGATTACTTCAATAAGTAAATGTTTCAACTTCTTCATTACAGTTAAACTTTTTTAAAAAATGAACATCTACTACAAAAGCATCAAAAAAGAAGAATAGTCTACATATTAACTTCGATGTTTAAAGTATGTTGAAAAACCCTTATACTCTAACTAGATTAAAAATAAAATTACTACCATTATAGAATATCTAGCATAATCTGAAATCTAAAACTAATTGATTTCATCAAAAAATGGAGAATTGTCCAGCCTCGCTTCATCCAACTACCCCAATAGTTTTGTCTGTGAAGAACTTCAATGTTCTTTGCAAACACTTTAGCAAATGAGTACATAGTTATGAATCAGAAGAATAATGAAAAAATTTAGAGCAGTAGCAACAAACAACTTAAAGTGTAGCAGCAACTTTATACTGAATAACAGCAACAAAAACTTAAAAACAGTAGCAACTTCAAAGCAGCAGACCATCAATACAACATGGAAAATGAGGTTAATTTGTAAAATCCTGCGCGATCATTTTCAAAATGGTGATCCGTTTAGTGCTAGTGATGAAGTTGTCCCTCCAAATGACAGAAACATGGCTGAAGTGATGAAGTGGAAAGAATGAGCAACCCAACATGCAACTAAGTGATTTCTGATGCTCAAAATGTTAATTTCTCAAAAAAAAAAATCAGAGCAGTAGACGCTCTGTTTCAATATTCAATTCCACCGCAAAAGTTGCAAGAATGAGCACCCCAAGCGTGCAACTAAGACCAACCAGCAGCCCTCTGTTTTCAAAAGGAGCAACCAACCAAGGGAAATAACTATAAGCAGCAGCAACTTAAGTACAACAAGGGGTTAGACAATGAAGCAACATCACTTATATAAGCAACAACAACTTAATTGAGAAACTGATGATACAGGATTAGACAATGAAGCAACAACAACATCAACTTTATATTGGAAATACCACAACAGTTTCCTGCTACACTTATATAAGCATCATGCAGGTAAAAGATACGGGATTAGCTTTCTTCAGTGGAAAAAAACAAGAAATTATTGAAAAAAAAGCTTGTTTATCTTCAAGAAGTAAAGAAAGACTGATGTATGGCAAATACTAGTAGCTAACAAGAAATGACATCACTGAAGCAGTGAAGCAGAATGTATTAGACAATGAAGCAACAGTGAAGCAGCAACAGCAGTGAAAATAACAACAACAATCACACCAAACACCAGCAATTCAATTCAAGGGCAGCAAGTAGATTAAGCAATTCAAGGTAATAAATACCTTGATCTTCACTATAAACTAAAAAGTAGAGGACAAAAATTTCTTACCTTGGCCAACTCCTCTATTCGAAGCAACTGATTTATGTACACCGGATGAACGATTTGTACCACTAACAAGGTCGCTTATCCACTAAAATTAATGAAATGATTGACGCAAGTGTAAGACACCATTCAGAATAAAGCAATAAAAGACAACTAAATCCATTCTAGTGATTTGAATCACTCGTCTGATGTAGGTTAATCTCACAACTCACAGACTGTGTGGCAATCACCGTGACTCAGGTAAAGCAAGGTCACCTATTTCAGGGGTCTTTTAAATTAGTACCGCAGAATCACCTATTTCAACAGTCTTTTAATTTAGTACTGCAGAATCACTGCAACAGATTATAGTACCGTAGATGCATAATTTGACAAAAATAAAAAATAACAACCAATAGAAGAACAAGTAGTCAGAGGCTTCTTCTGTTTCAACTCCTACGCGAGTTAAAACTGAAAACCCCAGAAGCGCCTGAACTCATAAACCCATCCTAGTTCAAAAAATGAATTCTCATCGCCTGGAAATAGCGCACATCGAGTGAGTTGAGTCTTACCACCAATTGTAGTAATTGACAACAAGTGTTCAAAAATCCATATACAAGTGAATAACATAATCCCTAATCTTAAAATTAGGGGAAAATTTAGAAGCCTGAAATTGCATACCGATTAAACCGACGCCTTGAATCTAGTTTTGTTTCGACCTGTATCACCGTCATCAAAAAAAACTGTGGGAGGATGACGGTTTGAGTGAAATCCCAGGAATGAATTGTGGGAAAATGACAGTTTGGGTAGAACGCCAATGAGAACTGGGAAGATGACAAAAATTGAGGAAGACTAATGCCGATATTTGCTGTGGAGGAAGAGAGGAAGACTCGCTATTTACTTAATACCAAAAATAAATAAGGCTTAAGATTTAAATTTGCAAAAATTTTCTATTAACAAAATTATTTAATGTTACTTTTAAATGCATTCTAAATATTTTTAAGTTATGATTACCTGTTTTAAGTTTTACATTCTATATTTTTCAATAAATAGTTATTATAAATTTTTTATTGTGATCCATATTATTTTATGTTTCTTTTATATTTATGCTCTGATTATTGATTTTGGCTTTTCTTTCTCAATTTGTCGTTCTTCTTTCATTCCTAGTCCTTGTGACTACTTGGTTCTTTCTACTCCTAACTGGAACTGAATCTAACACAACCAATGGGTGTTCACTAACTTATGGTGTCGGTTAGACCTGGCAAAAGTAACCCGAACCCGACAAACCGAACCAATCCGACCCGAATCCGAATCTCAACCGAAGACTAGAACTTGAAAATGACCCAAAATCTGAAACAAACCGACCCGGACCAAACCGAACCGTATTATTGTATAACCGAGAATAAACCACAATCCACAATTATCCGAACCGAAGTCATCGAAACCAAATCAATCGAACCGAAGTCACCCATAACCCGACGATGACCCGAAATCCGAAGTGGCCCGAACCGAAATCAACCGAAAACCAACCGAACCAAACCCGAACCAAATCCAGTGTGACCGAATAAATATATCCATTGTGACCCGAAAGAATATATTGCATTAACTATGGGAGACAATGAAAATAAAACGGTTAGTCATTACTTAATAAGCGACGTACGTACAAAAAAAGTATTAACAAACTTATATACAAGACAATTATTTTTAAATATACCACAAATATTACATTAAAATTTAAAAGTAATTAATTATCATGCATCTTCATTAATCGCATAACTAATGATAATTGATGATAATGCGTTACCATCAATGATAGATTCATAAGAACCAAAAATTTTTTTTATTTAGATTCCAATTCTTCAGTGATTCGTATCATTCTTGTATTAACTATTCATATATATTGAAGGTGTTTTATTAATTTGAATTTTTCAAGCCTCTATCCAATCTTGTGAAAAATTCTTCCTTATTAGAAAAATACATAAATTTTTAATATACTTGAAGGTTTTTACCTATGTAGCAAAATTTTTACGCTTCTGAATAGTTCTCCATCATTAACAGTTTTTAACTACGGTAAAAAAACTCATCAAAACTTATTAACTAATTCCATTCGCTAACTATTAATATTAAAAACCAAGTTACTACACTTTGATACAAATTTAATAACTATCCACATTAAAACTTTATTTGTTCATCTTAAAATAAAGAAACTACTAAATAATCTAAAGCTCCATCAATAATTATGTTAAGTTAAGAGTTGGTTACTAAAGTATAACATGATGTAAATTATAATTATTAGTTTAAATTAATCTTTTATATACATTCATACTTGTTGAGATTGATTGAAGTCAAATTTACATATCATGATTATTGAGTTGGTTAGTTATGTAATGTCAACCGAATTTAACCAAGTAATTGACCCGAATTAGACCCATGACCCGAAAAACCAAATAAACCCGAGGTTAACCCGAACCGAAAATTACCCGACCCGAAGTCATCCTAGCCGAAAGTCAACCAAAGCGAAAGTCACCCAAACCGATCCAAACCGACCCGAAATTTCAACAAACCAAACTTAACCCGAACAAACCGAATTCACCTGAAATACCCCGTAATTAAAAATAGTGATTAATTAGGCTAATAAGTAATTTAGGCTTAATTATGCATAAATAATCATGAGGGAACAAATCCCGAAGAAAACGGACCTTAAAACGGATTAAAAACACTAACGAACCATAAAGCACGTTTTTCGAGGAAACCGGGAAAACGTGACTTTAAGCGGGTCAAATAGACTCGTAACAATTTTGGTCAACTAAATAGTCATTAATAAATATTAGTGAAGCTTTAGAACCAATAAAATCGGTAAAACGAGAAAACAGTAAAAACTGTCAAAAATGGGAAGTGGGGTAGAAACATAAATAACCCAAACTAGTGTGTCCAATATTGTAAATAAAATTTTTACAAACCCATGTGGGTTGTGTGCCAGCCGATGGATGCCCACACTCACACCCCTTAATTCCCTTCTTATGTACAAAAGGACAAAACAAATAAAAAGCAAAAAGTAAACTACTTTACTTACCTATCTCACACTCTCTCTCCTACCCTCATTCTCTTCACTCACATAACCCATCTCCCTCACTCTCTATTTTCTTCCTCCTTGGGCGATAACAATGGAGAAATGAAACAACCCACACAAATCTCACTTCTCTCCTCTTGTTAACCCATCAAACCTTCTCCAAAAATTCAAAACTTGTACCATTGGAATCCTCTCATCAAGGAGAACACAACCCTCCTTTTAAAATTCGAAAACAAGAATCTTCATCTCCATGGGGTGCTGCATTTGGAGCTTCAAGACCACCACTAGAACCACCTTCATCTCCTTATCAATTTGAGGTAAAAATATTCTTGAAACCTCATCTTTTCTAGCCCTTGTGGACAAAAACTAAACCCTTGCTTGCTCCTTTGTATTCTAGCCGATTTTGGCTTCTTTGGTGGAGTAGGAATCTTGTTCTTGAGCTACTCTAAGCTTCATATACACCCTTGCAAGGTAATGCAATTTCCTAAACCCTAAAACACACCTTAAGCTTTAAGATAATGTAAGGGTTAGTTAGGGTATTAAAATGGTGTGTATATATATGTTGTAGTGTTGGAGAGTTTGATTTACAAAACCGGTGGGAAGGGAAAAGAAAGAGAAAAGGGAGAATAAGGCAAGAAGGAAAAGAAAAACTAGAAACACAAGGTAATTACTCTTGCCTTGAACTTTTTAAGTATAGTAATGTAACAGTTTGTGTAGTAAAAATGGGTAATGTATTGAGTAATGAGTAATGGGCATGTTGAAGTATAATGAGGAATGATAATAAAACAGTTTTCAAGTTTTTAAATTATGTTTAAAAGCTTGGGAAAAACCATGGGTATTGAATGTATATGTGCAGGAAAATTGGTATGTTGTAGTGTGTATAATGATGTATGGATTGGTATGAGAATTGAGCTGAGTTAATGTGTGGGCAAAGCTAAAATATAGGGGAGACTATGTCTAATTTTACCTAGGAATGGGAGGATTTAAGTGTTAAAGAAGAAGAAGTAAACTAGGTGTATTTGGAGAGTGTAAAGGGAGTAGTTTAGTATCTTAAAACAGATATGAAAAGGGTTTAGATAATGTGAGGAAATAGGATGTAAAGTAATGCATTTTGAATGCTAGGAGTGGTATAGGTTGAGGGAGTATTGAAGGATAGGAGTTAGGCTGAAAATCTGTAGCATAAGAGGGAAGAACAAATCTGTGGCATTGGTGAGATGAGAACAAGTATAAGTGTTGATTTGGAATGAGGAAAAATGTGTAAGTGGATCTAGGATTGAGTAATGAGTTTGGTGGTAGTGCCAAGGTGATTTAGAGGGGTAAATTAGTGCTAAATCATGTGGGGATGTATTGGTTAAGGTTAGGGAAGCAATGGGAAAGTAAAACACCAGAAACAGATTTTTAAAACTGAAGTGCTGGGCTGGACCGACCTTGGGACTGAATCCGCAAGGTCGGTCGCGCCTTAAAATACACAGACGGGAAGTCTTCTGACTTCGACCGACCTTGGGGGCCGAACTTACAAGGTCGGTCGAGTCGTAAATTGTGAAGGCCAGAGGTCTACTGGAATGGACTGACCTTGGGACCGAACTTGGGCAAGGTCGGTCGAGTCCAAAAAACTCGAACCCAGAACATACTGGAACGGACCGACCTTGGGACCGGACTTGCAAGGTCGGTCGGGCCTGAAATTTTCATGTAAGTAACTCACTGGAATGGACCGACCTTGGGACCGGACCTGCAAGGTCGGTCGAGCCTGGAATTTTGCCTTAACGAAACTTACTGACTTCGACCGACCTTGGGTCCGACCCTGGGTAAGGTCGGTCGAGTCAAAAAAAAAAGTTTTATTATATGACTATGGTAGTCATACGTATGTATAAATGCCTATACACATATATGCATATGTATAGTAATACACCATTAATGAAGTAGTAATGGTAAGAAAATAAGTAAATGAGTAAGGAAGCAAGTTTAAGAAGTAATAAGGAAAAGAATGGTTTAATAATCAAGTATGATTGTAAAGGAGTGGCAAGTATACATTAGGAGTATTAATGAAGGAGTAAGTTGGGTCAATACTAGATCATTGATCATACAACTTCATGTATGTATAGGAATTAAATAGTTGATCATCGAAGGAACCTGGTAGTACGAATACGACGGTGAACGGTATGATTTCTTCATGCCCTGTATCCTTACTTGGTTACCCCGATTTGTGTACTTATGTGATCACCAATAAGATAAAGGCATGAATCGGACTTATATTGCACTTAATTGTGTTTGAACTATATTGTTCTTGTTGTACCTTCTTGAACATTTAGTTTGTATAATTCATGAAATGTATGAATGAGAATGAAGAGTATGTGTAAGTAATGTGTACTTGAGTAATGTATTGATGTATGGTATGGAAGTAATGACTTCTACTAATTCCTAACCATCTAACTCCTGACTTGAGAGAAAAATGGAATGAGTAGAAGTCCGATATAGTTTCGGCCACGCGTGAGGATAAGGAAACACAAGAGGTTGGATCCGAATCCTGGCTGTAATCTTTTCCATGGACCAAGTCCCTTGAATGGGTATCATCCTAGATTAGTGGGCCACCCTAAAGCCCGGTGGTGGGATGTAGTAATCCCTGCCCGGAGGTCATACCGACTTAACTTGAGTAAAGTAAGTAAGAAGTAAGTATTGTGTGTGTATCGGTCTTGACTATTGTAAGTCATTGACCTTGAGTAAAAGAGTATTGAACACCCGATTAATCCGGGTGTGTAATGAAGCTAACAAGACTTTTGTATGAATTGGAGAAGTGTATCTCCGTATTGCGGTGAGTATCTGGTAAGTATGAACGGGTTACTTGTAATGTTTTCCTTGCATGTATGGAATGTATGTATGCCTTGTGAAATGAATATATTGTATTGTGTTGAGCATGTATGTATGAATGAATGAAACGAACCACATGTATTCAACTAAATAGTTGGTGTACCCTCGCTAGTACGCGGGGTATGCGGTTATCATATTCAGCGTAAGCTGACCCCCTAGGGGGAATGTTTTTATTCTACAGGTACCCGCGAGACGTGATGGTCAAGTAAGGACCGGAATGAATTCTTTTTGGGATAATTAGTAGATTGGAATGGTGTACCGAGTAGTACACGGCTAAGTCCTTTTTGAGTAGCCGGTGTATGTGGTACACCTTTTTGGGTAATGAATTGTGGTTGAATAGAGTGAGTAGATGTATAACTCTTGATTTTTGGGAAGTAGTCTTGGAATGTAATCCATATATTTTGGATACTCGGTAATCAAAGTGTAAATAAGTATTTGGTAGGTAAGGTAACTTAATATGTATTCGGCATATTCTAATCATCAGACCATTACTGTAAGTAGTAGTACCCTTGTTAGTCTTGGATGGCTAACCGCGTGTATCACCCGGAGTAAGTAAGTAAGTTAGTTTCCGCTGTGAGTAAGGTAGTTACGAGTATGACTTGAGGATAATGGAAGGCTTAGCGGTTGGGTGTTACAAAAAGTGGTACAGAGCGAAGTCTCGCTCTGATGATTAGAATACCGAGTGTAGTGATTACCGAGTATGGTATAAACGTTTTACAACGGAGAATTAGGAACCTAACTAGGAATTACCGTTAGCATTAACGGATACCCCTTGACGTTTGTGAAGATGATACCATTGTTGAATCAAGACCGCGTGGTCATTGTGTCACAGTATCTAATGTAATCCACCCTTGTCAGATGTCAGGACGAGGCCGAGGCGAACTAGAGGCGAAGCCTCTGAGGGGCCAGGCGCGCATGAAATACCCCAACTTAAATATGGTGATTAGAATATTTTAATATGGTATTTAAGGGCCTAATAGTGCCTAAGTAATTTTGGTAAGGAAAATAAATCCAAAAGAAATGAGAAAAACGCTTAGAAAGCGGAAAACGCTAAAACAAGCGTTAAATAACCATAGGAGGTACGAGACCTCGGTTATAGTATCGTAAGGATTCCTAAGGCTTATTCATGCCTAATTAGTATACGGGAATGATTCCCGGAGAAACGGATCCGAATAAGGTATTAAAACGCTAATAGAGCTTTAGCGCACGTTTTTCGAGAAAACCCGAAAACGTGATTTTAAGTGGTCAAACAAACCCGTAAAAATTATAAGTCAGTAAACAACTATTATTAAGCAATAAAGGAAGCTTAATAACCAATAAAAATAAAGAAATGAGAAAATTCTGGAAAACGGGCCCGGTTAGTGAATGGTATCAAAACGGGTAAAATAACAAGCGTTTTCTGTAAAAGACGAAAAACTGCTCCAGCGTAACAGTATAAGGGGCCCGGTTTTTATAGCGTATTAATACCCTCTCTCACACTCAATTAAATATTACTCTCTCTCACACACACTAGAAGACAAGAAAACAAAAAGTAACAAAAAGTAAATAACACCCTCTCTTCTCTTATTCTCTCATTTCTCTACTCTCTCTCCAATTTCCTTCCCTCTCTCACGATGGACTCCCCTCTCTGCAGAACCCTCTTCTCCTTCTCCCCCTTGCAGCCGATTTTTGAGAGCTCAAATGCTCCATGGCTTCCCTTCCTTCTTCCTCATGCTCTAGCTCCATTTGAGCTCGAAATGTAAAATAAAACACATATTTGAACTCCCCTCATCCTCCTCTACATTTCTATCTTTTCAAAATCCGAAAATGAGCAACTTCATCTCCATGGGTTTTCCACATTTGAAGAGAAAAGCATACCATTGTGAAGCTTGGAGTCTCCTCTTTCAACAAGGTAAAAATCTTCATGAAAAACTCAAGCTTTCTCCACCTCCTTGTGTAACCGATTTTTGCCCTTCTTGTAATGCCTTGTTCTCTTCTTTGTTTGAGCTTGGTTCAACTTTCCAATGGTGGAGGAACTCTCCTTTGTATAAAAGGCTTAAAAACCTCTCTTGAAACTCCAAGGTAAAACCCTAACTTGTGGTAATTTAAATTCATTTAATTAGTAGTGTTATAAGGGGTAAGAAGTTTAATTATATTCTCCTTATGTAATTTGGGTGTTGGGATGGAGTTTGGTAACTCCATCCCCCACAAAACCGATTTGGACAAGAAAGAGAGAAGAGGAGGAATGGAAAAGAAATGAAGGAATCAAAAGCTCAAGGTAAGAGCTCCTTCTTAATGCTTAATTAATGCATTAGTGTAATGGGAATGGGTAAACACATAAAAGAACCTAAACTATTGTACTAGTATTGTAGTTGTGGAGATTTGAGTATTTGTGAGCAAAAATGTGGATTTGTAGGCCTTAGGGCCAAATGAATGGTGTATGTGTAATAGTATGCTATTGCAGGAAGTAATGGTGTATTAGTATTGTGATTGAAGTGTTGGTGTATTAAGATTTTGTATGAACCTCGTGTGCTGGTAGGACCCTTGTTGGGTGTGGCTAGCTTTAGGTTGAATTTGATGAGAGAATGTGTATTTGAGGATGTAAGGAAAGTAGGTGAACTATGGCGAAATTTTAGTAGGAATTGTGTATTAAGAATGACTGGTGAATGGGAGAACCAAGGTGTTTATTGGATTTAATAAAGGTGTTTAATGACCATGGAATGGTAGTTGTGGTATGAGAGTATCAGGATGTAAAATCTGTAGCAAGAGAGGTACCAAAATGCATTGTGGAACTAGGAAGAAATTGGTGTGCAGGATTTGTAAAATGAGTGTTGGAACTTGGGTGTAGGAAGTGCAATGGCTTGGAAATGAATTGGCATGGTAAGGAGAGGTATTTAGAATACTAGGAATGGCATTGGTTGAAGAAGTATTGGATGGGAGAATTGAATTGTAAAATCTATAGCATAGGTGTAACAAAAACTGTTACATGTGTTGTAGAAGAAGTAAGAAAATTGTGTAAGTTGTTTGATGAATTTAGTAATGGATTTGGTGGATGAATTAAGGTGATTTAGAGAGCTTAATTAATGCTAAATCATGTGGGGTTACATATAGGAAGATTGGGGAAGAAATGGGTAAAGAAAGAAGTGGAAAACAAAACCTATAGGCATTTCTGGACCGGTCCGACCCAGAGGTTGGGTCGGACGGTGGGTCGGACAGGCACAGACCACGGAACCAAAACCTACTGGAATGGTCCGACCCAGAGGTGATGGGTCGGACGGAACAGTTCTGGGTCGGACGGGACAATTTCAGAAGACGGAAAACTCACTGGAATGGTCCGACCCATAGGTTGGGTCGGACTGTGGGTCGGACGGCCCTAACTTATAAAAAAAAAAACAGTAGTAACATAGTAATCATATGTATGTATGTATGTATGTAGTACATAAATAAAGGACCTTAGTAATATACCATTAATGTGACAACAATGGTAAGGAAGTAAGTATGGGAGTAGGAAAACAAGTATGAAAAGTAATTAAGTAGGTTGAGAGTATGAGAACATTAAGTATACCGGGATAACGGGGTAAGTACGGGAATAGTAATTATTTGTGTATCGTAAGAGTATAGTATTAATAATATGTTGGAACATTATCAGTGGAACAAGTGTGAACCAAGGAACGAGGGAACACATGGTAGAGCTAACTCCGGTGAGGTATGATTTTCTCATGCCCCGTATGCTAACCGAGTTACGTTGATTTGGGTGCTGTATGCCGGCTAATCAAGACTAAAGCATGAAAATGGTTTATTGCCTTTCATTACATGTCTTGCTGTATGTTGTGTGAGCTTACCCTTCTTGATTGATTGTGTGGCTTCATTTGGTGCGTAGTACGACTCATAGATGAGTCTTGTTGTGTAGTGGCTCGTAGTAAGAGTCATGTTGGGAACTAATGGAACCGTAGCAACGCACTAAACTAACGATCAACAAACGATAACGCAACCCAACGAAACTCACTAGAATGTGAGAGAGTGTACGGGAGTAATAACCTTCCGATGTCGGTAGGAGAACCGAATTGAATAATCCACAAACAAAAGTAGTGGAAGTATATAAGTAACCTCTAATAGAGGAATTAATCTTGGTGCAAGACATGAACCATGAGAGTAGTAAAGAATGATGAGGGATCTCCAAACCCCTTAGTAATTAGTCGACCCGTTATGAGAGGACCCGACTGATGTAAGTATGTCCCGAACATGAGAGTATTCGATACGTTGGGGAAACCCTTAAATCTGAGGATACTAGTCGGTGGTAATTCCCTAAGCTAGTGGAGGTTATCGAGAGAGACACTCCTAGGCTAATCCATGAGATTGTAATGTACTCTGAGAGAAGAGTGTTGGGAATTTGAGTAGTCCGGTAAAAGCGGGCATTTGAGTATTTGAGGAGCTAAGCGTATAGCCCTCGTATTGTAGGCCCGGTGGCGAGTCTGGTGTATGACTCCGCCCAGAGGCCAAAGTAATGAGTATTGAGTATTGCGTATGTGTGAGTAAAGTAATGGTACTGAGTAAGAAGTGAGTATGAGTATGTAATGAGTACCGAGTATCGAGTATGTATGAGTAAGCATTGAGTGTTGAGTACGTAGAGTAAGTATGGAGATTGAGTAGTGAGTATGCACAAGTATAGTAACGAGTACAGAGTAAGGATCGTGTACGAGTAAGGTTGAACATGGAGTGATGAGTATGCAAGAGTAAGGAGTAAGTATGAGTAGAGTAGCGAATATCGAACACAGTACGAAGAGTAATGAATGAAAACAAATACGAATGGTTGACTATTGAATTGTCTTCCTTAGTAAGTATTGAACTTGTATTTATGTAGGTTTTTGATTGTATTGTTGTAGTATGAGTATGTATGTATGCATGTAAAATGAACTCCATGTATATCCGACCCAAAGTAGTCGGCGTACCGCGGTTAGCACGCGGTATATGCGAATTTCATATGCAGCGTAAGCTGACCCCTAGGGGGACCGTTTTTAGTGTGCAGGTACTCGAAGCTGACCACCGTTCGAGAGAGTAGGACGGGGACTGCTACGTAAGCATGGGTAGTTGTATAAAAGGGATTGTACTCATAATGTATTGGGAAATTGGAAGTCCAAGCTGTATCGGTAATTTAAGGATTGTAGTATACTCGGTATAGTAATGTATTGACGTTGTAATTGAATTATGGGTAAGTAAGCAATGGGAAGTATTGTATTGTGTAGAGTACTCGGTATGTTCATATTCATCAACCGATAGTATGTAGAATTGTAACTCGCCTTGTTAGTCACGTGGGTGACTAACGGCATTGTACACCCGCCGTTGAGTAAGTAATATCCGATGTGAAGGTAAGTATGGTACGGTAATGACGGTATTAGCGGTAGGGGTGTTACAAAAAGTGGTATCAGAGCGAAGTATCGCTCTGATGGATGAAATACCGAGTTTGGAAGTAGAGACTTAGGGCTAAGGGTTGAGTGTTAGCGTGTGAGGTACGCTAGTTAGGAACTTCCGCGTGAACCGGAAACCTACAACAACCATACCCCGCCCTCCACAACCCACGGTAATAAGTTGGGAGAATAACGCCAGAGAGATGGAAAGACCTCTCACACTCGGGTAACACCCGATCTGGCAGTTGCAAGTAAACCTCATTAGAAAAAGAACCTGTCATACGGTAGAGTCCAAGAGCTGGAAGTCCCGAAGACGGTTCCCGTTGGATGATGATGACCGCACTTAATGGCGGAGGATTGAAGATCCTAAATAAAGGATAGTGGAATTTATGGCACCATGGGGCGACCTGCTTCGCAGTCGCGAGAACCATGAATGGCCAGTAAGAAGAGAAACACAATCGTGCAAGGAAGCAAGGAAGATGGAGTAACAAGCCGAGACAAGAGAGTCTACGGACTGTAATCTCTGATGATACCAACAACGGTATACAAACCGACTAAGGAATTAGTCGAGGTTGGATTAATGCCAAACCTACACGCCAAGAGGCTGCGATAACGAACAACGTAGTTCAGATAACTATGAAAGAATTCAAACAAACACCATAGGACCACAACATGGTCCCTAAGGATAAGTCAAGCCTCGATAACCATAGTGAAGGTGTGAGACACCTGAATTGACGACAATCATGTCAAGTATACTGAGAAGCGACTCAGGAGAGCGATCACCAAGATCAAAGATCAAAGGAAGATCTAATAAGACCACCAAAATGGGTGAAAACGATACCGTAACCGGTATACGTTAACTGAAAAAAACCTACCCGCGCACTTGCCCAGGGCAAGTGCAGCAATTACAAGACGGTGGAAGACTTTTAACCACCGCGAATATTTGCTAAAGTACCGTTATGACGAATGAAGCAAATAGGATTACCAATCCTAAGGATTAAATAAAAACCTTGAAAGGCCTAACGGCCCGACCATTGTGTTAAGAAAATACCAGTCAGCGAGAAGCTAGACTTGGTCAAGACCTCAATCATGCAACGCCATGAAGAATTCATTTTAACACCGAACTGTTATTTCAAAACCCAAAATTTTCTTTCAAAACCACAAACCCTTCTTTTAAACCTTGGATTTTAAAACCAAACCGACGGAACTACGGTGAGTATCATAGGACGATACAAGAGGAGTTGACAATAGAATACTTCACCTAGGCGTGTGACGAACACTACGAGTGTACCCAAATACGGGATGTGGGACGACCGCACTCCGAAGGAGCTTGCGGGCCTGACAGATAGTTAGGTAAGTGGTAACGTGCCAAGAAGGTACCCCACGTATGTATACATGTAGTGTACGAAACACGGGAAGTAGTCAACTCGTTCTACGGACCATAAGTAATTAAAACAGAACAGTTGGATACCCAAAACGAGTAAAAGAAACTCAGATAAGCTACAAGCTAAGGAGTCAGAAACTCACTCCAGGAGGAACATTAAGAGTTGAAAATGCAAGAAACACTAACAACGGATAAGACATTGGATATGTCTCGAAGATATCGAAGTAAAGCATGATAACTGGAAGGAATACCCAGTCTAAGCACAGTAAGGCAAATGCCTAACATTAACAACAGTGTTCAATGAACGGGATAGAATTCCCAGAACAACTACCACAAACACACAGGGTGATGTTATAAGGTACCAGAAATACCATTCATCACCGGAAGGGACATCAAATCCGTTATAACACAAGGAAAAACACCAATGGTCTACCCTAAGAACGGGAGACGTTACAACCCTCAATGGATAACTCAGATCCAGAACCGCAAGGTAGGACAATAAACTGAACAACTATAAATGTCAGCCAGATGCTGCCATATAACAGTACTACCCAGGAGCAATCCATAAAGGGTATCAAGTCAACACAGTGAACGAAATATAGTGGTAAGAACACCACAATTGGAACGAACATACGGTTAGAACACCGAAGGGATCCCACTTGACAGGGGATACCCCAAATCAATAAATGGTATCGATCAATACCAGGATACAAAAGGGTCTCCAACGAATGGAAGCGTGATGCGACGATCTTATTAGGGAGCCCAGTATCACTTCCAAGCCCAGCGATGGCTTACAGAGAAGTAACCACTTGGGAACGACCTATGATGAGCAGAGCTCTAGGCAATATGGCTAGTAGGCCATGAACTATTACCACACAAACCCAACGGTTAAAACCCACTGTGAACCATATGGAAGGCTGTCAAGGACGGCACCGATGAAAGAGTAAATCGATGAATGAGGATGCCCCTCATAAATGTGAGACCGCAAGAGCGGTGAACACATGGATCCCAAGAAGGGGATACCATCAGTAACTGTCGGGAAATATACCCTCTCAAACTACTAATGTAGTCAAGCTTGAGCATACATTATTGTCAAGCAATGTGAAATAAGCTTCAACAGCAATTGTTGACAACCAAGGGTAACGGTTATAAAACCAATGATACTCAGGGAGCTCAGAAAAAACAAGGAATACCATATTCTGTATTTGCCAAATACATGGGGAACCATTGTATAAATGATAGAGATGCATGAGCTGAAGCTAGCAACAGTGGATGCCATGTAAACCAATACTGTGGAATCAGTAAGAACATGGTGCGCAGCAGGCGACCAACGTATGCGAATAATCACCCAATGCTATGGGTTGTTAATACAAGATGGTAGACAACCGGGCAACAAGCCAGAAGTCTGCACCAAATGATGAAGCACCACCGAAGAGTAATGTTCATTCCTATTGCGATCTCATAAGAGAGTTACTGCCAAGAGTTTACGCCTCTGCACTCTGTAGGACTGAGTGTTTTGGTATTGCACTTGTGTAGTCAATGATCTAGTGGGATAGCTAGGAATATGGAAAATATAAGTAGTGGTAAATTCTTCCTTTCACCAATAACATGGCATAAGCAGTTAAGCGAAAGCTTAGAAACAAACCGTGCGGCCCAAGGCCAAAGAAGCACGAAGAGGTGAAACCACCAATACACACAAGATGTGAATTCCATTGGAATAAAAGTGAAAGGCGACTTAAGAAAGTCACAAGGACCGACGCATTGAAATGCAAGGTTATACAAGTAAGAACACTTGTAATGAACCAGAGAAACTGGTATAATTCAGAAGCTACTAACAATAGAGGAAGCCTACAACTAGTAGTGACTTAACCTCCCCGACAATAAGTCGGAGGAGCCATGAGATCACTACCAAACACAACAGTATGTATATAGATTGCTAGAGAGCTGGTTACAAATCTAAAACTCATCGAGTTCGAGCACGGTAAGAGACACACACTTGGTCAATAAACCTTATTTCCACAATAAGAGGGATACAAGGGTAATGTGTAACACATTAAGATAACAAAAAGGGCGAATAACCCAAGCTATCAGGTCACGCAGCAGAAGCTAGTGGCCCAGAATTCCAATGAATAAAGGTTAGTCATCAATGCCTTGAAGCCATTTAGGCTAGAACCGAACCCGGTTTAGAGGTAAATAAACTCCGATGGAATTTCTTGATGAAGGGACTAACCGAAAATACGGTTAAGACCCATTGATCAAGGAACATTGTATATAGACCATGGAAGCTGAACCACTTCATGACGGCTGAATGCCTTTGACCAATGTCCAATGATGACACATGGTAGATTACGTGGGCGTAATCCCTTTTAAGGGGGGGTAGAGCGAAACCGCAAAATGTACGTTTTACGTGATAGGTGTGTAAACTACAATGCGCATAGCGCAAAAGTATTTGTTTTAGTGATTGATACTTATGTTACTAAACATTTGTATTCACTCATCGTGTAATTATGTTATTGGGAAGTAAGTATAGGAAAAGGAGTAGAGAAACTCCAGGGGAATGAGAACCCCGATTGGTAATAGTATGAAGAATGAGTATGTACGGGAGACTTGAGGAGTATAAATCGGTATGGACCGATGTATGTATGAGTATAAATCGGTGTACAACCGAAGTATTTTATGAGTATAAATTGGAGTAAGTAAATTAATGGGGCATTATACCCATGAATTTCCTAAGTTAATGTAGTTGGAGAAGATGTATAATATTCCGTGAGACGATTAGTAAGTAAGTAAGTGAATCATATAAATGGGAAAATGTATGTGCGTGATTATGAGTAGCAAGATTAAAAAGATAGAAATGAAATAATGTTTGACAATCTGTCTGTTTGTATTGAGGTGGGTGGAACTTGGTTGATTTGCTAGCGATCAAGGGAAACCGAACACAAATTGGTGGAAGGATAATTCAAACACATGCTGATCACATTGGGGTGGAAGGACTCTGGAAGCTCCCTTAAGTGGCCACAATAATAACACTAGTAATAGGAATAATCATCATAATTGAAATTGGAGATGTATGCAAGTTTTCAAAATGAATTTCCAAAACTAATTTGGTACAACGTTTTCTTCAAACTTGAGAATGAGGATCGGTTTTATAACCGCTCCCACGGGCGCTAGTGGATCTTCCATGCCTAGGCACGGGTATCCGGTCAAACCATAGGAGGTGAAGCTAGTTTTGAGTCTGTGGAAGTGTAGAGTAGTTTGAAACCACTACACCGTTTGTGCGGTGACAGTGTGTGTTTTGTATTTTCCAAAGGCACTGGGGCGGCGTAGTCCCGAGTAAGTATGAGTAAAGTATGAGTAAGTAAGTATGATAGTGCCTGAGGATCTCTATATGTGCAAATGAATTTGATCAGAACCAAGGACCGTAGAGCCAGAAAGCGTAAGTGTTCAAACTGACCGGTACCTGAGGGATCACTCGCCATTGGGGGAGGATTGTACCTAATTGTCTGCGGATGGACCCCCTTGGAGAGAAGTAAAACGGATATTTTTGATTGCTATGCATGCAGTGCCATGCTGTTTGGATGCGTAGTATGCATCATGTCAGACATTTGGAGTTTGACAAGTCATATGTAGAGGTCATAACCTTAGCATAGAGTATATGTACGAGTAACAGTATTAGATTCACCAACTTTGAGGGCAAAGTTCTTTAAGGGGGGTAGATTGAAATACCCCGAACTTAAATATGGTGATTAGAATATTTTAATATGGTATTTAAGGGCCTAATAGTGCCTAAGTAATTTTGGTAAGGAAAATAAATCCAAAAAATGAGAAAAACGCTTAGAAAGCGGAAAACGCTAAAACAAGCGTTAAATAACCATAGGAGGTACGAGACCTCGGTTATAGTATCGTAAGGATTCCTAAGGCTTATTCATGCCTAATTAGTATACGGGAATGATTCCCGGAGAAACGGATCCGAATAAGGTATTAAAACGCTAATAGAGCTTTAGCGCACGTTTTTCGAGAAAACCCGAAAACGTGATTTTAAGTGGTCAAACAAACCCGTAAAAATTATAAGTCAGTAAACAACTATTATTAAGCAATAAAGGAAGCTTAATAACCAATAAAAATAAAGAAATGAGAAAATTCTGGAAAACGGGCCCGGTTAGTGAATGGTATCAAAACCGGGTAAAATAACAAGCGTTTTCTGTAAAAACGAAAAACTGCTCCAGCGTAACAGTATAAGGGGCCCGGTTTTTATAGCGTATTAATACCCTCTCTCACACTCAATTAAATATTACTCTCTCTCACACACACTAGAAGACAAGAAAACAAAAAGTACAAAAAGTAAATAACACCCTCTCTTCTTTATTCTCTCATTTCTCTACTCTCTCTCCAATTTCCTTCCCTCTCTCACGATGGACTCCCCCTCTGCAGAACCCTCTTCTCCTTCTCCCCCTTGCAGCCGATTTTTGAGAGCTCAAATGCTCCCATGGCTTCCCTTCCTTCTTCCTCATGCTCTAGCTCCATTTGAGCTCGAAATGTAAAATACACATATTTGAACTCCCCTCATCCTCCTCTACATTTCTATCTTTTCAAAATCCGAAAATGAGCAACTTCATCTCCATGGGTTTTCCCCATTTGAAGAGAAAAGCACATTGTGAAGCTTGGAGTCTCCTCTTTCAACAAGGTAAAAATCTTCATGAAAAACTCAAGCTTTCTCCACCTCCTTGTGTAACCGATTTTTGCCCTTCTTGTAATGCCTTGTTCTCTTCTTTGTTTGAGCTTGGTTCAACTTTCCAATGGTGGAGGAACTCTCCTTTGTATAAAAGGCTTAAAAACCTCTCTTGAAACTCCAAGGTAAAACCCTAACTTGTGGTAATTTAAACCTTCATTTAATTAGTAGTGTTATAAGGGGTAGAAGTTTAATTATATTCTCCTTATGTAATTTGGGTGTTGGGATGGAGTTTGGTAACTCCATCCCCCACAAAACCGATTTGGACAAGAAAGAGAGGAAGAGGAGGAATGGAAAAGAAATGAAGGAATCAAAAGCTCAAGGTAAGAGCTCCTTCTTAATGCTTAATTAATGCATTAGTGTAATGGAATGGGTAAACACATAAAAGAACCTAAACTATTGTACTAGTATTGTAGTTGTGGAGATTTGAGTATTTGTGAGCAAAAATGTGGATTTGTAGGCCTTAGGGCCAAATGAATGGTGTATGTGTAATAGTATGCTATTGCAGGAAGTAATGGTGTATTAGTATTGTGATTGAAGAAGTGTTGGTGTATTAATTTTGTATGAACCTCGTGTGGTAGGACCCTTGTTGGGTGTGGCTAGCTTTAGGTTGAATTTGATGAGAGAATGTGTATTTGAGGATGTAAGGAAAGTAGGTGAACTATGGCGACATTTTAGTAGGAATTGTGTATTAAGAATGACTGGGTGAATGGGAGAACCAAGGTGTTTATTGGATTTAATAAAGGTGTTTAATGACCATGGAATGGTAGTTGTGGTATGAGAGTATCAGGATGTAAAATCTGTAGCAAGAGAGGTACCAAAATGCATTGTGGAACTAGGAAGAAATTGGTGTGCAGGATTTGTAAAATGAGTGTTGGAACTTGGGTGTAGGAAGTGCAATGGCTTGGAAATGAATTGGCATGGTAAGGAGAGGTATTTAGAATACTAGGAATGGCATTGGTTGAAGAAGTATTGGATGGGAGAATTGAATTGTAAAATCAATAGCATAGGTGTAACAAAACTGTTACATGTGTTGTAGAAGAAGTAAGAAAATTGTGTAAGTTGTTTGATGAATTTAGTAATGGATTTGGTGGATGAATTAAGGTGATTTAGAGGCTTAATTAGTGCTAAATCATGTGGGGTTACATATAGGAAGATTGGGGAAGAAATGGGTAAAGAAAGAAGTGGAAAACAAAACCTATAGGCATGTTTGGACCGGTCCGACCCAGAGGTTGGGTCGACGGTGGGTCGGACAGGCACAGACCACGGAACCAAAACCTACTGGAATGGTCCGACCCAGAGGTGTATGGGTCGGACGGAACAGTTCTGGGTCGGACGGGACAATTTCAGAAGACGAAAACTCACTGGAATGGTCCGACCCATAGGTTGGGTCGGACTGTGGGTCGGACGGCCCTAACTTATAAAGAAAAAAAAAGTAGTAACATAGTAATCATATGTATGTATGTATGTATGTAGGTAAGTACTAAATAAAGGACCTTAATAATATACCATTAATGTGACAACAATGGTAAGGTAGTAAGTATGGGAGTAGGAAAACAAGTATGAAAAGTAATTAAGTAGGTTGAGAGTATGAGAACATTAAGTATACCGGGATAACGGGGTAAGTACGGGAATAGTAATTATTTGTGTATCGTAAGAGTATAGTATTAATAATACTGTTGGAACATTATCAGTGGAACAAGTGTGAACCAAGGAACGAGGGAACACATGGTAGAGCTAACTCCGGTGAGAGGTATGATTTTCTCATGCCCCGTATGCTAACCGAGTTACGTTGATTTGGGTGCTGTATGACGGCTAATCAAGACTAAAGCATGAAAATGGTTTATTGCCTTTCATTACATGTCTTGCTGTATGTTGTGTGAGCTAACCCTTCTTGATTGATTGTGTGGCTTCATTTGGTGCGTAGTACGACTCATAGATGAGTCTTGTTGTGTAGTGGCTCGTAGTAAGAGTCATGTTGTGAACTAATGGAACCGTAGCAATGCACTAAACTAACGAGTCAACAAACAATAACGCAACCCAACGAAACTCACTAGAATGTGAGAGAGTGTACGGGAGTAATAACCTTCCGATGTCGGTAGGAGAACCGAATTGAATAATCCACAAACAAAAGTAGTGGAAGTATATAAGTAACCTCTAATAGAGGAATTAATCTTGGTGCAAGACATGAACCATGAGAGTAGTAAAGAATGATGAGGGATCTCCAAACCCCTTAGTAATTAGTCGACCCATTATGAGAGGACCCGACTGATGTAAGTATGTCCCGAACATGAGAGTATTCGATACGTTGGGGAAACCCTTAAATCTGAGGATACTAGTCGGTGGTAATTCCCTAAGCTAGTGGAGGTTATCGAGAGAGACACTCCTAGGCTAACCCATGAGATTGTAATGTACTCTGAGAGAAGAGTGTTGGGAATTTGAGTAGTCCGGTAAAAGCGGGCATTTGAGTATTTGAGGAGCTAAGCGTATAGCCCTCGTATTGTAGGTCCGGTGGCGAGTCTGGTGTATGACTCCGCCCAGAGGCCAAAGTAATGAGTATTGAGTATTGCGTATGTGTGAGTAAAGTAATGGGTACTGAGTAAGAAGTGAGTATGAGTATGTAATGAGTGCCGAGTATCGAGTATGTATGAGTAAGCATTGAGTGTTGAGTACGTAAGGGTAAGTATGGAGAATTGAGTAGTGAGTATGCACAAGTATAGTAACGAGTACAGAGTAAGGATCGTGTACGAGTAAGGTATTGAACATGGAGTGATGAGTATGCAAGAGTAAGGAGTAAGTATGAGTAGAGTAGCGAATATCGAACACAGTACGAAGAGTAATGAATGAAAAACAAATACGAATGGTTGACTATTGAATTGTCTTCCTTAGTAAGTATTGAACTTGTATATTTATGTAGGTATTTTTGATTGTATTGTTGTAGTATGAGTATGTATGTATGTATGCATGTAAAATGAACTCCATGTATATCCGACCCAAAGTAGTCGGCGTACCGCGGTTAGCACGCGGTATATGTGAATTTCATATGCAGCGTAAGCTGACCCTCTAGGGGGACCGTTTTTAGTGTGCAGGTACTCGAAGCTGACCACCGTTCGAGAGGGTAGGACGGGGACTGCTACGTAAGCATGGGTAGTTGTATAAAAGGGATTGTACTCATAATGTATTGGGAAATTGGAAGTCCAAGCTGTATCGGTAATTTAAGGATTGTAGTATACTCGGTATAGTAATGTATTGACGTTGTAATTGAATTATGGGTAAGTAAGCAATGGGAAGTATTGTATTGTGTAGAGTACTCGGTATGTTCATATTCATCAAACCGATAGTATGTAGAATTGTAACTCGCCTTGTTAGTCACGTGGGTGGCTAACGGCATTGTACACCCGCCGTTGAGTAAGTAATATCCGATGTGAAGGTAAGTATGGTACGGTAATGACGGTATTAGCGGTAGGGGTGTTACAAAAAGTGGTATCAAATACCGAGTTTGGAAGTAGAGACTTAGGGCTAAGGGTTGAGTGTTAGCGTGTGAGGTACGCTAGTTAGGAACTTCCGCGTGAACCGGAAACCTACAACAACCATACCCCGCCCTCCACAACCCACGGTAATAAGTTGGGAGAATAACGCCAGAGAGATGGAAAGACCTCTCACACTCGGGTAACACCCGATCTGGCAGTTGCAAGTAAACCTCATTAGAAAAAGAACCTGTCATACGGTAGAGTCCAAGAGCTGGAAGTCCCGAAGACGGTTCCCGTTGGATGATGATGACCGCACTTAATGGCGGAGGATTGAAGATCCTAAATAAAGGATAGTGGAATTTATGGCACCATGGGGCGACCTGCTTCGCAGTCGCGAGAACCATGAATGGCCAGTAAGAAGAGAAACACAATCGTGCAAGGAAGCAAGGAAGATGGAGTAACAAGCCGAGACAAGAGAGTCTACGGACTGTAATCTCTGATGATACCAACAACGGTATACAAACCGACTAAGGAATTAGTCGAGGTTGGATTAATGCCAAACCTACACGCCAAGAGGCTGCGATAACTGAACAACGTAGTTCAGATAACTATGAAAGAATTCATAACACAAACACCATAGGACCACAACATGGTCCCTAAGGATAAGTCAAGCCTCGATAACCATAGTGAAGGTGTGAGACACCTGAATTGATGACAATCATGTCAAGTATACTGAGAAGCGACTCAGGAGAGCGATCACCAAGATCAAAAGATCAAAGGAAGATCTAATAAGACCACCAAATGGGTGAAAACGATACCGTAACCGGTATACGTTAACTGAAAAATAACCTACCCGCGCACTTGCCCAGGGCAAGTGCAGCAATTACAAGACGGTGGAATACTTTTAACCACCTGCGAATATTTGCTAAAGTACCGTTATGACGAATGAAGCAAATGTAGGATTACCAATCCTAAGGATTAAATAACAAAACCTTGAAAAGGCCTAACGGCCCGACCATTGTGTTAAGAAAATACCAGTCAGCGAGAAGCTAGACTGGTCAAGACCTCAATCATGCAACGCCATGAAGAATTCATTTTAACACCGAACTGTTATTTCAAAACCCAAATTTTCTTTCAAAAACCACAAACCCTTCTTTTAAAACCTTGGATTTTAAAACCAAACCGACGGAACTACGGTGAGTATCATAGGACGATACAAGAGGAGTTGACAATAGAATACTTCACCTAGGCGTGTGACGAACACTACGAGTCTACCCAAATACGGGATGTGGGACGACCGCACTCCGAAGGAGCTTGCGGGCCTGACAGATAGTTAGGTAAGTGGTAACGTGCCAAGAAGGTACCCCACGTATGTATACATGTAGTGTACGAAACACGGGAAGTAGTCAACTCCGTTCTACACCATAAGTAATTCAAAACAGAACAGCTGGATACCCAAAACGAGTAAAAGAAACTCAGATAAGCTACAAGCTAAGAAGTCAGAAACTCACTCCAGGAGGAACATTAAGAGTTGAAAATGCAAGAAACACTAACAACGGAATAAGACATTGGATATGTCTCGAAGATATCGAAGTAAAGCATGATAACTGGAAGGAATACCCAGTCTAAGCACAGTAAGGCAAATGCCTAACATTAACACAACAGTGTTCAATGAACGGGATAGAATTCCCAGAACAACTACCACAAACACACAGGGTGATGTTATAAGGTACCAGAAATACCATTCATCACCGGAAGGGACATCAAATCCGTTATAACACAAGGAAAAAAAACCAATGGTCTACCCTAAGAACGGGAGACGTTACAACCCTCAACGGATAACTCAGATCCAGAACCGCAAGGTAGGACAATAAACTGAACAACTTATAAATGTCAGCCAGATGCTGCCATATAACCAGTACTACCCAGGAGCAATCCATAAAGGGTATCAAGTCAACACAGTTGAACGAAATATAGTGGTAAGAACACCACAATTGGAACGAACATACGGTTAGAACACCGAAGGGATCCCACTTGACAGGGGATACCCCAAATCAATAAATGGTATCGATCAATACCAGGATACAAAAGGGTCTCCAACGAACGGAAGCGTGATGCGACGATCTTATTAGGGAGCCCAGTATCACTTCCAAGCCCAGCGATGGCTTACAGAGAAGTAACCACTTGGGAACGACCTATGAGCAGAGCTCTAGGCAATATGGCTAGTAGGCCATGAGACTATTACCACACATAACCCAACGGTTAAAACCCACTGTGAACCATATGGAAGGCTGTCAAGGACGGCACCGATGAAAGAGTAACGATCGATGAATGAGGATGCCCCTCATAAATGTGAGACCGCAAGAGCGGTGAACACATGGATCCCAAGAAGGGGATACCATCAGTAACTGTCGGGAAATATACCCCTCTCAAACTACTAATGTAGTCAAGCTTGAGCATACAGTTATTGTCAAGCAATGTGAAATAAGCTTCAACAGCAATTGTTGACAACCAAGGGTAACTGGTTATAAAACCAATGATACTCAGGGAGCTCAGAAAAACAAGGAATACCATATTCTGTATTTGCCAAATACATGGGGAACCATTGTATAAATGATAGAGATGCATGAGCTGAAGCTAGCAACAGTGGATGCCATGTAAACCAATACTGTGGAATCAGTAAGAATATGGTGCGCAGCAGGACCAACGTATGCGAATAATCACCCAATGCTATGGGGTTGTTAATACAAGATGGTAGACAAACCGGGCAACAAGCCAGAAGTCTGCACCAAATGATGAAGCACCACCGAACGAGTAATGTTCATTCCTATTGCGATCTCATAAGAGAGTTACTGCCAAGAGTTTACGCCTCTGCACTCTGTAGGACTGAGTGTTTTGGTATTGCACTTGTGTAGTCAATGATCTAGTGGGATAGCTAGGAATATGGAAAATATAAGTAGTGGTAAATTCTTCCTTTCACCAATAAACATGGCATAAGCCAGTTAAGCGAAAGCTTAGAAACAAACCGTGCGGCCCAAGGCCAAAGAAGCACGAAGAGGGTGAAACACACCAATAATCACAAGATGTGAATTCCATTGGAATAAAAGTGAAAGGCGACTTAAGAAAGTCACAAGGACCGACGCATTGAAATGCAAGGTCCAAGTAAAGAACACTTGTAATGAACCAGAGAAACTGGTATAATTCAGAAGCTACTAACAATAGAGGAAGCACTACAACTAAGTAGTGACTTAACCTCACCCACAATAAGTCGGAGGAGCCAAGTGAATGATCACTACCAAACACAACAGTATGTATATAGATTGCTAGAGAGCTGGTTACAAATCTAAAACTCATCGAGTTCGAGCACGGTAAGAGAACACCACACTTGGTCAATAAACCTTATTTCCACAATAAGAGGGATAAAAGGGTAATGTGTAACACATTAAGATAACAAAAAGGGCGAATAACCCAAGCTATCAGGGTCACGCAGCAGAAGCTAGTGGGCCCAGAATTCCAAGTGAATAAAAGGTTAGTCATCAATGCCTTGAAGCCATTTAGGCTAGAACCGAACCCGGTTTAGAGGTAAATAAACTCCGATGGAATTTCTTGATGAAGGGACTAACCGAAAATACGGTTAAGACCCATTGATCAAGGAACATTGTATAATAGACCGCATGGAAGCTGAACCACTTCATGACGGCTGAATGCCTTCGACCAATGTCCAATGATGACACATGGTAGATTACGTGGGCGTAATCCCTTTTAAGGGGGGTAGAGCGAAAACCGCAAAATGTACGTTTTACGTGATAGGTGTGTAAACTACAATGCGCATAGCGCAAAAGTATTTGTTTTAGTGATTGATACTTATGTTACATAAACATTTGTATTCACTCATCGTGTAATTATGGTTATTTGGGAAGTAAGTATAGGCAAAGGAGTAGAGAAACTCCAGGGGAATGAGAACCCCGATTGGTAATAGTATGAAGAATGAGTATGTACGGGAGACTTGAGGAGTATAAATCGGTATGGAACCGATGTATGTAATGAGTATAAATCGGTGTACAACCGAAGTATTTTATGAGTATAAATTGGAGTATAGTAAATTAATGGGGCATTATACCCATGAATTTCCTAAGTATAGTAGTTGGAGAAGATGTAGTAATATTCCGTGAGACGATTAGTAAGTAAGTAAGTGAATCATATAAATGGGAAAATGTATGTGCGTGATTATGAGTAGCAAGATTAAAAAGATAGAAAATGAAATAATGTTTGACAATCTGTCTGTTTGTATTGAGGTGGGAAGTGGAACTTGATTTGCTAGCGATCAAGGGAAACCGAACACAAATTGGAGTGGAAGGATAATTCAACACCAATGCTGATCACATTGGGGTGGAAGGACTCTGGAAGCTCCCTTAAGTGGCCACAATAATAACACTAGTAATAGGAATAATCATCATAAATTGAAATTGGGAGATGTATGCAAGTTTTCAAAATGAATTTCCAAAACTAATTTGGTACAACGTTTTCTTCAAACTTGAGAATGAGGATCGGTTTTATAACCGCTCCCACGGGCGCTAGTGGATCTTCCATGCCTAGGCACGGGTATCCGGTCAAAACCATAGGAGGTGAAGCTAGTTTTGAGTCTGTGGAAGTGTAGAGTAGTTTGAAACCACTACACCGTTTGTGCGGTGACAGTGTGTGTTTTGTATTTTTCCAAAGGCACTGGGGCGGCGTAGTCCCGAGTAAGTATGAGTAAAGTATGAGTAAGTAAGTATGAGTAAGTGCCTGAGGATCTCTATATGTGCAAATGAATTTGATCAGAACCAAAGGACCGTAGAGCCAGAAAGCGTAAGTGTTCAAACGTGACCGGTACCTGAGGGATCACTCGCCATTGGGGGAGGATTGTACCTAATTGTCTGCGGATGGACCCCCTTGGAGAGAAGTAAAACGGATATTTTTGATTGCTATGCATGCAGTGCCATGCTGTTTGGATGCGTAGTATGCATCATGTCAGACATTTGGAGTTTGACAAGTCATATGTAGAGGTCATAACCTTAGCATAGAGTATATGTACGAGTAACAGTATTAGATTCACCAACTTTGAGGGCAAAGTTCTTTAAGGGGGGTAGATTGAAATACCCCGAACTTAAATATGGTGATTAGAATATTTTAATATGGTATTTAAGGGCCTAATAGTGCCTAAGTAATTTTGGTAAGGAAAATAAATCCAAAATAAATGAGAAAAACGCTTAGAAAGCGGAAAACGCTAAAACAAGCGTTAAATAACCATAGGAGGTACGAGACCTCGGTTATAGTATCGTAAGGATTCCTAAGGCTTATTCATGCCTAATTAGTATACGGGAATGATTCCTGGAGAAAACGGATCCGAATAAGGTATTAAAACGCTAATAGAGCTTTAGCGCATGTTTTTCGAGAAAACCTGAAAACGTGATTTTAAGTGGTCAAACAAACTCGTAAAAATTATAAGTCAGTAAACAACTATTATTAAGCAATAAAGTAAGCTTAATAACCAATAAAAATAAAGAAAAGAGAAAATTCCGGAAAACGGGCCCGGTTAGTGAATGGTATCAAAACCGGGTAAAATAACGAGCGTTTTCTGTAAAAGACGAAAAACTGCTCCAGCGTAACAGTATAAGGGGGCCAGTTTTTATAGGGTATTAATACCCTCTCTCACACTCAATTAAATATTATTCTCTCTCACACACACTAGAAGACAAGAAACAAAAAGTAACAAAAAGTAAATAACACCCTCTCTCCTCTTATTCTCTCATTTCTCTACTCTCTCTCTGATTCCCTTCCCTCTCTCACGATGGACTCCCCCTCTCTGCAGAACCCTCTTCTCCTTCTCCCCCTTGCAGCCGATTTTTGAGAGCTCAAATGCTCCCATGGCTTCCCTTCCTTCTTCCTCATGCTCTAGCTCCATTTGAGCTCGAACTGTAAAATAAAACACATATTTGAACTCCCCTCATCCTCCTCTAAATTTCTATCTTTTCAAAATCCGAAAATGAGCAACTTCATCTCCATGGGTTTCCCCCATTTGAAGAGAAAAGCACACCATTGTGAAGCTTGGAGTCTCCTCTTTCCAATAAGGTAAAAATCTTCATGAAAAACTCAAGCTTTCTCCACCTCCCTGTGTAACCGATTTTTGCCCTTCTTGTAATGCCTTGTTCCCTTCTTTGTTTGAGCTTGGTTCAACTTTCCAATGGTGGAGGAACTCTCCTTTGTATACAAGGCTTAAAAACCTCTCTTGAAACTCCAAGGTAAAACCCTAACTTGTGGTAATTTAAACCCTTCATTTAATTAGTAGTGTTATAAGGGGTTAGAAGTTTAATTATATTCTCCTTATGTAATTTGGGTGTTGGGATGGAGTTTGGTAACTCCATCCCCCACAAAACCGATTTGGACAAGAAAGAGAGGAAGATGAGGAATGGAAAAGAAATGAAGGAATCAAAAGCTCAAGGTAAGAGCTCCTTCTTAATGCTTAATGAATGCATTAGTGTAATGGGAATGGGTAAACACATAAAAGAACCTAAACTATTGTACTAGTATTGTAGTTGTGGAGATTTGAGTATTTGTGAGCAAAAATGTGGATTTGTAGGCCTTAGGGCCAAATGAATGGTGTGTGTGTAATAGTATTCTATTGCAGGAAGTAATGGTGTATTAGTATTGTGATTGAAGAAGTGTTGGTGTATTAAGATTTTGTATGAACCTCGTGTGCTGGTAGGACCCTTGTTGGGTGTGGCTAGCTTTAGGTTGAATTTGAAGAGAGAATGTGTATTTGAGGATGTAAGGAAAGTAGGTGAACTATGGCGAAATTTTAGTAGGAATTGTGTATTAAGAATGACTGGGTGAATGGCAGAACCAAGGTGTGTATTGGATTTAATAAAGGTGTTTAATGACAATGGAATGGTAGTTGTGGTATGAGAGTATCAGGATGTAAAATCTATAGCAAGAGAGGTACCAAAATGCATTGTGGAACTAGGAAGAAATTGGTGTGGAGGATTTGTAAAAAGAGTGTTGGAACTTGGGTGTAGGAAGTGCAATGGCTTGGAAATGAATTGGAATGGTAAGGAGAGGTATTTAGAATACTAGGAATGGCATTGGTTGAGGAAGTATTGGATGGGAGAATTGAATTGTAAAATCTGTAGCATAGGTGTAACAAAAACTGTTACATGTGTTGTAGAAGAAGTAAGAAAATTGTGTAAGTTGTTTGATGAATTTAGTAATGGATTTGGTGGATGAATTAAGGTGATTTAGAGGGCTTAATGTGAGCCTCGATTTTAAACCCTATCCTATGTGGATTAACTTGATTGGGATCTAATCGGGTTTTAGGTCCCCTTATAGCCTAAGATTAATAACTATGTCATATAGCAATAATTATTAAAACCTAAGCTAGCTCTCTGGAACCTATTATGAGTCGTCACCTAATTTTAACCTAGATCAAGTTAGGAAAGGAGAGTTCGGGTTCGGGGGCTTGATATTCGACTTAATTAGGGTTCAATTACTTTCATTACCCTTCCTAGGTCGTTTTTCCTCTACTTGGTTTATTTACGGCTTATTACGAGTCGTTTTAACCTAAGTGCGCGACCTTCTGTTTTTTTGTGTTTTTTAGCATTTTTTGACAGAAAATTAAAGTGGAAATTAAAATTACCTAAACTAGGGTTTCGGAGGCAGAATTAGGTCAAATTTTGTTTCTGTCCGTAGCCACGGACCTAATGTCCAAAACTACGGACCCCAGTTAACCTATATGAAAATAAAAGTCGAATTAAACAGAAAATAGAAAATTGTAGAGTCCGGGGCCACGGACAGGCTGTCCGTGGGCCCGGACATTATCAGAAAACCTAATTTTTTAAAATTTAAAAATCCCGCCGCCATCCGTGGGCGTCCGGGCTTACGGACATGGAGTCCGGGACCCCGGACATGACGTCCGTGGGTGCGGACCGCCCTCGGACGGCGGCGTTGAGGCTGTTCCCAAGGTGTTTTTGGCTCAGATTTTATGGGTGTGTAGCCTGAAAGATGTACAAGACGTTAGTGATTGAAAGTTCTCAATTTGAATTTGAATTAAGCACGAAACTTGGTAAACAAGTTATTGGACAAAAGCTTAAACAAACAGCAATACATAAGCGTACGAAGGTTTGTTTGAACCCAAAATTTGACAGAGAGTTAATAAGGTCGTGGGGAATTAGAAAAGTAGAGTTGTAACCTGTTTTACCTTCGAATTCAAGATGATTCTTCACACCGGGATTCGTCGAGTGCTTCGTTGATGGCAGACCCAAAAGGATTTCGAACCAAGCTTCTGGTTGTTGGTTGTTCTTGCTGTTCTTCACGTTTTGGTGGTGTTTTGTGGGGTTTTGATGACTATTGGTGCTTTGGGGATTGGAAAACGTGTTTAGATGGTGATTTCGGGGGATTTTCGGTATGATTTGGGTGGCCGGGTGTTGGAAAACGTGAGAGAGAGAGAGGAGGCTGTGCTTTCTGACTCTCTAGGGTTCTTGAGCATATGAGGTTCTGATTTTATCCAAAAACCTATCCTTTATATAGACTTTCTTAAAGATAAAGAAAATCTAGTAAAAGTAAGATTTTTTGATATTTTAATTAAGTGACTTCCCAAAGGAATTTTGCTATGAAATTTTAACCACGTGTCAAGGATAGAAATTATGAATTTTCTGAAGTGGAATCGGATTTTTTAAATGTTGGAATATTTTTAAATTGAATTTCACGTCAGATTCAGTCAGAAATTGCTAGAAAATTATTGGAGATTCGAAAAATCAAAATTCCAACGCCATTATGCTTAGAATGTCATCCTCTATCATGGGTTAAAATATCAAAGCATTTCAAGCTGGTTTGGGCATCCTTTGGAGGAGAGAGAAAGCTTATAGGAGGTCTTAGGAGCCTAAAAAAATTACGAAAACGCCCCTGAAAATGACGAAGCTGCTCCTCATGCCATGGAATGCGCCGTTCGAGCCGGAATCCCTCACTACTTGATTAAAATGCCCCTCACAACACCAGGACCTCGTAGACCCTAACCAGGGGGGTTCAAAATTTTGGGTATAACAGATTGCCCCCCGTCAACTAGACTTTGTAATGAAAGTGAGAAGGCTAGTTGATGCTTGAGTGATACCCCAAAATTTCAAATGTTTCCAAGACCCTGCATGTTATCGAAAACTGATAAATTGTGTCGAGCTATTCTAAGGCGCTGACTACCTATAAGTAAAATGAAGTAATGTCAAGCAATTCTAAGGTGTTGACTACCTATAATGATGATATGATGTCAAACTATTCTAAGGTGTTGACTGCCTGTGACGAATGAGATGATGTCAAGCTATTCTAAGGCGTTGACTACCTATAAGTAAAGTGAAATGAAGTAATGTCAAGCGATTCTAAGACGTTGACAACCTAAAATGTGGAAATGAGATAATGTCAAGCGATTCTAAGGCGTTGACTACCTATAATGATGATAACTGGGTGGTATGCAAATGCAAGAATGCTGAAATGTTGATGATGGTAATGATGTTGATGATTTTGATGATGTTGATGATGTTGATGATGTTGATGATGCTGATGATAATGCTAATGATGTTGATGATAATGCTGATGATGCTCGGATGCTTCTGGGGACCGAAACCCGTGCCAATGCTCCTGGCTGGACTCAATGTGGACTTATTGCCATCGCCCCCCAAGCCGGTGTTCAGGGATAACTCCTGGTAAAAACCCTGGGGACTTATTGCCTTTGCCCACCATTCGTTGATCCCGAAAATAAGTTGACATCGCAAAAGGAGGATTTATTGCCATCACCTCGCCAACTTTTCTGTCGCCAGGTCTTGTGACGCGCCTGGATAATGCAACTAGGTCTTATGACGAGCCTATATGAATGTGATGAATGCAATGTGTTTGATAAGAGTGGGTAAGCTAAAGGGTAACGCTAGGTCTTACTACGAGCCTAAGGGAATGCAACTAGGTCTTATGACGAGCCTGAAGGATGGTTCTAGGTCTTATGACGAGCCTAAGGGAATGCAACTAGGTCTTACAACGAGCCTAAAGGAAGGATCTAGGTCTTATGACGAGCCTAAAGGAAGGATCTAGGTCTTATGACGAGCCTAAAGGGATGCAACTAGGTCTTACTACGAGCCTAAGGGAATGCGAATAGGTCTTACTACGAGCCTAAAGGATGGATCTAGGTCTTATAACGAGCCTAAGGATGGTTCTAGGTCTTATGACAAGCCTAAAGGGATGCAACTAGGTCTTACCACGAGCGTAAGGGAGTGCGACTAGGTCTTACTACGAGCCTAAAGGATGGATCTAGGTCTTATGATGAGCCTAAAGGATGGTTCTAAGTGAAAGTGAGTAAAATGTATGACGGGTCTAAATGGATGTAGAAGGATTAGGGTTTATGTCAAATCTGGAGATGGTAGGGCTCAAGACGGGCCTGCGGATGTTTGAGTGTGAAGGTAGGGCTTAAGACGGGTCTGGGGATGTTTGAATGTGAAAGAAGGGCTTAGGACGGGCCTGGGGGAATTTGATGTGGAGGTAGGGCTTAGAACGGGCCTGAGGAGATTTGATATGGTGGTAGGGCTTAGGACGGGCCTGAGGATATTTGAATGAGAGGGTTTTAAAACCTTTGGGTTTCGGGTTTTTGGGCCTCCATCGGTGTCGTTGTTGCAATTGTTGGGACCAACAATGCCCCCAGTTTTTTTCTTGAGGTGATCTGAGTTTCAGGGCTTCATGGCAATCGAACGGAACGATCGATTGCCCCCCAGTATTTTCTTTGATTAATGCGCAAAACAAGTCCCATCTCACAAGGTCAAGGTTTACTCCTGATGTGGTGGCTTTCTATCATACACTCGAAGTGTTTAATGCTTGCATCATGCTCTCCTTTTGACAAAACAACTCGACCATTGAATTTGCATTTGTTAGATTTACGCGTTCAACCTGTTCTTTCAGTGATTGGATACACAACTATAGGTCGGAAGTCTTTTAAGCTTATAAACGTGCGCTATGGTTGTGATGAATGACAACGGACAATTGAGGAATGTTTAGGATATGTGGAGCTATAAGGGTACCAAAGCTGCAACTTCATGTTCTCCGGACTTGTCTTCTTTGCCTTGAAGTCATTTGGCTACTTCGTAATGATTTCGCTTGTGAACTTGGGACTTGGAACTTTTGGATTGTTCCTTGCACCTTTCTCTTTTTCCGATTTTGGATTTCTTCGAGGCTTTTCAGGTTTGCCTTTCTTTGAATCTCCTTTCCTTCGGGGTTCTTGTGTTTCCCGGTTTTGAACTTTGAGAGCTGTTTTTGATGTAGCTCGTTTGGATCCTTGTCACTTTGGACCATTTGCGGATCATTTTGTTACGCTGGTAGCAAATTGCTTCTCTGGACTTGTGAAGTTGCTGTTCGGAGTCGGGCTCCTTGTTCCTTTGTCACCGGGTCGGTTATTCATCATTGGCTGGCTTGTTTGTGGAGCTTGTAATATATGTGAAAGAGGTCATATGATGAAAAGCTCAGCGGGGGTGCCTAGGGTTGTAATGTCAGGGTTCACAAGCTTTGGCTGTGTGGTGCTGTAGCTAGGTGCTTCGTCATCCCTAATAGTTGTGTATTAGTTCTTGTTACTTTTCATAGGTTAAGCGTAAATTTACAAATTATCTCCTTCGGTTGGAGTCATGCCGTTTACCACACCTTTGAATGTGACCTCTTCTAGAGTCGTGTAAAAATGACACGCTCTTTCACTTGGTTTTACCGCTCAAGGCACTCTCCAAAGTGTACACTCAGTGACTTGTTGCACACTAAACAAAATAATAAACATTAACGTCCCTTAACTCAGATTGCCCCTAGTATTGCTGTGAGGTTTCTTGACAAGCCTTTGAATACCCAGGTCATTTGTGGAGGGTGGTTGAGTGTGTAATGTGAGTGGTGATGAGGTGATTCTATGGAGGGGTGATTGGTTACTTTGTGACACAAAATTTTTGGCTTATGTATTGGTGAAATGTTGAGAAAGTGGAGTGGTGAGACACATGGGATTGTAAAATGATGAAGGTGGTGCTTGTATGCAGAGTGGTGTGCTTTGTACAGAGGAATTCTGGAAAACAAAGGTTCTACCTATAAACACTTGCAGGTGGGGTTCATGAGACATCGTGCCTTTTTTCGAAAGATGCAAGAATGAATGTATAAGTACTAATTCGGACTTTTCATGTGAAAGCAAACGAACATTTCTCTTATTAATAGCAGGCAAGTGTGACAACAAATCCCTTATTGTTTAAACTATTTCAAAAAAAAGCCAACGCCCAACTAAGCTAACTAAGGAAAAAGGAAGCTATACCGAATGACTAAGGGAACAAACATGAAAACAAAATAAAGATAACTCCTAGCGATGTTCTGGCATGGAACTTCCGAAAATGTCTCGCGCTTCGAGAACTGAAATCCCTGGTCAATAAAGTCTTGGATATTATGCTGCAAGGCCCTGCAAATGGTCAGTGTCATGACCCGGGAAGTTGATGGTAGCGACAGAATTGGTTCGGATCCTTCCCCAATCGAGCAAGTCCTACCTTCGGGGCTTTGGTTGTAGCAGACTTCTCCTTCGAAGTTCCTCAAGCGCTTGACTTAGTGTATGGCTGATATAATAAATTGTTCAGATCAGAGTTTTGCTTGTGGTGACTCTACTGCTCTAACGTCCCAACTTGGTCTCCTAACCACCCACTGGCGCCTTCTTCATGCTGTCTAGTCCGTTTTCGGGTGCAACCTTGAATGCAAGTGCTGCCTGGTTGACCACTTCCGGCTCTGCCTACTAGCTTTCGCTGAATTTTTGCAACAAGTTCCTCGACATTTCCCTGTAAACCCTGGGCCCAGATGGGGCCAGCTTTTGTATGATCATGAAGAGAGTTGAGAAGCTGCCTGCTAGTTCGTCTTGATCTTGACGTTCGGCCTCCAGGGAGAGAACCTTTGCCTCAATTCTTCAATTACAACAATATAGTTGGATTCCATGGCATCCCTGACACAATTATGTCTTCGTTCCATGGCAGCCATCATGGCTTCAAGTTCAGTTCTAGCATCGGTGGCCCTTCATGGAACATGCAAATCTACACCTTGAGAATTGATCTTGTCTCTCAAGTCTCCCAAATCTTTTGTCATGGCTTCCAGCCTAAGCTTATTTCTGCCTCCTATCTTCTGCACCATCTGGCCTGCCTTTTCCTCCATGCTCTGTGATGACAGTTACCCGTCCAAATGCCGTCTGTCAGAAATAAAAGAGGACCGGACTGAAGTTCTGGGCCGGAAGGAGTACTTGATAAAGTGGTATTTTAAAACTTGTTTGGGCCGAGTAATTCTGATTGAGCCTAAAAGATGAGTAATTCTGATTGAGCCTAAAAGATGATACTTATAAACTAGGACTTTGGGCCAACGCCCGAGTGGAAAGTCTTTCTTAGACTAGAATGAGCCTTGAAGTGGAAAGGCCAAATGGATTTTCATGAATTGCTTTAGGTGGATTTATTTTTCGTGGGCCTTGAACTAAATTGATAACCCAAATTGGGGTTGAAAGAAAGAAATCACCTAAGTCTAAACTTTTGGGCCCAAGCCCGAAACAAACAATTCATTCAAACCAAAAAGGCCTTGGGCTACAAACAATAAGCCGTAAATTCGGGTTAGGTAGGTTGATGTAGGAGAAATTCCTATCAGTTTCTAAGCTGCGGGTAGTGGGCCGATCATACAAACAAGGCCCACACAAATTAACATGTCCTTACTAGACGCTTAAACCAAACCGGGTAGGATCGATCCGGAGAGGTGCTTGGGGCAGGGGCCCAGGTCAACACAAAGGAATAGGGCTTGCACGCTATTCTTTGGGCTTCCCCACTTTTTCACATCACCTGAAGGTGTGCGTCAACGGTCGGGTCTTTGACTGACCAAACAATGGGCTAGGTAAAGGTACTACCAGGAAAATGCTTGGGGCTAAAGCCCAGGTATTAAGGGGTGTGGTTAGACAACACCCTCCTCTTTTCCCCCACTTATTCACATCACCTAGAAGGTGTGAGTCCCTGACAGGGACCCTCAAACGGGTCCCGGGGTGAAATTGGTTTGCGTGGACCCTCGCTCTCATATGATACAAGGGTACAAAACTTAAATTGCGCACAAAAGTAAATAAACAATGTAATAAAGCGATAAATAACATTTTTCAAGTTTGCCCTCTTTCTTAAAATTACAAGTTAATATTAAGAACGTCCCCAGCAGAGTCGCCAGTCTGTGAGCCTCGATTTTAAACCCTATCCTATGGTTAACTTGATTGGGATCTAATCGGGTTTTAGGTCCACTTATAGCCTAAGATTAATAACTATGTCATATAGCAATAATTTATTAAAACCTAAGCTAGCTCCTGGAACCTATTATGATCGCCACCTAATTTAAACCTAGATCAAATTAAGGAAAGGAGAGTTCGGGTTCGGGGCTTGATATTCGACTTAATTAGTGGTTCATTACTTTCATTACCCTTCCTAGTCGTTTTTTTCCTCTTACTTGGTTTATTTACGCGATTCGAGTCGTTTTAACCTAAGTGCGCGACCTTCTGTTTTTTTGTGTTTTTTAGCATTTTTTGACAGAAAATTAGTGGAAATTAATTACCTAAACTAGGGTTTCGGGGCAGAATTAGGTCAAATTTTGTTTCTGTCCGTAAGCCACGACCTAATGTCCGAAACTACGGACCCTAGTTACCTATATGAAAATAAAAGTCAAATTAAACAGAAAACAGAAAATTGTAGAGTTCGGGGCCCGGACAGGCTGTCTGTGGGCCCGGACAGGCTGTCCGTGGGCCAGGACATTATCAGAAAACCTAATTTTTTAAATTTTAAAAATCCCCGCCTCCGTCCATGGCGTCCGGGCTTACGACATGGAGTCCGGGACCCCGGACATGACGTCCGTAGTGTGCGGACCGCCCTCGGACGGCGGCGTTGAGCCTGTTCTCGAAGGTGTTTTTGGCTCAAATTTTATGGGTGTGTAGCCTGAAAGATGACAAGACGTTAGTGATTGAAAGTTCTCTCAATTTGAATTCGAATTAAGCACGAACTTGGTAAACAAGTTATTGGACAGAAGCTTAACAAACAGCAATACAGAAGCTTACGAAGGTTAGTTTGAACCCAAATTTGCAGAGAGTTATAAGGTCGTGGGGAATTAGAAAAGTAGAGTTGTAACCTTTTTTAACCTTCGAATTCAAGATGATTCTTCACACGGGATTCGTCGAGTGCTTCGTTGATGGCAGACCCGAAAGGATTTCGAACCAAGCTTCTGGTTGTTGGTTTGTTCTTGCTGTTCTTCACGTTTTGGTGGTGTTTTTGTGGGGTTTTGATGGACTATTGGTGCTTTAGGGATTGGAAAACGTGTTTTAGATGGTGATTTCGGGGGATTTCGGTATGATTTGGGTGGCCGGGTGTTGGAAAAACGTAGAGAGAGAGAGGAGGCTGTGCTTTCTGACTCTCTAGTGTTCTTGAGCATGAGGTTTCTGATTTTATCCAAAACCTATCCTTTATATAGACTTTCTTAAAGATAAAGAAATCTAGTAAAAGTAAGATTTTTTGATATTTTAATTAAGTGACTTCCCAAAGGAATTTTACTATGAAATTTTAACCACGTGTCAAGGATGGAAATTATGAATTTTCTGAAGTGGAATCGGATTTTTTTAAATGTTGGAATATTTTTAAATTGAATTTCTCGTCAGATTCAGTCAGAAATTGCTAGAAATTATTGGAGATTCGAAAAATCAAAATTCCACGCCATTATGCATAGAATGTCATCCTCTATCATGGGTTAAATATCAAAGCATTTCAAGCTGGTTTGGGCATCCTTTGGAGGAGAGAGAAAGTTTATAGGGTCTTAGAGCCTAAAAAATTACAAAACGCCCCTGAAAATGACGAAGCTGCTCCTCATGCCATGGAATGCGCCGTTCGAGCCGGAATCCCTCACTACTTTATTAAAATGCCCCTCACAACACCAGGACCTCGTAGACCCTAACCAGGGGGTCAAAATTTTGGTATAACCTTAATTAGTGCTAAATCATGTGGGGTTACATATAGGAAGATTGGGGAAGAAATGGGTAAAGAAAGAAGTGGAAAACAAAACCTGTAGGCATGTTCTGGACCGGTCCGACCCAGAGGTTGGGTCGGACGGTGGGTCGGACGGCACAGACCACGGAACCAAAACTCCTGGAATGGTCCGACCCAGAGGTGTATGGGTCGGACGGAACGTTCTGGGTCGGACGGGACAATTTCAGAAGACAAAAACTCACTGGAATGGTCCGACCCATAGGTTGGGTCGGACAGTGGGTCGGACGGCCCTAACTTATAAAGAAAAAAAACAGTAGTAACATAGTAATCATATGTATGTATGTAGGTAAGTACATAAATAAAGGACCTTAGTAATATACCATTAATGTGACAACAATGGTAAGGAAGTAAGTATGGGAGTAGGAAAACAAGTATGAAAAGTAATTAAGTAGGTTGAGAGTATGAGAACATTAAGTATACCGGGATAATGGGGTAAGTACGGGAATAGTAATTATTTGTGTATCGTAAGAGTATAGTATTAATAATACTGTTGGAACATTATCAGTGGAACAAGTGTGAACCAAGGAACGAGGGAACACATGGTAGAGCTAACTCCGGTGAGAGGTATGATTTTCTCATGCCCCATATGCTAACCGAGTTATGTTGATTTGTGTGTTGTATGCCGGCTAATCAAGACTAAAGCATGAAAACGGTTTATTGCCTTTCATTACATGTCTTGCTGTATGTTGTGTGAGCTAACCCTTCTTGATTGATTGTGTGGCTTCATTTGGTGCGTAGTACGACTCATAGATGAGTCTTGTTGTGTAGTGCCTCGTAGTAAGAGTCATGTTGTGAACTAATGGAACCGTAGCAACGCACTAAACTAACGAGTCAACAAACGATAACGCAACCCAACGAAACTCACTAGAATGTGAGAGAGTGTACGGGAGTAATAACCTTCCGATGACGGTAGGAGAACCGAATTGAATAATCCACAAACAAAAGTAGTGGAAGTATATAAGTAACCTCTAATAGAGGAATTAATCTTGGTGCAAGACATGAACCATGAGAGTAGTAAAGAATGATGAGGGATCTCCAAACCCCTTAGTAATTAGTCGACCCATTATGAGAGGACCCGACTGATTTAAGTATGTCCCGAACATGAGAGTATTCGATACGTTGGGGAAACCCTTAAATCTGAGGATACTAGTCGGTGGTAATTCCCTAAGCTAGTGGAGGTTATCGAGAGAGCACTCCTAGGCTAACCCATGAGATTGTAATGTACTCTGAGAGAAGAGTGTTGGGAATTTGAGTAGTCTAGTAAAAGTGGGCATTTGAGTATTTGAGGAGCTAAGCGTATAACCCTCGTATTGTAGGTCCGGTGGCGAGTCTGGTGTATGACTCCGCCTAGAGGCCAAAGTAATGAGTATTGAGTATTGTATGTGAGTAAAGTAATGGGTACTGAGTAAGAAGTGAGTATGAGTATGTAATGAGTGCCGAGTATCGAGTATGTAGAGTAAGCATTGAGTGTTGAGTACATAAGGGTAAGTATGGAGAATTGAGTAGTGAGTATGCACAAGTATAGTAACGAGTACAGAGTAAGGATCGTGTACGAGTAAGGTATTGAACATGGAGTGATGAGTATCAAGAGTAAGGAGTAAGTATGAGTAAAGTAGCGAATATCGAACACAGTACGAAGAGTAATGAATGAAAATACAATGCGAATGGTTGACTATTGAATTGTCTTCCTTAGTAAGTATTGAACTTGTATATTTATGTAGGTATTTTTGATTGTATTGTTGTAGTATGAGTATGTATGTATGCATGTAAAATGAACTCCATGTATATCCGACCCAAAGTAGTCGGCGTACCGCGGTTAGCACGCGGTATATGCGAATTTCATATGCAGTAAGCTGACCCCCTAGGGGACCGTTTTTAGTGTGCAGGTACTCGAAGCTGACCACCGTTCGAGAGAGTAGGACGGGACTGCTACGTAAGCATGGGTAGTGTATAAAAGGGATTGTACTCGTAATGTATTGGGAAATTGGAAGTCCAAGCGTATCGGTAATTTAAGGATTGTAGTATACTCGGTATAGTAATGTATTGACGTTGTAATTGAATTATGGGTAAGTAAGCAATGGGAAGTATTGTATGTGTAGAGTACTCGTATGTTCATATTCATCAGACCGATAGTAAGTAGAATTGTAACTCGCCTTGTTAGTCACGTGGGTAGCTAATGGCATTGTACACCCGCCATTGAGTAATAATCCGCTGCGAAGGTAAGTATGGTACGGTAATGACGGTATTAGCAGTAGGGGTGTTACAGCGCAGACGATAGCTGAGATCGTCGCCGCCATAGTAGCGCAGATGCTACCACAAGTAATCAACGCAGTACAACAAATCCAATAAAACCAGTAGCAGTAGCAACAACAGCAACCCGACCCGCCTCAACCCCGTGAAACCAATTGTATAAAGGCTGTCACCGACCTTCGACCTCCATGCTTTAGAGGCGAGAGCGACCCCGCCAAGCTTGAGGCCTATCTCTCCGAGATGGAGACGGCGTTCGAGACACTTGAGACTCCCGCTGGAGTTCGAGTGAGGATAGCTGCGTATTACCTCAATGACGCGGCTATGGACTGGAGGAAGCTCATTAAGGCCGAGCACGTAGCCGACCCCGCATTCGTTGGAATTCACCTCTCTCCTCCGATCTATGTACTATCCCGAGCATGTCAAGACCAAGAAACAGCTCGAGCTCGATGCCCTAAAAATGACGGAGAAGATGACGGTTGATGAGTATTACCGCACCTTCACCTCTCTTCTGAGACTTCTACCCGACCTTGGGTATACCGGCCAAGTCTTGGTCGACCGCTTCTACGGCGGATTAAGCCATCGACTCCGGTATGGCATGGGCTTCACACGGTTTACCTCCCTTCAGGAGTGTTACCACGCTGCATCTCGAGTTGAGATCACCTGCCAACTAAAAGATGAGGAGCAAGCACTGAAGCGCAAGGTGAGCAGCAAGGGTAACACCTTCGACGACCAAAACCAAGTCAAACCTTGGAAGAAGAAGAAGGGAAGTTTCCCACCAGAAGAACACCCAGGAGACGGGGTGCCCATACTGAGATGGGCAAAGCGGCTGAGCCATTGTAGCTTGGCTACACCGCACTAGTGGCAGCGAAGCCACTGAGGTCTCAGCCCTACAAGGGTAAGAACCAGAAACTGAATTAGTACACTTGTGAAATAGTATGTATATGGAGTATTGTGAGTATACCGAACTTTGCTAACTTGGAAGCTATAGGTTCTGGATTTGGCGATGGCAAGAACCAAACTGATGGCCGCAGCTACATATGCCGAAACTGCAACAAGGATCATCCCGGCACTGATTGCCAAGGAAGGGAGATCCGCTGCTACAATTGCCAGAAACCAGGGCACTGTGCTAATGCATGCCCAGAAAATTCTAGGCCCAAAGGAAACTATCTGGGCTATAAGCAGCGTGAAGGCAAGGAGGTTGCATCTAGCGCACATGCCCAGCATGCCTCACAGGGACAGGGATCCCGGGGTCCGCAGAAGGGCGCACCGCAGAGGCAGCCGGCCTTACACATCATTGACCGTGATGGGACTGGGACTAAGTCCGGCCCAGGTAACTACCGTAACCTTTAATCCTTGAAGAACATGTCTAAAGTAGTAAAGTACCCGTATGAGTAAACGTATGAATGCGTAAGTATTTGAAGTATGAAATTGAGCATGAGTAAGTAAAATGGAAGTATGTATTGAGCATGAAATGAATTAGTGAGCCTAGAACTCACACTAGATGAAATTTACCACCATAGGGAAATTCCTTATCTGTTACCCAATACCTTCAAACCCACTTCATGAAGAGGCCGACATCACCACTCATCACTTCACCGACGAGCAGTGTCAGGTCATCCGCCCAGGTATGATCTTATTAAAAGGATACCTGACACCTGAGGCACAAGTTTCAATTATCCGACGATGCAACGAGTTAGGAATGGGTCCAGGAGGATTTTATACACCCAATTCCCTGGCGGAGCTACAATGAAGCTGAAAATGATGTGCTTGGGAAAGGATTGGAACCCTTATACCAAGACATACCAAACGACGCGAGTAGGAGACGGAGCAACACCTCCATCAATACCCACTGAGTACCGAACGCTTGTCACACAAGCTGTAGAAACCGCACAACAGTACGAAGATGAACCAATCCCTGCACTTGAAGCAGACCTGTGTATCGTTAACTTCTATGAGAAAGAAGGACGACTTGGCTTACACCAAGATAAGGACGAGACGACGGAATCTCTTGAACTAGGAGTGCCCGTAGTGTCTTGGTCCATTGGTGATGATGCCGTATTCTTGTATAGCGAGCAGAAGCGTGTGGACCTCGCAGAGAAATTGGTATTGAGATCAGGAGATGTCCTAATCATGGGTGGAAAATCAAGGTTGTTGTATCACGGGATCTAGAAGATCAAGTTGAATACGGAACCACCGGCAATAATCAATGCCACACACATGAAGCCAGGACGTCTGAACCTTACCTTTAGGAAGTATTAAAGTTGTAGTAGCATGTAATCCAGTAGTAACGTGTATTAGAGACACAGTATGTATGATGGTTGGTTATTCAATAAAAGTAGTGTTGGTCATTAAATTCCACTTGCATTCCACCATCGTTACTTATAATCTTGTGAATTAATAGGTTGTGGACTCAGTACCGAAGGTAACCTGAGTATCCTCACCGAAGAACAAGCCGGCAAAAGCGGCACCATTCTAACGGGAACATTCCCAGTAAACGGCATCGAAGCCTCAGTACTATTCGACTCCGGCGCCTCTCACACCTTTGTATCGCCATCATTTACGAAGAGGTTGGAGCTAGACGCAGATGAGCTACCAAATTTCTCGGTTACTCTCCCGTCGAAGGAGCGAGTAAAGTGTACTAAGTACTACCACACCGCCACCATTCGAATCAAAGGCGAAGCATTTCCCATCTCCTTCATCGAATTCAACGGGTTGGGATTCGACTTAATAATCAGAATGAACTGGTTGGAGCGGCACAAGGGACGGATCCTATGCGCCGAGCACCGATTGCTGCTCAAGTGTCCATCTGGGGTCACTGTTTCATACCGCCAGAAACCGAGAGAGCCTTCAACTACAGTCATCTCCTCAATGGCAATGTACCGGGAGCTCAGAAAAGGACATGAAGTATATTTATGCCATGTGCAAGATCTGGAGAGAGATCCAGAATTCAGTAATGATGTAGCAGTTGTATCAGAATTTCCTGATGTATTCCCGAAAGAGCTACCTAGTATGCCACCGCAGAGAGAAGTAGAGTTCAAAATCGACCTTGTACCTGGTACTGGTCCCATTGCTAGCACCTGCAGAAATGACAGAGCTTAAAGAGCAACAACGTGATTTACTCGACAAAGGGTTTATACGCCCGAGCGTATCACCCTGGGGAGCACCGGTCCTCTTCGTGAAGAAAAAGGACGGTAGCCTCCGCCTTTGCATCGACTACTGCGAATTGAATGCGATCACTGTAAAGAACAAATATCCATTGCCACGCATCGACGACCTGTTCGGTCAGCTGAAGGGAGCTTCGGTCTATTCTAAGATTGATCTCCGATCCGGATATCACCAAATTGCTATCAAAATGTAAGACATTGAGAAAACAGCATTCCGAACAAGATATGGCCACTACGAATTCGCGGTGATGCCATTCGGTTTGTCTAATGCACCAGCCAAATTCATGGACTTAATGAATCGATTATTCAGTGATCAGCTGGACACTTCATTAGTAGTATTCATTGACGACATCCCTGTATATTCGAAGTCACCGGAAGAGCATGAGAATCATTTGAGAAGAGTACTTGAGACACTGCGCGAGAATCAGCTGTATGTGAAATTCTCCAAATGCGAGTTTTGGCTAGATCAGGTATCTTTCCTCGGTCATGTCATCTCGAGCACGGGCATTTCAGTAGATCCATCAAAAATCGAAGCAGTACGATCATGGCCTAGGCCTAAGACTGTTACCGACATCCGGAGCTTTCTTGGTTTAGCCGGCTATTACCGGAGGTTTGTAAAGGACTTCTCAAAAGTCGCTAAGCCCATGACGTCATTGATGAAGAAAGATGCACCGTTTGTATGGACAGAAGTGCGAGGTATCCTTCCAGAGCCTAAAAGACTCATTGACCTCAGCGCCAATTCTCACACTTCCGGAGGGTACAGAGGGATTTGAGGTGTATTGTGATGCATCGGGTAAGGGAATGGGGTGCGTACTCATGCAGCATGGCAAGGTAGTAGCTTATGCCTCCCGCCAGCTGAAAAAGCATGAGGAGAATTACCCGACACATGATCTAGAGTTAGGAGCCATTGTCTTCGCCTTGAAGATATGGCGACACTATCTCTATGGGGTAAGCATCACCATCTACTCCGACCACAAAAGTTTATAGTATGTATTCACACAGAAGGAACTAATCTAAGACAGAGGAGGTGGATGGAGTTCCCCTCAGATTACGACATCAACCTCCAGTATAAAGAAGGGAAGGCAAACGTTGTAGCCGACGCCCTGAGTCGTCGAGCACACTCACTCCATTCGCTACTCGCTTCTTCTAGCTTGGTTGACGAGGTGCGAGACGCTCAGTGGAGTGACCCTTACTTCACAGAGATCAGACAGAAAATCACAGAGGGAACCTTCGAGAATAGAAAGTACGACTTCAAACTGCATGAAGATGGTCTGATCCGAGTGAATGGCAGATTATGCGTCCCCCGAAGCAATGCTGAGCTAAGGGATCGCATTCTGCGAGAGTCACACTGTTCCACTACATGTCCATCCGGGAGCCTCTAAAATGTACAAAGACATGAAGAGGTACTTCTGGTGGTCAGGAATGAAATCAGACGTGACTGAGTATGTTCTGAGGTTCTCACATGCCAGAAGGTGAAGTTCGAGCACCGAAGACCGGGAGGAATGGTGCAATCCATGCCCATTCCAGAGTGGAAATTCCATGATATCTGTATGGATTTTGTTGTTGGACTCCCACCTGCTAGGGGAGGACTCAACATGATCTGGGTAGTAGTCGATCGCCTCTCCAAGGTTGCCCGATTCATACCGATGAAGGACACCTGGAAGGTGGCGAAGCTCGCGGAGCTATTCGACAAGGAGATCATCCGACACCACGGAGTCCCGAAAACCATAGTATCTGACCGCGACACCAGGTTTCTTTCGAGATACTGGAGAGCAACACGGGAAGCGCTTGGTACTGAGTTGAAGCTTAGCACCGCCTTCCATCCTCAGACCGACAGTTAGACAGAAAGGACCATCCAGACACTAGAGGATATCTTAGGGCATGTGCCTTAGACTTCCAGGGGAGCTGGATTGATAAGCTTCATCTTATCGAGTTTTCGTATAACAATAGCTATCATGCTTCGATTAAGATGTCGCTATTCCAAGCCTTGTATGGTAGACCTTGTCGTACCCCGTTGTGTTGGGATGAGTCAAGTGAAGCGGTCATCATAGGACCGGAGTATCTGGAGCAAGTACAAGCTGAAGTTCAACAAATCCGAGCGATATGAAAGCAGCCCAAGATAGACAGAAATCCTATACGGATGTGCGACGACGCGACCTTGAGTTCCCCGTGGGTGACCAAGTGTTCTTGCGTGTCTCACCTATGAAGGGTGTCTTTCGATTTGGCCATAAGGGCAAGCTGAGCCCAAAATTTGTAGGCCGGTATACCATTACCAAGAGGATTGGAGCCGTAGCTTATAGGCTAGCATTGCCTGAAGAATTGGGACGTGTCCATGATGTCTTTCATGTATCACAACTCAAGAAATACATAGCTGATCCCTCTCATGTATTAGAACCCGAACATTTATCCCTAGAGCCGACGATGAGATATGTCGAGACTCCACTACGAATCCTTGATACAAAGACAAGAGACACTCGCCATAAATCTGTACGAATGGTGAAGGTCTTGTGGTCTAACCACAATGTCGAGGAAGCGACTTGGGAATTAGAGGACGCCATGAAGGCGAAGTACCCGAATCTATTTGTAGACTAGATGTCTAGTATCCGTATAGTACGGAGGGTACGGGGCGTACCCCTTTTAAGGGGGGTAGAGCCTTTTTGCTTTTGCATTGCTTCGGGTTAGCATTGCATAGTATGTATGTATTGTAATTGAATTTTGGTGGCACATGTAGTGCTAGTTGTATTTTATTGGCACAATGTAGTGCTAGTAGTATCCGGTATGTAGTACAATGAGTATGGTATGTGTATGGCACGTGTACAATATGCGTGTAATGAGTAATGCATTTGTGTTGTACGGTATATGACACGAATAGTATTATGAAATGTATTGTGGAATGTGTGAATTGGATTGTGCATTGTGTATGGTGTTTGAATTGAGTATGGTGTATGGTATTGAGTTGAGTATGGTGTTTGGTAGTTGAATTGGTGTGTATTGTAGTGTAAGAACTGTGAACACCTTTTAAGGTGGTAGTAGAATGCATTGTGGCAACTGGCTGCCAAATGAGTAGAATAGTAAACCGTAAACCTTGAGCAACTTTGAGGGCAAAGTTTCTTAAGGGGGGTAGATTGAAATACCCCGTAATTAAAAATAGTGATTAATTAGGCTAATAAGTAATTTAAAGGCTTAATTATGCATAAATAATCATGAGGGAACAAATCCCGAAGAAAACAGATCCTTAAAACGGATTAAAAACACTAACAAACCTTAAAGCACGTTTTTCGAGGAAACCGGGAAAACGTGACTTTAAGCGGGTCAAATAGACTCGTAACAATTTTGGTCAACTAAATGTCATTAATAAATATTAGTGAAGCTTTAGAACCAATAAAATGGTAAAACGAGAAAACAGTAAAAACTGTCAAAAACGGGAAGTTGTGGGGTAGAAACATAAATAACCCAAACTAGTGTGTCCAATATTGTAAATAAAATTTTTACAAACCCATGTGGGCTGTGTGCCAGCCGATGGATGCCCACACTCACACCCCTTAATTCCGTTCTTATGTACAAAAGGACAAAACAAATAAAAAGCAAAAAGTAAACTACTTTACTTACCTATCTCACACTCTCTCTCCTACCCTCATTCTCTTCACTCACGTAACCCATCTCCCCACTCTCTATTTTCTTCCTCCTTGGGCGATAACAATGGAAAATGAAACAACCCACACAAACCTCACTTCTCTCCTCTTGTTAACCCATCAAACCTTCTCCAAAAATTACAAAATTTGTACCATTGGATCCTCTCATCAAGGAGAACACAACCCTCCTTTTAAAATTCGAAAACGAGAATCTTCATCTCCATGGGTGTGCTGCATTTGGAGCTTCAAGACCACCACTAGAACTGAAATACCCCAAACTTATTAAACATGGATTAAATATCTAATCACATTAATTAAGGCCTAAGCATCCTTAAAATCAACTGAGAACAACAGTGGTCAACACAAAACAAGATGTTGCACCCTTTGACTGTTTAGGGTAAATAAATACCCAAATGACTACTTAGGACATAAAAATTTTCCTAAGAATATTAACACATTAATAAATATTACAATTGTTGGGAACACTCCAACACAAAGAACAAGCATTTACATGCTTCAAGGTCAAAAAGGGCAAAAATGTGCTCTAAGAATACCTTAAAGGTCTAATGACCTCTAAATGATATAAAATGGATACCATGATAAAATATCATGTAAGTAACACAAAAAACCGTTTCAAAGAAAACCAAGCTCCGAAACACCTTGCGACACAAAATGTGCACTAAAACTCCTTAAAGCACATTTTTGTGTAATTGCCTTCTAAATTGTTTTAAATGGGCTTAAAGGTCATAATTACCTTTAAATATGATAATATATCATATTCGGAATTTAATTCGAGAAATTTACAAATTTTTACAAATTTAATATTAAAATATTAATAAAACCCTAAAAGGGGGCCCATTTGGGTCAACATTGACTAAGTTGGTCAATGTTGACCATTGACCACGAATTAGACCTCATAAAATCGGTTCATTAAGTCTCCTAGCAGACCATGTGACAATTTCCATGTGACAATTAAATATACCTCTTTACTTTTGCATAAAATAAGTAAAAGTGAACTTTAACATATTACAACATAAAGTGAGCTTACCACTTGCTTACCCATGTGAAGACAGCCGATTTGGAGCCTCTTTTCCCCCCTTGTTATACGGTTGTCCCCAAGCAAGACAAGGCAATGGATGATGACTCACTCTTATTAATTGATTAAAATGACATTTAAGCTCCATTATTGCAATAATTGATGTCAATCATCCACCACCTTTCTCCATCATGGCCGGCTGCCTCTTGTCCTTGTCTCCACCGATTAAGCAACACCAATCAACCCTTGGTGAGTCATCAAGTCATTAAAATAATAAAATATGCAAAAAATGACTTTAAGGACAATTTAGGTCATTCTTCTTCATTTGCTCACTCCTGCCGAGATTGCTCTTGCCTTGACCTCTCTTTGGCTCCTCCTTGACCGTAGGTAAGTAACCAAGCTCCATTGATGAGAGCTCTTGCTCTAGGTAAGCTTGTAAGGCATAAAAATGTCCATTTTCTTCATCTTTCTTTCCTTTCTCCATTGATCTAGACTCCAACCATTTCTATACATTTATGTAGAGTATTTTGGAGGTTAAAGGAAGGGTTATTCTCGGCTATAACAAGATCTAAGGAGGAAAGTTCAAGTTTTGACCATTTAAGGTAAAAATGTGCTTTAAGCACATATCTCTTCTTCCTTGTGAATTTCGGTTGTAAACCTTGGTTCCCTAGCCTTATTTTCTTCTCCTTTTCATGTGGATTCAGTTGGTATACCAAGATCTACAAGGAGTAGCTAGATCCAAGCCAAAAACACCATTTTTGGCATCTTAAACAAGGTAAATCTTAGCCATCTTCCAAGCTAACTACCCACGGTTTTATACCTTGTTTTTAAGAGTGTTTTGATACTCTTTCTCTACTGGAAAAATAGGGCCGAGGTAGATCTCCCACAAACTTGAAGATCTAAGGTAAAAAATCCATGATTTTCATGACTCAAATTACTTCTCATGGTTAGCTCATGTTTGGAGTTTAATCATGTCTTGTTTTCTACATGAAGACAAGTAAATCAAGCTGTGGAGAAATTCTCCTTAAGGTGGCCAAACCAAACAAGGCTTTATCTAAGCTAAATCAAGGTATAAATCACTTAAATCTACACTTGGTATATTAATATGTGTTTATACATATATGCTGTGAGTGAAGAGTACATTAAGGTATTATTTTGACATTAGGTGATGAAGGAATGGTTTAATAAATTTATAACTAATTAAACAAGCATAATTGTCAAATTTAAGACATTATGTGGAAGTTTGGTAATTAAATGAAGAATATGAGGTGAGGTCTGTAGACACCAAAAATTCTCACCCCATAAAGCAAATTGCAGAATAAGAAACACAATAAGAGGGGTCGTCGCCTTTCTTTATCAAAACGTATTGACGTGCGTGCCAAAACGAAACCATCGTTTTATAGTCTTTTTCAAAGCATTTCATAAAACACGATTTTGCGAAAATGAATTTCCAACAACGATACGGTTTTAAACCGTCCCTTTTGTTTTATTCACTTATTACTGCTTATTTGTTTATTTATTAAGTTATCTTTTATTTTCATTTTTGTTACGCATAGATCACCTGGTTAGGGTGCTCACTTTTGAGACTCTACAGGTTTGGGGTTCGAATCTTGCAAGTGCACTTGTGTCTTCCATTTTCCCTCGCGCCTTGCCTTAAAACTCTAGTCTTACCTTCGACACTGGTGTATTAAATTCTGTTGTAGCACAGTCGGTTAGTGTCTCCAAGAGGTATACTTGAGGTTACATGTTCGAATCTCCACACAAGCTGGCGCGGCTATGCGTGGCTTTTATTCCCGTTTTTTCCCCATCTGCAGTCAACCTCCTTGGCCTACAGGCCTGCTTCGATTCTTTTTAATCAAACAGCCCAAAATAGAGAGCCCATGTCTAAAACAAAACCCTAGATAACATCTGTTTGCCTTTCTCTCATTATAAAAACAACCTGAAAACCTACAGTATGAGCACGTTTTTTTCTTCTGGCCTCGCAGACACCAATCCCGATTTTCATTCCATTCTGGTCGTTTGTTCTTCGTTCTTCCATTTTTCGAAACCACGAAGCAAAACCCAGAGAACCTTCGTTCCAACGTTCTTCCATTTTCGAAGCTCACCATCTCAAGCTCCATCTCTGCTGAATCTCTCCCAGGCTTCTCGCCACTGCGTAGGTATCACCCTCCATTACTCAACATCACCATTGTTGTTCGCGGACTCCTTCGTCCCGTTCTTTCATCCGCTTCTGTTTTTCGTTCATTGTTATTTTCGCTTTGTCCAAAGCCCTAGGATCGGAGTTTCGAATCGCAATTTCGTATACTCCTGTCTCTAGTGGTTACGAGATGTGGGTTTGAGTTCTTTCCCCGTTCGATTTCGTTTCCTATTTTTATGAGCATGTCCCTAGACTGGTATGGACCTTGAAGTCCACGAACAGTTCGTAAGCTCAAGCAAGGGAGAAATCTCTAGTTCCCTTTTATTTTGCTAACGATATTCTGGTTATTTACTCGGTTATCTTGTCGACCCGAAGCAATTTCGAGACGCACTGTGGGTTGCTAGCTCGCACTGGTTTTTGCTACTTTGAATATCTTCACGACTAATGTCTCTTTCTGACTCGTTTGGGTTCTAATCCTATTTGCTAGAGTACACCTGGGGTGTATGATTTGCGTATTACGCGCACAGATGCTTATTTCGAGTTGGAGTTCTTTTTCTTCCGAATCCAGTTCCCTCTGCATATTACCTGTTCCTATTCTATTTTCTGTTCTATACTAATCGACAGGGATGTTTGTTTGTCTTTTATCAGAAGAATCCTCTGGTCATGTTGTTTTGAGATAGCACAGGCCTGCATAAATTTCCGATTCGTGACCAACAAAAAAATTGTGTCGCTGTATTCGAGTTCTGGTTATCTTAGCATCTCCGTTCTTCTTTTATCCAGGAACACTGTCTGACCCTTTTAATTTGTGAGCTAACTTGCTTATCTTGTGCTGATTTAGTCTTCTCGCAGGAGAACTTATGCTCATCTCCATTCCTGGTATTTCACCCTAAACTGAAAATCTATCAGATATGATGATTGATGCATGTTTGTATGTTGAAACCCATGTCTGCTCTCTGTTAAATTTGTTCTCTGTTTCTTATTTGAGAAAAGAGGCTACACTGCATCCCTAGTTTGGTTACACCAGATCCATGCGAGCCTGTTTACTTGTTCCAGATTAGCATAGACTAAATGGAGTTTAGTTGATTGTTCATTTCAAAGCCTGTTCCAGTTTTTATGTGCTATGATTCGTGTTCAGCATACTTACCATTTCCTGTTGGTTTAGCTCTCTTGCTTGTGAACCCTTACATGGCCGCTAAAAGATACACAATAGTGGAGAATAATAACTGATTAGCAACCCATACATTAGGTTTCACCTTATCGTTGCTTCACTTGAGAGTTCTAGGATTAATTAAATCTGTTTTGGCCCTCTGGGTTTTTCTGAGATTTACCCTCGCATATACATTACTTCAATAACCTCTGAGATTCAGCCCGGGGCATGTATGATTTATGGATGGCCTCTGAAATTCATGCGCATGTGTATATATGGTTTATGTGGCTTTATTGAGACTCATGCCTGCACTCTGGTTTATTGCGGTGGTTTATTGAATGGACTTGTTCTGTTTGGGTTTGCATAAACGTCGGCCCAAATCCATTTCTTCTCAGACTTGGTCCATAACTAGCCAAACGGGCTAGAATAGGTGGCCCTAGAAAGCCAACTAGGTTGCCCTCTTAGTGGACCCTTGAGGCCCACTTTAGAAAAGCTCTAGGTTTGGGTATCCTCAATGCATACGGGTCCTAGACACGGTCCATTTGAGGAATACCCGTTTTCCTTAAAACTTTCCAAATCATCCCCTAATTTCAGAATAAAATGTACAATCAACAAAATCCAATCCATTTGTAAATCCAAATTTTTTTTCATTTAGACATAGCTTAAGCCCAATTTCAAACTTCTTATTAGAAATATATTTTCGAAGCCCAACTCCATTTCAGTCCGGCCCACTTCTCAGTCCGGCCAACTTCTCAGTCCGGCCCACTTCTTAGTTCGGCCCACTTCTCAGTCCGGTCCACTTCTCAGTCCGGCCCACATCTCAGTCAGGCCCAACCGACCCAAGGCCCAAACTGACCCAAGGCCCGAATCCAAGCCCAAGACCCAAGTCTAAAGCCTCAAACCCAATGCCCACTTCTTGGCCCATTATCCAAAACCAGGCCAAATCCAAACTCGGCCCAAGTCCAAACCGACCCAAGACCCAAGCCGGCCCATCACCCAGTTTTGCCCGAGCCCAAAAACCCAAACATAAAGCCCAAGGCCAAAAACCCAAACACAAAGCCCAAGGCCCAAACTGACCCAAGGCCCGAATCCAAGCCCAAGACCCAAGTCTAAAGCCTCAAACCCAATGCCCACTTCTTGGCCCATTATCCAAACCCAGCCCAAATCCAAACTCGGCCCAAGTCCAAACCGACCCAAGACCCAAGCCGGCCCATCACCCAGTTTGGCCCGAGCCCAAAAACCCAAACATAAAGCCCAAGGCCAAAAACCCAAGCACAAAGCCCAAGGCCAAAAACCGAAACCCAAGCCCAAAGCCCAAATTCGGCCCAGTCTGGCCCGATCCCAAAAACCCAAACCCGAAGCCTGGCCCACTACTCCTCAAAACCGGCCCATCACCCAATTTGGCCCAAATGCCCACACTTGACCTAAACACAACCTCGGCCCACAAACCAAGTCCAATCCTTGGCCCAAAACAATCTCGGCCCATTACCTAGCCCAGGCCCATCCGGCCCATTATCTAGCCAAGGCCCATTTGGCCCATTATCTAGCCAAGGCCCATTCGGCCCATGACCTAGCCTAGGCCCAGTTGGCCCGTTACCTAGCCCAAGCTATTCGGCCCATTACCAAACACAAACCTGCCCACAGAAACCAAACCAAACCCACAAAAATCTAACAAAGTCCACAAGAATCCAACCTTGACCGGAATGATGACTTTTGACCTGAACTTTGACCTTTGACCCGAACTTTGACCAACTTGAACTTTGACTCGGTCCAACTTTGACCAACCTGACCTTTGACTTTGACTCGGTCCAACTTTGATTGACCCCACTTTGACCTTGACCCAATTTTTGACCTGGTCCAACTTTGATTGACCCAACTTTGACTTGGTCCAACTTTGACCAATCTAAACTTTGACCTTGACCAATCTCAACTTTGACCTAATCCAACTTTGACCCGGTCTAACTTTAACCCGATTCGTTTTTCAACCCCAACCCGAATTCAAATCAACCCGATTCAAACCCAACTCATTTCAATTCAGTCCAATTCCATTCTACTCGAATTCAATTCATCCAATTCAAACTCAACTTGTAAATCCTGTTCAAATTTCAAAACTCAAAAATCTCTCTCCTCAGATTTCAACAATCATTTTATTCAAACTTCATTAAGTTTTCAAAAGAAACCATTTTATGGAATTTTAAAGGAAAAACTCTTCTCACATCACAGAAAACTTTCTCAAATGTAGGAAGTTCTTCTCACATATACATAAAGTTTTCTCCTAAAAACATTTCTCAAAATCAGTGTTTCTTCGTCGAGAATTCCGAACAACTTCAAAAGTTTTCTAACTTAGTTTTCAACTCAAATAAACCGTTTTCGGGGAGCAAGTAATGTCTAACCCCTTCAAAACCTTTCCTCCATGGTTAGAACATCACTTGTCTTCCTTCCCAAAAATAAAAATCCGAGGCGGGGCACTGGGGTCATAACCTCCTTTGTCGCAGTCTGGATCTCTTAGGCGGGGCATTAGGGTGACAAACCTCCCCTAATTGCAGCCTAGATTTTTACAAGGCGGGGTGCTAGGGAAGTAACGACCTTCCTAGTTGCAGCCGGGATTTTAGAATCGTCTAACTCCCTTCTACTCGACTTCAATATTTTTGGTTTTTAACGTTTTAAAACCCGGGAGTTAGAGACGTTATTAGGGTTTGACCGAGAACATCTCATTCATGGTGTTTCTCTCTAAATCCTATTTTTCGACATAAATTCATTGCCCCATCTTTCGAGCCTCGGCACTTACCATTAATTAAGTGTCGTGTTCGAGGGGGTACATAGGGTAATCCCTCGGGATTATCCGCCCTTTTACAACAAAAACTGATTTTTTCGATTTTAAAAACTTTAAGAGAGACAATTTTGACAATCATTCCTCCAAACAATTCAGTCCACCATCATCTCACTCTAAATTCAAAACATCCCAAAACATCAACCCTTTCATAACCTCAAATCCGAAAAGCCCGGGATTTCTACTCAAACTTCAATTGCCTCACATACTCACTCAAATCATTCCAAACTCGAAACATCTCCTGAATCCCGACCTCTTCCAAACTTCTATAGTCTCATAGGCCCAAGTGCCCCACAGACTCGAACATCTCAGTCTCTTCACCATTTTCAGATTCGAATGTCTCATAGACCCGAGCGTCGCACAGACTAACCTCTTAAACACCTCAAAAATCCTCAAAACTCCTAAAACCCTAAAACGCTGAACTACGTAAGGTCTGATCTCAACAGGGAGTTGAGTACGTAGGCAGCCCATTTAGGGCGCGACCCCATTCCGATCAAAAAACCCTTTTCCCACTCATGCCTCATTAAACACCCAAAACTCTTCCAACTCACATATCTCCGACTTCAGGTCTTCTTCATCCATTTAACATTTGCACCTTTCTTCGGTCTTCTATTCCCCAACACGCAACCTGTCAACCCTTTCATTTGGCGCTAGCTTGGCAGAAAAGCTCGCCGCATCCACTCTCTCTCTTCAAATCCTAATCCTATCCTTGCTTTTAATGAATCTCTCTAAAAGGTTTTGAAAGAAGGCAATCCCGACAATTGGAGACCGAGGTTTCCTCGGGCACCAATCCGAAGTCGTGGTCGTTGCCACTTCCTAGGGGTGTAACCCAGTGCGAACCCACATAGAATCTCTGAATGACCAGATAAGTCCTATCCATAGGCAACAACCAGAGTCAATTAACGGTTCTTAGAACCCGATCTTCCTTCCTAGTTATCATAGGTCAAACTAGGTGGCGACTCTAGTCAATTCCGCCTTATAGAGGCATAAGTCCGCGTGGAGCCCATCGAGAGCGGGTGTAGTGCACATTGCACTCCCCTTATGCTTTCTGGGAAAGACGGACGATTTAGTAGGTATTTGAGGGATGCCAGAATAACGGGTTTTCACCCTCCACAGAATGGCATTTCTAGGATCTAGGCTTTTAGTCAGACCATATTTAGATAGACCCCCCTCATACCGAAAAATCACCCTCCACAGAATGGCGACTCTGCTGGGGAAAACTTGAGTAAGTTTTTCTCAAACTGGTCAAGGAAGACTGAACTCCATTCAAAATTGTCGGATTTCCCACTTCTTTCAAACCTTCAAGAGATTCATTCAAAGCCGCTAGGACTACTCTACTCCACACTTAGAGTGTGTGAGAGGATAGTTAGGATGAGAGTTCAGAGTTCGAGATTGGCCTTGAGTGCCATATGTGTGCTTTACCATTAGCATGCTTCACTTTTGTGTGTTTATTGTTGTGTGTTACTGTTTATGTTTACTGCTCTTCATGCATGACATAATATTTATTGCTTATTTATTACTTTTGTAAATGGGGCCTTCCTAGAAGGAGTCAACCCATTGTTGCATCGGGTAGCATAGGACATGCATTCCTCTGTGTCACCCGATTTGTCCACGAGTCACGGGATCCCAACCGGTCCGCGGTTGATTCCCCATGAGTTGGGTCCTTCCTAGAAGGAGTTAACCCACGAGGTAATACGGTCCAAGACCAACGCCTTGAAGCTCATGATCCAAAATATCCTCCATTACCCGAGTCTAAACCAGCATATAGTGAACCATGAGCCTTCAGTGTCCAGCTGCCTAATCCGGTGTCTAGGACGGGTTTTATGGGTAGTCACCCCCTTGTATGCCGCCTGTCTGACCACCCTTCCGCCTTACCCCGAAGATTGCATGGGCTCAGTTCTCCATTGTTCCTCTGCACCACGGGTGTCTCTAAAGCCCAATGTCACGCTACACGTCCATAGAGGATCCCGTATTTACCGGATACCCATACATGGCACAACGTAGTCAGTGAATAATTTGGACTTTAGACACACCTGACCGTGCAGACGACGAGAGACCCGTTCCCATGCAGTACTTCCCCAAGTTTTCCAATAGTGAGTATGTTGTGATAATCCCCGGCCGTGGCTCGTGTGACTGCACCACTTCGGGTATCCTGACCTTTCGAACTTAAGCACTCCGGACTCTCTTAATGACGTGCCCCACAAGGCATAACAGAGATAAATCCCGAGAGATGAACAGTGAAGGGACGACGGTTCCCCCGGTGGTATGGAAACATTGATTGACCTGGAAGGTGATTATCCCAATCATTCGCACTCAGCTCCACATAAAAACTAGCCACGATTTTACTTCTTGCTATACATGTGTGCAAACCACTTTCTTCGAACCAAATTGTTTTAAATTTTGCAAAATGTTCGGAATTCTCTTTTGCATGTCTCTTAAAGCTGTTTTACGAGCTCGTCTAATTTAGAATCCCACTTATATTTTACTCAAAAACATTTGGGTTTTAAAACCTGTCACTTACTTCATTTCACAAAAATGTTATTTCCAAAAAATAGATTTCGAGAAACCTACTTTCTACAAACGAATTTCAGACAACATCCTTCACCAACATTATTTCTTAATAGTTTTCGAAAACAGTTTTCAAAGTTGATTTTCACAAACGTATTCCAAAATAAATGATTTAGTCCCCATGTTGCGACCCGCTATTTTTTGAAGCTCAACCCACCTTCAAGAGCAGCGGTCATTACTGTGGAGCGTACTAATCATTTCGTGTTTTCGCAACAGTGGTGGATTTTCGCATATGATTTTGTGCTCGATCATTCATTTTTCCTTTCTCAAAAATATCCTTCATTCCCCTCGTCGAAGCAAGTGAAGCAGCATGAAGATCGAGTACGCGGGGTGAGCTAAAAGCCAGAAGCACACCAACCCGTGCAGCCAGCCGAGCGACATGAAGGTTAGCAACACCTATTTGAGTTCGAACTGTTGAAAATTAGAGGAACACCAGACCCGTTTTGTTGGGTCATGGTACTACTTCACCGCAAGCGCCCAAAGACGAGTAAGCTGCCAACCGGGAGCCCAAAGGCGAGCTGAGCAGCCAATCAGGAGCCCGAGTGTGAGTAAGCAGTCAGTTAGAAGCCCGAAGACGGACTAGAAGAGTTCAAGAGAAGTTTAGCTCAAAATTCCCCCTTTTTAATGACTTTTTAGGATTGCTGATGTATAGGCTTTCCCCTATGTTTCTTTCCTCTCTTGTCCATTTCTGAATAGATTACATGTATAGGTTTATACATTCCCTCTGAATTTATTTAGATCAATGTGTATAGGGTTCCCCAATCCCTATGTTCTTTGCGAATGATCGAGCGTCAATATTCATATTGTTCAAATCCACCACTTCGAAAACACGTGTTTTCAAAACCGTCTTTAAAAAAACCCGGTTTCTTTTGGCATGCACGTCCTGTTTAAAAGAAAGGACATACGAGACGACCCTTCACGTTTTATCTATCACTCTTAAAACTTTGCTTTATGGGGTGAAATTTGCGGTGTCTATGGATATATCCCCTTTAAAAAAAATTGACGATATAAAGTGACGCTTATCATACAAATACTTCATGAATCTCACAACTTTTTCAAGATAAATAAAAATCCTTTTTGCACCAACAATCATTCACATTCATCGCAGTAAATTTTTGTTTAACAAAACATGCTGATATTACCTCTTCTCTTTCATTCTAATCCTTGTGCGTGCAGGTGTTCGTGACTGTTAGCAACTGGAAAGAAAGAAGATCAGTCTGCCTATAGCAACGGCAGAAAAGATGGAGCAAGCCCCTCGGCATGATCAAGCAGTCGAAGGCCAATTTGTTCATGAAAGATTGATCCATGACCTTGCTGATGACTTGGAGAAAAACTTGAAGATAGAAGAATTTGTCCAAAGAAGAATAACTAGGGTCTACGCGGGGTCGGATAATAGTTACAAGGAGTCTCCAACTTACTCTGCATATGATGCCTATGAGTTTCAAGCAATGGACCCTCACGCTCCCTCTGTCCAAGTTCGAACAACACCAAACATGCCTTCTTCACCTATGTACAGTGCAACTCTGAGAACCCCACCCGCCACTAGAGAGAATTGGCAACCACAAATGGTCTGTGATAAGGGAAAGGCGCAAGCCCCACCTTCCCCCATGGTGTATTCTGGCTTAAACCTCTCCTTGCCCACACAAGAATATGTGCTTCCTTGGCAAGTACCTCCTCACCTATCGAATTCTAGCCAACATCCTCACCCAGGAACAACACTGCCCTCTCAACCTCTTGACACCGGCTACCCTGAGACAACGTATATTTCAATCCAAAACCTTAATCTCAAAGCGAATCCAATGAAAGAATTAGTGAAAGAACTGAAAGCGGAACTAGAGCTAGCCCGACGCTTTAAGTCTGCAGGTTGGGAGCCAACTAACCCGTATCCGGATGCTCGTCTACAAAAGGGCAGGAGTCTGCCTGAGATGGAGAAGTATGAGGGAATTGGAGACCCGAGACATCATGTCGACAAATATGATAAACTCATGAATCTCCATGGCCTCTCCGACGAGCTGAAAGCCGCATGCTTTAGATTCTATCTACAAGGACCTGCTTACTCATGGATTATGAGCATAGATCTAAACGGAAAGTCAAGCCAGGACCTGTATTTAGATTTCCTCTCTCAATACGGCGACAACTTTCATCATGAAGTTACACGTCGAGATTTAGAGATCACATGCCAAAATTCTGACGAACCCGTGAGGGAGTTCATAAAACGATGGAGGGTGAAGGTCGGACAAATGAATAACCGACCTAATGAGGAAGAGCAAGTGCGAATGGTAATTTCCGGGTTGAAAGATGTGTACCGACATCAGTTGAAATATCTAGGGATATATGACTTCAGACGACTGATGGCGGTTGTGGCTGCTATGGAAGATGCTGAAACCAAAGATCCAAAACCAATAATCATGCAAAAAGAGTACCATCAACCCGGACATGACTCTCAAAGACAGAATTCGGGTCTAGGAATGTCACTTGGTGAAGCCTGGAGAATTTTAAACGAGGGAGGTCACCTAGCACCTTACAACACCAGTTCAAGGGTGAAGAAGCTTGGGCCACAATTACATGAGTATTGTGACTATCATCGGATTCGCGGGCACGCCACCGACGGGTGCACAACACTGAGAAACGCAGTCCAAGGGTTGATGGACAGAGGAGATGTCCCTTCTTTGAAGCTAAAACGTCTGTCATAGGCCCCGAAGGTGCGTTCTCCTGAGGCATCGCTGAGCTAAGCACGACCATGTGCTAACCCGTGGTGATAGTGGTTGGAAGTTGTTGAGTCATGTTTTTATTTACAACTGTCATGAAAGCGTATGAAGGGTTGCATCCCATCCCTCTCCCCTTTCTATTCGACCTATCCAAGAATCGTGGGAAGAACAAGACGATTTTATCATGTTGATGATGCAATGTAGGAATTACCACTCCTTAAGCGGTCAAGGTTCGAATAACAGCTAAAACATGTGGGATCACGTTTCTTCCGGGACCCACTCAGTAACTGACCGCTTAAAGGGTCATTAGTGGCAAGATGAGCTTCATGGATCCTCAACTAAAACCGACGCAAGCGAGACTAGGTGTAATCTTACCATTCATGCATTGCATCCAAAACAAAAACATTCAACCAAAATCCAAAATTCAATACGTCTTCATTGTCAATATTTCATGCATCCTATACGTAGTTATTCCATACTACCACAACATATTGCATTGTAGATAGTTGCATTTGCATACTTCCGTATCGAAACGACATCTTTGGGAAAAATCTTGAGAGATTGATTGAACAGAGTACATGAATCACTAAAACTCTCGACCCGTCAATGAACATAAGGGTCTAATCAAAATCAGCACCACAATCAAGTGAGTAGTATGCAAAGAGCGGTATTTTCTCTTGAATTTCAAATGAGTGTTTTGGACAATCCAATGAGTGATGAGGAAAGATAGAGCGAGTCCACAGAGGTAAAACCACGAGCGACTTGTGTTTTCCTTCAACACATGGAGAGGCACAATTCATAGCGAGATCAATGTTGATAAACAGGATACGAACTGTGATTCATGCAAAGATCCGAGAATAGTAAGAAAACAATTATCGACTAATGAGGATGACGAGGCACTTAGGAATAAAAATCCCCACAAAACCAAAAAGCTTTGACTGCCCTTTACATAATCCCTTAGTGAGCCCCGCTGAGCTTTTCACGATAAACCTTTTTCTGCGAACTCCACAACATGCCAACCCACGTACATATACTTACCTGCCCTTGCAATAGAGGATCTCAAAGGAGCCGGAACCATGGTCCCTCCCCACCATCTTTCACAAAAGCAACAAACAAAATGCTTGAGGAAAACAGAAATCAGTGAGTCGATGCAACTCCAAAGCCAAACACCAAAAAAGAACACCGAGAATGTTCAAGAAGATCGATGAGTCAATGCAACTCCAAAGCTGAAAGCCAAAATACAAAGCGGAGAACGCCTGAGAAAGTTGATGAGCCAAATGCAGTTTCAAAAAACAAAATGAGAAGAAAGTTCAAATCGAACACCAGAAGAGGCAAGAAGGAGAAATCAAAATCAGAAGGACCAATGATGTCCCATAGAAACCAGTAAAAGGTTATCAAAACCCGTCCGATCATTCCACCCATGGTAAAGGCGAAACACGTCCTCTATTGCACAAAAGCTCCACAATTCCCAAATAAATCCTCCAGACCCATGTGACATACATCATACCCATTAACCCCGTTATAACCCAATAAAAGACCTCTGACTCGTTAGTTGGTGAGCGGTAACTGAAAGTATCGGATCTAAAACATGAATCATAAGTTTCGTGCTTGTTATCAACATGTCCCACCTCACAATGCAGGGACCATGAGCGAACGAGCGTAACCTTACCTTACAAGGTTTTTTGAGTGCGAGTGACTCTTTGATCTAAGCACCAAAACGTAAACAGCCTACCCCGTTGCAGGTGAGGAACTTGTGAAGATTGGAAAGTACAGAACCTCAAAAGGAAATTCTAAGGAAAATACTGCTCTGAGCACTGAAAGTATCATTACACCATTAGCACACACAGCTATACTCACGAGAGATTGACCCGTACCCCTCCATGAGAGGAAAGTGATTCATGCATTATAGTTCAACAATCACTCAAGATCGAACTGAAGATGTCTTATATTCGTAAACCTCATAGTAAGAGAGATAGAGCCACACCTTCTCTCAAAAAAAAAAAACTATATATGCATCTTGCATCTCATCTAGCCTTTAGTATTTGCATGCATCATAACCATTTCACCTTCAACATCCGACCGGTAAGAACTCTGCCTAGTCTCGCTGAAAGTCGACTTCAATTGCAGTTGTTGAAACGTGACTTCTGATCGAAAGATGTCAACTGGAGCCATCCAAGACCGTCATCAAGCTACATCGAACCATCTCAGAGCCATCCTGGGCTATCCTTGAGCTACATCAAACCAAACTAAAGCCATCCGAGGCCGTACGAAGACAATTCCGGAGCCATCCAGCATCATGCTCGAGCCTCATCAACACCATATCAAGAACCAAACTGGAGCCATGCGGGAGCCATCATCCGACATTGAAACCATCCTTGGAATTACACAGGGGTCATCCCAACAGTCCGAGAACAATACGGGAGCCACCTCAAATCCATTCCATCACCAGGGCCTTGCCTACAAAGATTCGAACTACGTATGGTCTGATCTCAATACAGAATTGAGTACGTAGGCAGCCCGCCAAGGGTGCGACCACCTCGAAGGCGACAATCCCCTTTCACTCCTCGCTATCATCAAACAGAGCATCCCGGAATCATGACGGAGCCATCCCGGAGCCATGATCAGGACTACACCGAAGACATCCAACCATGTTTGGTTATTCAGAATGATAACAAGTCCACCCACAGCAAATCCATCAGATGGAGCCAACCGATCAGTCACCTCGAACTTCAACAACCGCATCAAGACCATCGACCATTCTCAAGTTCACTACCATCATCAAACCCACCAACCACCCCGGACCGTTGGCCACACCAGAGCCATCAGTGCATACCAGAGCCATCGGCGTAACCCGGAGCGACCACTGCATACCGGAGCCATCAACACACACCGGAGCCATCATTTCATACCAGAAATCAGTGCAAACAGGAGCAACCAATGCATGCTAGAGCCACCAATACATGCCAAAGTCATCTCAAAGTTTTGAAGCACTTGTGGAACCATCAGCTCACACGAAAATCTACATCCACAAATAGGGAGTTTGATTCAATTATCATCGGTTAATCACCTCACATCACATATCATCTGCATATACCCACAAATTTGCTCGCTATCTGACGCATCTGCACACCCTAGACAGCTATTGCGCTACTAGTGCGGTCGACATTTCATTTTACACCCGCTAGACAGCTATTGCGCTACTAGTGCGGTCGACTTTTCATTTTACACACCCGCTAGACAGCTATTGCGCTACTAGTGCGGTCGACCTTTCGTTTTACACCCGCTAGACAGCTATTGCGCTACTAGTGCGGTCGACTTCTCGTTTTACACCTGCTAGACAGCTATTGCGCTACTAGTACGGTCGCCTTTCGTTTTACACCTGCTAGACAGCTATTGCGCTACTAGTACGGTCGCCTTTCGTTTTACACCCGCTAGACAGCTATTGCGCTACTAGTGCGGTCAACTTTTCATTTTACACCCGCTAGACAGCTATTGCGCTACTAGTGCGGTTGACTTTTCATTTTACACCTGCTAGACAGCTATTGCGCTACTAGTGCGGTCGCCTTTCATTTTACACCCACTAGACAGCTATTGCGCTACTTGTGCGGTCGCCTTTTCATTTTACACCCACTAGACAGCTATTGCGCTACTTGTGCGGTCGCATTTTCATTTTACACCCACTAGACAGCTATTACGCTACTTGTGCGGTCGCCTTTTCATTTTACACCCACTAGACAGCTATTGCGCTACTAGTACGGTCGCCTTTCGTTTTACACCTGCTAGACAGCTATTGCGCTACTAGTGCGGTCGACATTTCGTTTTACACCCGCTAGACAGCTATTGCGCTACTAGTGCGGTTGACTTTTCATTTTACACCCGCTAGACAGCTATTGCGCTACTAGTACGGTCGCCTTTCGTTTTACACCTGCTAGACAGCTATTGCGCTACTAGTACGGTCGCCTTTCGTTTTACACCCGCTAGACAGCTATTGCGCTACTAGTGCGGTCAACTTTTCATTTTACACCCGCTAGACAGCTATTGCGCTACTAGTGCGGTTGACTTTTCATTTTACACCTGCTAGACAGCTATTGCGCTACTAGTGCGGTCGCCTTTTCATTTTACACCCACTAGACAGCTATTGCGCTACTAGTGCGGTCAACTTTTCATTTTACACCCGCTAGACAGCTATTGCGCTACTAGTGCGGTTGACTTTTCATTTTACACCTGCTAGACAGCTATTGCGCTACTAGTGCGGTCGCCTTTTCATTTTACCCCCATAGACAGCTATTGCGCTACTTGTGCGGTCGCCTTTTATTTACACCCACTATACAGCTATTGCGCGACTGTGCGGTCGCATTTTCATTTTACACCCACTAGACAGCTATTACGCTACTTGTGCGGTCGCCTTTTCATTTTACACCCACTAGACAGCTATTGCATCTACTTGTGCGGTCGCCTTTTCATTTCCACCTCGAGGCAGCCTACTTGCGCTACTAGTACGGTACTCGATCAAAGTATTATAGGCTCGTCATAAGTCCTATAGCTAGATATCAAGAGGTCTAGTTGAGGCACTCCTAAGTCCTCATACTTTCACTCACATTCTAGGCTCGTCATAAGCCCTAGGACTGGATGTCAAGAGGTCCAGTTGAGGCACTCCTAAGCCCTCGTGCACCCTAAACCAATCTAATTGTTAGTGTCACAGGCTCGTCATAAGTCCTATGGCCAGATATCAAGAGGTCTAGTTGAGGCTCGTCGTAAGTCCTCGTACTTTCAATTGTGTTACAGGCTCGTCATGAGTCCTATAGTTAGATGTCAAGAGGTCTAACTGAGGCTTGTCATAAGTCCTCGTACTTTCAATCACATTCATACACTCACGGTCGCATCCCAATACACCACTAAACCACAACGAGAATTTTTGGCGCCTTCTCAACCTTGATCCAATTCTGCAAGGGCTGCAAAATGAATCAAGGGGAGCCATCTGTAGACACCAAAAAAATTCTCACCCCATAAAGAAAATTCCAGAATAAGAAACACAATAAGAGGGGTCGTCGCCTTTCTTTGTCAAAACGTATTGACGTGCGTGCCAAGACGAAACCATCGTTTTATAGTCTTTTTCAAAGCATTTCATAAAAACGCGATTTTCCAAAAAATGAATTTTCAAACAATAATCCGGTATTTAAACCTCACATCCCTATGGAAAAGGGAGCACGAGCCTTTTATCCGTTTTAACCTGCTTCGTTTTTGTATACGCGTTTTATTACTAAAATATTTCACGGTTTCGTTTTCATCTTGTATTACTTCTCGCGTGGATACACTGAAAACCGACCCAGCATAATTGGTAAAGCACCCGGCATGCATCCCTTCTGGTCCCGAGTTCGATCCCTGGTAAGGAATGAGTGACGTTTTATTTTTTCCTCTAGTCCTGGCTCGCAACGGGGCTTTTGTTTCACTAGTTACGGTAATATACCGAAAACTGTCATGGCTCAACTGGTAAGAGTAAGGAGAGTTCGGGAGGAGGATGTTGGGGTACCGAGTTCAAACTCGGTGGAGACGTTTTTTTTTATGCTAACTCTCTTGTTTTTCCTTTCTTTCTTCAGTAGTAGGCTCGCGGCCCAGGCCCTATTTTGGGTCCGAATTCATTCCTCACTAAGACCCACAACAATCCAAATGAAACCCTACCCTCTCCATTATAAAACATTCTAAAACCCTACAGTATCACCCACGTTCTTACAAGCCAACACCAATCCCGATTTCAATTCCGATTGTCTGACTCTCAATGTTCTTCGCCTTTCTCCAGTTTTTAAACCCGAAGGGAAAAAAAACCAGACGCCAGCTCCTTCTCCGAAGTTAATCTTCTCTTCTAATCATCATCCCCAGTAACCCCTCGAGCTTGCCCGTCTTCTCACCATTTCGACCACGGTACATTTCGGGAGTTCACAGGGTAAGCAACCACTTGCGGGCTGTCATCATAAAATCGATTTTGTGCTCTTCCCTTGCACATTCCTATTTTTTCTTGTACGATTCCTCTGGACTCTCCCTCTCGACTTATCTGTTTTCAAATTCATTTTGTTGAATGAACCGATTCGGGAATGGCTCTAACGAAGGTGAGGAGTGTGGTTTTTCCGGAACTTAACTTCCGATGTCAATGCCAACTCCCATGTCTCGGATTTTCTTCTTCGTCTTCCCGTCTGCTCCAAGATGTTAAGTCATTATAATTTCTGTCATTTGGTTTCAATTTCGACTGCAAGTGGGCGCCAAGCCTATTATAGGTTTTGGTTTTCACAAACAAGTGCATCGGTCGAACACTCCACTGATTTTTGTTGTTTGTTTTGCGAATCTGCTCAATGAATACCGGGTCTCAATAAATGGGTCCATGGGTTCATGATTTGCAGAAGACTGCGTTGTCTCTTCCAAGTTCTGTTTGAACCTCTCCCGAAACATGGGATGCTCTATTTTAAAACCAGTTGCAGATTTCGTGTAATTGCAGTACTAGTCTCATCGCCCTTCCTTATTGTTATCAGCAGAATCGGAGATTGGTGTATCCTCTGTTAGTGGTTTTCTTTGCTTCTGTCTTTGGACATGTGGTTCGAATAATAAATCCGTGGCTGTGTCGTTATCGCCCCTTTGAGCAACATTTCTTCTGCTGCTTTAAGATTGTTTGGAATCATTTTTACCTATGACTCTGGTTATTGAGGGTTAGCTCATTTGGATTTCCATACTACTCTTCTGTACTTGAGTTGTTCACAGAAAACATGTATGCCACCGCATACAGTGACCGATTCATTGCGTCTACCTGGGCCCTCGGATAATGTCATTTAGGTTTGATCAATCGTGATTATGTCTTCAGTGATTACCGTTGTTAATCAGGCTTGCTTCTATTTTCTGGTGATGTTGTTGCAACTTCTTGTGTTGGTGGTAAACCTATGACTCAAAGGTAATGGGTCATCCTGAAAACTTTTAGCAACATTGGTCCTAGCCTACTCAAGTGAAGTTTATATATCCAAACTCTCTGTTGTATTTACCGTGTGAACTAACTTTCGGATGGTTGATGTTCTTTATTCATTTCACTGTGTTTTGTCTTACAGGAAATGCTCAGTACTCTTCTGTTTGGTATTTATTCCTGTCTCAATATAATCTTCAAGCTTTCTCTGGTTAATAACATGATTGTGTTCAAAATTCCATGTTGTGTTCCGACTGGTTACTTTCTATCCTATCTGAAAGTATTGTTCATTCTTATTTTGCCGCTAAACACCATTGTTCATGGTCTGTTCATCTGCTTCCTTTTCCTTTGAATGCCTGGTTCGTGTTTAAAGATGAATGACTATAGAGATTTAGTCTTGATGTGCAATCCGTGATTCATGAACGCTTTTGAAACTGCTAATTACCATTGAGGAGAGAGCTGACCTAGCGGCTCTGCTATGTTCATAGTTTCGTCTCGACTTTGTATACTCTGATTAATACCAAGGGAAATAAAGGAATAGATGAAGCAATTATACCAATTTAGGAATCAAATTTCTCTCACTCCTTTCTGATTTTTTTAGTGCTTATGCCTTAATTTGTTGAAATGACTACTTGTCTGTAGTGGCATCTGAGTTAGGGGCTTTGCTGTCAAGCTTGATTTTAGCACCCAAAAATTTTGCTAGGCTTGGGAGAGGAAAGGAGATAAAAAAAAAATTTGACTTCGAGAGTTTGCTTAATGTTACTGCAAAAATCATGTTGGTCTGATTATTTTGATATGAGAAATCACTGTTTCTCCCATGCCCTTTTGTCTGATCATCTCCGTGTTACACGTGTATATATTGTATATTCAACTTCATTGCATTTTTTTGATTCATTCTCTTGTACATTTCTTTACTATCTAAGCCCTAGTTACTAGGCCTTTAGGACCAAGCCCTTAGGATAGTGGGGTCCCCCTGGCCTGATAGACTATCAGCCTATCTCATGGTGGTGACATCCTAAACCTTAAAACACACATTTATGTATATAATCAAACAATAATCCCTTTAGGATAGAGAATGTTCCCCTAGCCTGATAGACTATTGGCCTATCTCATGTGGTAACTTTCTAAACCCTAAAATGTACCTAATACATGTATATATATGTAATTAAATCTCACTTCCGTTTCAGACCTCCAGCTCTTTAATTCAAAAGTCTCCATCCTCAAAATCCAGAAATTGTCTCTCATTTCCATAACTATTTTGTAAATACAAATTTTGACCTTTTTTAAACTCATCTCCAATCTGATTCTCCAAATTTTTCTCATCCACTCTAGGGCCCAATGTCACATTACCCAATCCGGGCCCAATTCCATTTCAGTTCGGCCCACCTCTCAGTTTGGCCCACTTTTCAGTCCGGCCCACTTCTCAGACCAGCCCACATCTCAGTCAGGCCCAAATCGACTCAAGGCCCAAACCTACTCAAATCCGGCCCAATCATATAGCTCAGCCCAAAACTTCCTCAAACCCGACCCAAAACTCAGCCCATCTCCAAACTCAGCCCATCTCCAAACTCAGCCCATCCCTGAAACCGGCCCGATTTCAGTCCAAACCCGAAGCTGGCCCAAGCCCAATCCGGCCCAAAGCCCAATCCGGCCCAAAGCCCAATCCGGCCCAAAGCCCAATCCGGCCCAAAGCCCAATCCGGCCCAAAGCCCAACCGGCCCAAAGCCCAATCCGGCCCAAAGCCCAATCCGGCCCAAAGCCCAATCCGGCCCATATCTTCTTCCAAGCCCACACAAGTCAAACCAAATCAAGTCAAGTCCAAACACATTTTTTAAGCCCAATCCCTTTTCAATCCGTAAATTCCTTTCAAAATCCAAAAACCAAAAAGAGTCTCAAAATCATCATTTTATCCAAGTTTCATCAAGATTTCAAAGAAACCATTTTGTGGAATTTAAAAAGGAAAAACCCTTCTCACATCACGGAAAACTCTTCTCCATTGCAGAAAGTTCTTCTCACATACACAGAAAGTTTTCTCCCAAAACATTTCTCAAAATCAGTGTTTCTTTATAGAGAATTCCGAACAACTTCAAAGATTTTCTAACTCAGTTTTCAAACTCCAAAATAAACCGTTTTCGGGGAGCAAGAAATGTCTAACCCCTTCAAAACATTTCCTCCACGGTTAGAACATCGCTGGTCTCCCTTCCCAAAATAAAAATCCGAGGCGGGGCACTGGGGTCATAACCTCCCTTGTCGCAGTCTGGATCTCTTTAGGCGGGGCATTAGGGTGACAAGCCTCCCCTAATTGCAGCCTAGATTTTTACAAGGCGGGGTGCTAGGGAAGTAACGACCTTCCTAGTTGCAGCCGGGATTTTAGAATCGTCTAATTCCCTTCCGTTCGATTTCAATGTTTTCGGTTTTTAATGTTTTAAAACCCGGGAGTTAGAGACGTTATTAGGGTTCGACCGAGAACATCTCATTCATGGTGTTTCTCTCTGAATCCTATTTTTCGACATAAATTCATTGCCCCATCTTTCGAGCCTCGGCACTTACCATTAATTAAGTGTTGTGTTCGAGGGGGTACATAGGGTAATCCCTCGGGATTATCCGCCCTTTTACAACAAAAATGTTTTTTTTCGGTTTTAGAAAACTTTAAGAGAGACAATTTTGGATGAACCCATACAACCCTTCCCATAGAACCTAAGTCGCGTAAAACCTCTAATTCTCAAAACTCAGACAACCTTAGTCATCTGAAACTCGAAACATCTTTGAAACCCGAACACCTGCAAACCGAATATCTTCTCCCATACTCAATCATCCTGAAAACTCGAATTCTTCTTCAACACCTTCGACTGCCCAAAACACCTCAAAAACATGACCTTTCTAAACCCGAACTTTGCAATCCCAGAAAACTCCTCAAAATATCCCGAATTCCCTTTAACTTCTTTAAATAACTCAAGTACCCTCCAACTTCACAAAATGTCTTTGAAATCCTCCTCACTCCTCATCTCAATCTTATCCTTTGGCTTTAATTGAATCTCTTTAACAAGGTTTTGAAAGAAGGCAATCCCGACAATTGGAGACCGAGGTTTCCTCGGGCACCAATCCGAAGTCGTGGTCGTTGCTACTTCTAAGGGGTGTAACCCAGTGCGAACCCACATAGAATCTTTGACATGACCAGATAAATCCTATCCACAATTTCAGAGTCAACCAACGGTTCTTAGAACCCTCCTTCCCTTCCTTCCTAGTATCTTAGGTCAAACTAGGTGGCGACTCTAGTCAACTCCGCCTTATAGAGGCATAAGTCCGCGTGGAGCCCATCGAGAGCGGGTGTAGTGCTCACTAGCATTCCCCTTATGCTTTCTGGGAAAGACGGACGATAGAGTAGGTATTTGAGGGCTGCCATGTATAACGGGTTTTCACCCTCCACAGAATGGCATTCTAGGATCTAGGCTTCTCAGCTAGTTCGTATTTAGATAGACCCCCCCTCATGCCAAAAAATCACCCTCCACAGAGGCTTTAGAAGAAGTTTAGTGAAGATTTAACAATTTTTGGACATGTTCTGGTGGCGTCCGACCCAGGGGTCCGAACCAAGTTTGGGTCGGACAGCCTCTGTTAGACGCCAGTAAAGAGTTCTGGAACGGTCCGACCCAGAGGGCTTGGGTCGGACATGGGTCGGACGTGTGTGTTTAAAGGACGGTAAATGTTCTGGAATGGTCTGACCCAGTTGGTTGAGTCGGACATGGGTCGAACAAGTAGAGTTTTTCAAACCCGAGAATCACTGGAAGGGTCTGACCCAGTTGGTGGGTCGGACGGTGGGTCGGACAGACCAAAATTTAAAAAAAAAACAGTAAAGAATGTGGCAAATGTAGTTAACCCTAGGGGGTATAATGTAGGTAATGAAGGATTAGTTTGGGCATTAAAACATGTCATATAATCATGTTAAACATTTAGTAAATTTGAAGTTAAGTAAATTAATTAACCGACGTTATTAATCATGTATAGGAGTGACCTACGGTGGAAATCAATCGAAGCAAGGACCAAGGTATGGTTTTCTTACAGTCTGTTGCCTACCGGTTTACACCGGCTTGTGTGTTGTTTGTTTTACTGTGTGTTTATGACCTTGTAAGACTTAAGTCATGTAATGAGTTTACAGTTGTTAAATATTATTGTATTGTTTCGTATGACTCTCTCTTCCCTTGTGTGTGTCTAACAAGACTTAACCTATTGTTTGTGAATTGTTTATTGAGTTCAATGTTGAACTACTAACAAGTGCTGACGGGGGAAGTGAGGAGTCCGGTCTGTTCCGGCCACGCGTGTGAGTATGGGAGTCGATGTCATAACCGGTTCGATTCTCTTTGTATGTTATGGTTGTTTTCCAATTTGGTTTCCAACCTTCCCTTTAGCTTAACCAAGGCTATTTTACTGACTCACGTCGGGCCACAGGGGCATACTATGTGTTGTTCGGTGTGCTTGGATCACTATATCCGAGGCACCTTGTGTTAAGTTATCCGTTCAATCTAACAGGACGGTAACGAGTTATGTAACGGGCTTAGCATGAGTATGGCAACATTCTCTAGGCTCTCCATGGGAACTAATTGTATTGGTTCACTTCCTAAAAGGAAATATCTTGTATGTTATGTGTGATGTTGTGTACAATACTTATGTTGTGATATATGTTTATGATGTATGTGTTAAAAAGAATGTCATGTCATCATGACAATTAGTGGCGCGTATCCCGGTAGCCGATGGGCTGCGCGTTAACCATACCAGCCAAGGGTTGCTGACCCCCTCGGGGGCTCCATATTTCTTTTACTGCAGGATGAGGATCGAAGAAGCAGAATGGCTTTAGATTCTAGGATGCAGGAATACTTTTGATTATTTTTGGATGTTAAGCCCGGGATGCGCCTGTGCTCCCGTGGCAATATATTTTGGTACCGTTGTAGTACAGTGACGGCTGTTGTCAGTTTGTGGTGTACAGATATGTTCATGGATGTAGTAACAAACTCGGTATTTTGTTAATGTATTAAAAGTTATTAGTTCTATGCTCGGGAGTCTGATCATCAGACTGATACGCTTGTATTTATTCTGCCTTGTTAACCACGTGGGTGGTTAACGGCGGTGTAGCACCGAATCGTTTAGTTATTGTTTAGTTGTTTAATTCCGCTGCGATTTCAAGTATTGTTATGTACGTAGTAGGGGTGTTACACTTTTCCCTCCTTTTATTAGTACAAGTAATTACTAGGATTAAGACTGATTTTCTACTAAGTCCCTTGGGTTCGATACTCTTGGTCGCAATTTACTTACACTTTATTCCGACCGGGATTTTGGCTACCCGTAGTAGAGTTTTAGGATTCTTTTATTCTTTTTGTATATAATCTTCTCTACAAATTCCTTGTTAGCAATGGTCATGTTCATCATATCAAGTTTCCTCGGCATGACCTTTCATGTTGCAACGCGAACAAGTAACACTGGTTTCTTTCTCCCATGCATGTCACCTTGTCGCTTATTATATTTTGTTGGCTACCCAACATAGTTAGCAAAATAATCGCCATCAACTTTAAGATTAGTACCCTTCCTAGTCATAGTTTCCCTTTCTCTTTCTTAATGCACAACCAACAAGCGGTATCGAGAGAAGGTAGTGAGGACATCATTAAAATGCCCCCCCCCCCCCCCTTAAGGTTCAGATAACTAAATTTCATCCAATTAAGAAATCAAAGAGTCGCTCTTTTTCCAGCATTTTTAGAATTTTCTCAAAAAAATCACATTCACAACATTTGCAAGCACTAACATCAATAACCATAACAACTCCATCCCAAATTCTCTTGAGCTTAGTGAAATCATACTATCGCTACCTAACATATCTCAATAAGTTCTTTCTCTTAGATGTTTACGATCCAGGACATGACCAGACCATTATTCCTTTTTGAGGCTAGGGTTCAAAGTTCATCAGTAACTAACATTGTTCTTTTCCAGCCTTGGAAACTAGAGCCTCCAAATTAGGAGCCAAAGACATAATTGGATGTTCCAAACTACGTATAGATAGTGAATTTGATAGATCAGTCGAATTCTCCATTTGTATCCCCCTTCTTCAAATCCAAACCCTGTGGACATTTTGAGCGAATAATTCTCGATCAGTTCCTTTTCTACAAGTTTAATCTTAGAACTTTTAATACACCCTATGAAGATTTAGCCACATCACTAACATGGTTCCGGTACCATGTATTTTTGGCAATAAAAAACTAGTAATATATAAAGTGTAGGGAGTTACAGACCTAAAGCTTCTATGACAAAGAATATAAAAGACAAGCGTGCATTGTAAGGTGAAAACATACAAGGCCCAACTAAGATGCCACATACTGAGGTCGATATATTTGGCCAACAAATAAACTCAAGCCGACCTACAAATGTAAGAGAAAGGTAAAACTTATCATAAAAACACTTAAGGAGAGGACTTCTAAACCACAAGAGATGCACTAAGCATAATAGAGAAACCCAGCACCATAGTTGCACAACGAAAATGAAAGGTAGGGGATAAGAACAACACCGTGTTAACCAAGATACTATGTCAACCTAGGTAACCATGGAAATCTTCATTCTTTTTTTCTAGCAACCCTGCTTGGAGTAGGGGTTACCTCTCCATCATATGGGAAGGTGCAAGCGAGGTGGTCTCCTTCATTTGTTATAAGTCGATCACCAACCTAGGAGCCTTGCTGACCAAATTCTTTTTTTACCTTTTTTAATACTAAATCTCTTCTTTCAGGCTAGCTAAATATCGTCTGACTCATTACTAATCAGAACCCGATCAAAACGGTGCTTTTTCTTAATCGTTAGTTCTAGGGGTTCGAGAGGCTCCTTTCCCTTGTCAATCCTCACGAAGACCACTAGGGCCTTGACACGGTTCATGATCGTGTTTTTTGCCAGTTAACCCACAAAAATACTTCCAAGCCTCCAGGTTCTCCTTAGGCAATGAACTTCTACCCATACGGAAGCCTGAAGCTCAGAGCCAGGGGTCGTAGGGATGCACTCCTATAGGACAGTCTAGTTGGTCTGGGAAATCCTTTGTGATCTGTAAAAACAAACCGCCCATGGAGCAGATCGGAGACATCCTTTCATACATGATTCGCAAAACAACACCTTCAAAAGAGATTTCCATGCATCACAAGATAGGTCTATTAACACTAATCATTACCTTCAAAAAACGATTTTGAAGGGTCCAAGCATAGTCTTTCTTATAAAGAAGCAGAGGAGGATCATAGATTCTAATCCAGATTGGAAAGCAGCGAAACTCATGTTCCGATGGGGCCTTAAGCCTTATCAATGTGCTAAAGTATCAAAGGGCGCCATCAAAAGACCAAGGTCCTTGTTCCAAAACTGCATGCACCATGTTAAGCCTTTTGAACTTAAGGAGGAAAAGATTATGACCTACTTGATGAGCTTTAATTTCTTCATTCAGTTGCCACACTTTAGCAAGGGTGTTCTTCATCGCCCGTATGTCCGTGCCTCTTGAGGTAAATATATTGCCTAATAAGCAATGGTCGAAAGTAGAGGCCTGGTCATGATCCATTAATCCCTAAAACGAAAGAGTAACTTATTCATCATTTGTGAGAGAGAGCTCTTCACATTTGGATGTGAAGTCATCTACCAACTTACTTTGGGAAGGAGAAACTATACCAAAGGGGTCCTAAAGCAGAACTAGACGGATTGTAGCGGAAGGATTATGGGTATGGTCGATGAGTCGGGCGAGCAGAAGCAAGAAAGTAGTTATAGAAGTTTGCTTGAAGTGGGTGTGGCCGCTTTTGTGTTGGTAATTCTTGCCGAAGAAGTAGAGGAGGGTCAAAGCAAGGGGACCGAGGATGGCCGGAGAGCTGGGTGAAGAAGAGAAAAGAAGATGGAGATTTAAGGAAGGATGAAGAAAACGATCAAGGAGGGTGAATCATTCCCACTCCTTCATGCAAATCATCATGACTTTGATGCTCATAATTATTTCTCAGGTTGAAAAGTAGGAAAGCAAGCTCCAAGTGGAAGGCCTCTCATCTTGGAGAGAACGGAAACATTCTTGGTTCTGGTACCATGTTGATATGGTGAGAGAGATAGAAGATCAAACGAATATAAAGAGAAACAAAGAAAAGGATACGGAAAATTCATGAGCGAAACATTGACTAGTACAGTCATACTGTATCTTGGGGGTAACATGAGAATGTACAATATGTAATAAAAAGGTACAACTAACTCAGTTTATCATATAGGGGCTGAAAGATAGAGTGAGAAGCTCTCCCTTCTCTCTAGCTTGTTTGTCCAGCTCTCCCCAACCTTGCGAAGTGCTCTCTTCTCTACTTTTTTCGCTAGTCATTTAGGTTGTTTAACCTTTGTCGGGCTATGTTTAACCTTTATCTCCTCCGAGAGTTTTGCTCAATTTTCTTCACCATTGCCTTCTTCTGCCTTCTCACACCATTTGGCTTGCCTGATCACGGTTCCGATTCAATATCTTTGTTTCCTTCTACCATAGCCTGGTTCACTTTGCTCATCCAGTTTCTCCTCCTGGCGAACAACATAATGTACTCATGGAGGATGATAAAGGAGGTCTATCTCTCATCATTGATGTAAAATATGAAGTTAACGTTTCAACCAGCAACTTGGAGGATGGGGGATAATGGAAGCAGCTACGCATAAGGTTGTCAAACACTATGCTGGTGAGTCGGGAAGCAATCCATGCGATGGGTTTGGCCGAGTTCACATTTCGACCATTATTTTGAGCGATACAAAGCTATCAGAAGTAGACTCGGTCTTTTCACCAGGGAAGGATGCTACAGTTATCTGCCGCCTTCATTTCCAGACATGCATGAAGCTTCTCCTCTTGATAGATTTTTTGGGAGAAACAGGGAGGACTACGGCGTTGTCGGCTGGTGCGGTGTCACTGGAGATTCGGCCCCTGCTCCCGTTCCAGTAAACTTTGTTGGAAGTCGATGCCAGGAGCACTCTTTGCTGACTGATGATGTAGCATTGTTTCCAAACAATGGAATGACACAACACCGCTTTCTCCTAGTGATACAAGAGGCCAACTTAAGCTCTACAACGTGGATAGTTTTATGGGGTCTTAAATGTTATGATATAACATGCATAATGATTACCTCTGCATTTATGGCCCAGGACCCACAGATTTATAGGAGTCTAGAATGGAATTATAATAATGTGTGGTCAATATTTTGCATAATTATTACTTTCCACCTATGTTCACAGAAGTTGGATACTCATTTTCCTGTGATGTTGGCTACCTAGGGGGGTTGTGTTGATGACTTACTTGAGTGCTGACCTGGAAAATGATCTCGCGGAAGTTGGGGCAACTCTCGGGCTCCTTAGGGGTTGCCAATAACAATGAATTAGTGTTAGGTCGACGAAAGTGGAAGAGGGGTACCCCTGGCAGCCAATATACGACTCGTGGCTCCTTGTGCTTATGTTTCTCTTTTTCGTTCCTTTATGTCTGGTATGTACAACTTTGGTCAGTTTTTTCATGTTTGTTAACAGTTTCAGCATGTACTATGATTTGGATGAGAAGTCTTCAAAGCGTGATTGGGTTAGGCTGGTTGAAGTTGCATCTCAAGATGTACTAGGCATTTAGGATTCTGTATTACTCTGTATACTTATTCAGGATGCCATTTCCCTGGATGTTATTAATAATAGCAACCACTCTTTTCGAAGAAAAAAAAACTCAGTTTATTATACAACAACCAAAAGAGAGTGTTCCGGAGTGGAATAATTAACATCGTTCTATATAAATATATGACTTCTCTAAGTGATTATTTGATCGGGGAGTGCCTGTCATTGCTAGTTTCGGTGTGCAGAAGACGTTAATAATCCAAGTTAACATGATAGTTCCAGTTTATTTGAGAATCTGCTTTTTGTTTGGCTCTTAGCTCGATCATGACTGATCGTATTCATTAAATTATTCTTTGATTTAACTTTTCTTATTGACCATATTATATTCCACCGGTGTGTAGTTATAATATATATATATATATACCGTCTAAATTTTGAAAATACGTATTTTTTAATCATTATTTTATCATTTTATTTGAAAATACGTTTTGTAGATAGAATACTCTATAAATGTGAATATCATCTTAAATTCTTGAGTAAATTGCTTAGAATCCCCTTAGGATTTAGGATATTACAGTTAACCTCCTTGTGTTTATCATAATTATTGGTAACCACCTCGAGGTTAAGGTATCTTTGACTACGAGCACCCGAACTATAACTTTGTTATCAGGAAGTTAACTACGTGTTGACCTATCAGCTTAATCACATTAAAAATGTCAGACTGGACAAAAAACACTACTTAATCAGCATTGTTATTTTCCTAAAAATATCGACCCTGCCTCGAAAATGCATCTAAAGTGGGATGAGAGAGAGTTAGACGATGTTGATTAAGCAGTTTTGTTGTCCAGTCTGGCATATTATTGTGATTAGTTGATAGATCAGCACGTAGTTAACTTTCTGATAATCGAGTTATAGTTCGGGGCTTAGAATCAAAAATACCTTAACCTTGTAGTGGTTACCAATATTATGATAACAACCGAGGTTAACTGTAATATCCCAATCCTCAAGTGGATTCTAAGTAATTTACTCGAAATTCTTTATTATTATTCAACAGTTTACACATTCTATTGACCCTGCCATCAAGCTAGCCCCCATGCACTTCAAATTAAAAAAAATTATTAAGTAACATGCAGGAAATAAATACATATATTCACTCACTATTAAATTATAGACATACAGCAGCATTAACGACTGATCTTGACCCATTTTCCAATACTAGCCGCACCCTGATGAACCACGAACATCATACAGTATATTTGTGGCATAAGAACTTCAGAATTGGGCATCCTCACTGTTACCTCATAACTTGATGTTGACATAGGTGCCGGTTTCCCAACTATAGTCAACTCTACCATCCTCTGCCCTTGTGAGAAAGAATGTGTATTGAACGATGGTGACAACATTGTCACCTTCACACTGTCCAAATCAACCACCGCACTTTCACTGAGGGAGAATATTATAGGTATCACTTGTGAATACTTAACAGCCAGTTGTATGCGTGTCGGGTTAACTATCTTTGGCCTTAGGTTTGACCCAATGTACCACGGTGAGAAAGCCTCTAGGCTTAATAACGTAGGGTATTGAACTTCAGGTCCAAACTCATATCCAAAATGTGTGTTACTACCTCCGACCATTACTCTTCCATCTCTTAATAAAATAGCAGTAGAGTGATAGACCCTTGGTATATCTGATCCGGCTTGCGTCTCGAATCTTGACCCGGGTTTTCCGTCGGGTTTGTATATCACTGGGGTACGAATACGTCTCTGCAAAGCTCCCATCCCACGGTTCCTTTTTTACAACCGTTTATAATTATGACATCGTCGTTAGGGAGGAAGTAACATGTCTCCCATAACCCGAGCCATAGGCATGGTCTCCATGGACCATTGTGGGTTTGTGTCAATGAATCTCAACCTTCCACAATCATTAAGTGCAGTGAGAAATTACCATTGTTTGCTTGTTGTAATGAGCCTTTAGGTGCTCCACCGCACACCAAAACCTCAGCTTGAACTCTGTCATTATTGTCAATATTCTTCAATGGAAGGAGTACCTGACGCTGACCCAGTACTGGGGTAACATCTAGGCTGACCGCCTGGGATGGTAGGGTATGTCCGGACAACCGTGTTCGTCTTGTAATTGTGAAGAATGGCTCGGTTTTGGCGAAGATGAAGAGGTTATCATCCGGACTTAAAAACACAAATGGATAGAGGTTGTTATCTGATCCTTCACTATCAAGTGTTTGTAGTAAGAAAGGCATTTCTTTAGCACCTTGAGTATCAGGTGTATTCTTAGGGTAAAACTCATAGTTATACTGTCCAAGTCCTCATACTATGATTATTTGACCGTTGGGAAGGATGTGATTACTAGCATACCACCGTGGGTTATTCAATTTATTACCAAGCTCATTCCAATCACAAGTTGAGCATGGTTTGAAGAGACAAACAACTCGATCACCGTCACGCCAACCGCCAGTCTGAACAAGTTGGCCATCTGGGGTGACTGCATCAAGGAGCACTAAGTGTCCGTGAGGATCATCAGCGGGCGGTAGGTGTTGGACTTGACATCATACTCGACGGAATGTGCAGTGCAATCCGGCTTAACCATCAAGTCTTGTTTGGTCCCACATTTTCCATCGGTGAGATTGAGTTGAGACCTACCAAAGTTGGCCCTGTCGAAGAGAACCACACGTTTGTTTTTCAGAAGCTGCATGTGCATGGCAGAGACTCCAACACTCTTCTAAAGAAGCTGCCATCTTCCTGGTGCTACATGGGATTTTGGGACTGCAATTGCAAACAAGAGGATGGGAGATAAATGTGATTGCAAAGGAAACAGTACTCATTGAACTTACCATGTTTGGTCTTGCTGGATTCAATGTTGGGTGTCTGGTGTCCGGCACATTCAAGTTTCTTGAATATGCCGTGCATCTTATGTCCAGCATGACATCCGGCATCTATATTTTCGAGATTTCTAGACTTGCTTTTTTTTGTGATCATACTTGTTCTTATGTTGATTATATCCCGAATCAAGTATAGTTCATTGTAAATACTCCATTTAGAAAGATTGTTAGATAGTTGTTTTAATTTGAATTTATGATCTTTTCCCTCCTTTTATTAGTATAGGTAATTACTAGGATTGGCACTGATTTTCTACTAAGTCCCTTGGGTTCGATACTCTTGGTCGCAATTTACTTACACTTTATTCCGACCGGGATTTTGGCTACCCGTAGTAGAGTTTTAGGATTCTTTTATTCTTTTTGTATATAATCTTCTCTACAAATTCCTTGTTAGCAATGGTCATGTTCATCATATCAAGTTTCCTCGGCATGACCTTTCATGTTGCAACGCGAACAAGTAACAGCTGGTTTTTTCTCCCATGCATGTCACCTTGTCGCTTATTATTTTTTGGCTACCCAACATAGTTAGCAAAATAATCGCCATCAACTTTAAGATTAGTACCCTTCCTAGTCTTAGTTTCCCTTTCTCTTTCTTAATGCACAACCAACAAGCGGTATCGAGAGAAGGTAGTGAGGACATCATTAAAATGCCCCCCCCCCCCCCTTTAAGGTTCAGATAACTAAATTTCATCCAATTAAGAAATCAAAAAGTCGCTCTTTTTCCATCATTTTTAGAATTTTCTCAAAAAAACCACATTCACAACATTTACAAGCACTAACGCCAATAACCATAACAACTCCATCTCAAACTCTCTTGAGCTTAGTGAAATCATACTATCGCTACCTAACATATCTCAATAAGTTTTTTCTCTTAGATGTTTACGATCCAGGACATGACCAGACCATTATTCCTTTCTGAGGCTAGGGTTCAAAGTTCATCAGTAACTAACATTGTTCTTTTCCGGCCTTGGAAACTAGAGCCACCAAATTAGGAGCCAAAGACATAATTGAATGTTCCAAACTACTTATAGATAGTGAATTTGATAGATCAGTTGAATTCTCCATTTGTATCCCCCTTCTTCAAATCCAAACACTGTGGACATTTTGAGCAAACAATTCTCGATCAGTTCCTTTTCTACAAGTTTGATCTTAGAACTTTTAATACACCCTATGAAGATTTAGCCACATCACTAACATGGTTCCGATACCATGTATTTTTGGCAATAAAACACTAGTATATATAAAGTGTAGGGACAGACCTAAAGCTTCTATGACAAAGAAAAAAAGACAAGCTTGCATAGCAAGGTGAAAACATACCAGACCCAACTAAGACGCCACATACTGAAGTCGATAGATTTGGAACCCTTGCTAACATAGTTAGCCAGACCACTAAGAGCAACCTAGTCTCATGAGACAGTTGTCTAGATAGTGGGGAGTGGGAACAACCATCGAACATGATTTTCTTGAGAAGCTGATTTCACTTTAGAAAATCACTAATCCTCACTTGTCGATAATGATCTTCAGTTAAGATTAACCGAGAACCAGAAAAATCCACCAACCAATCGACCTTAGTCATAGCCAACAGACAAACTCAGGCCGACCTACAAATGTAAGAGAGAAAGGCAAAACTTAACATAAAAACACTTAAGGAGAGGACTTCTAAACCACAAGAGACGCACTAAGCATAACAGAGAAACCCAGCACCATAGTTGCACAACGAAAATGAAAGGCAGGGGATAAGAACAACACCAAGTTAACCAAGATACTATGCCAGCCTAGGTAACCATGGAAATCTTCATTCTTTTTTTTCTAGCAACCCTGCTTGGAGCAGGGGTTGCCTCTTCATCATATGGGAAGGTGCAAGCGAGGTGGTCTCCTTCATTTGTTATAAGTCGATCACCAACCTAGGAGCCTTGCAGACCAAATTCTCTTTTACCTTTTTTAATACTGAATCTCTTCTTTTAGGCGATCTAAATATCGTCTGACTCATTACTTATCAAAACCCGATCAAAACGGTGCTTTTTCCTAATCGTTAGATCTAGGGGTTCGAGAGGCTCCTTTCCCTTGTCAATCCTCACGAAGACCACTAAGGCCTTGACACGGTTCATGATCGTGTTTTTTGCCAGCTAACCCACAAAAATACTTCCAAGCCTTCAGGTTCTCCTTAGGCAATGAACTTCTACCCATACGGAAGCCTGAAGCTCGGAGCCAAGGGTCGTAGGGATGCACTCCTACAGGACAGTCTAGTTGGTCTGGGCAATCCTTTGTGATCTGCAAAAACAAGCCGCACATGGAGCAGATCGGAGACATCCTTTCATACATGATTCGCAAAACAACGCCTTCAAAAGAGATTTTCAAGCATCACAAAATGGGTCATTAACACTAATCATTACCTTCAAAAATGATTTTGAAGGGTCCAAGCATAGTCTTTCTTATAAAGAAGCAGAGGAGGATCATAGATTCTGATCCAGATTGGAAAGCAGCGAAACTCATGTTCTGACGGGGCCTTAAGCCTTATCAATTTGCTAGAGTATCAAAGAGCACCATCAAAAGACCAAGGTCCTTGTTCCAACACTGCATGCACCATATTAAGCCTTTTGAAATTAAGGAGGAAAAGATTCCGACCTACTTGATGAGCTTTAATTTCTTCATTCAGTTGCCACACTTTAGCTAGGGTGTTCTTCATCGCTCGTATGTCCGTGCCTCTTGAGGTAAAGATATTGCCTAATAAGCAATGGTCTAAAGTAGGGGCCTGGTCATGATCCATTAATCCCTAAAACGAAGAGTAACTTCTTCATCATTTGTGAGAGAGAGCTCTTTACATTTGGATGTGAAGTCATATACCAACTTACTTTAGGAAGGAGAAGCTATACCAAAGGGGTCCTGAAGCAGAACTAGACGGATTGTAGCGGAAGGAGTATGGGTATGGTCAATGAGTCGGGCAAGCAGAAGCAAGAAAGTAGTTATGGAAGTTTGCTTGAAGTGGGCGTGGCCACTTTTGTGTTAGTACTTCTTGCCGAAGAAGTAGAGGAGGGTCGAAGCAAGGGAACTGAGGATGGCCGGAGAGCTGGGCGAAGAAGAAAAAAGAAGATGGAGATTTAAGGAAGGATGAAGAAAACGATCAAGGAGGGTGAATCATTCCTACTCCTTCATGCAAATCATCATGACTTTGATGCTCATAATTATTTCTCAGGTTGAAAAGTAGGAAAGCAAGCTCCAAGTGGAAGGCCTCTCATCTTGGAGAGAACGGAAACATTCTTGGTTCTGGTACCATGTTGATATGGTGAGAGAGATAGAAGATCAAATGAATATAAAGAGAAACAAAGAAAAGGATGTGGAAGATTCATGAGTGAAACATTGACTAGTACAGTCGTACTGTATCTTGGGATTAACATGAGAATGTACAATATGTAATAAAAAGGTACAACTAACTCAGTTTATTATATAGGGGCTGAAAGATAGAGTGAGAAGCTCTCCCTTCTCTCTAGCTTGTTTGTCCAGCTCTCCCCAACCTTGTGAAGTGCTCTCTTCTCTGCTTTTTTCGCTAGTCATTTAGGTTGTTTAACCTTTGTCTGGCTATTTTTAGCCTTTCTCTCCTCCGAGAGTTTTGCTTAATTTTCTTCACCATTGCCTTCTTCTGCCTTCTCACACCATTTGGCTTGCCTGATCACGGTTTCGATTCAATATCTTTGTTTCCTTCTACCATAGCCTGGTTCACTTTGCTCATCCAGTTTCTCCTCCTGGCGAACAACATGATGTACTCATGGAGGATGATAAAGGAGGTCTATCTCTTATCGTTGATGTAAACTATGAAGTTAACATTTCAACCAGCAGCTTGGAGAATGGGGGATAATGGAAGCAGCTACGCATAAGGTTGTTGAACACTATGCTGGTGAGTCGAGAAGCAATCCATGCGATGGGTTTGGCCGAGTTCACGTTTCGACCATTATTTTGAGCGATACAGAGCTATCAGAAGTAGACTCGGTCTTTTCACCAGGGAAGGATGCTACAGTTATCTGCCGCCTTCATTTCCAGACATGCATGAAGCTTCTCCTCTTGATAGATTTTTTGGGAGAACAGGGAGGACTATGGCGTTGTCGGCTGGTGCGGTGTCACTGGAGATTCAGCCCCTGCTCCTGTTCCAGTAAACTTTGTTGGAAGTCGATGCCAGGAGCACTCTTTGCTGACTGATGATGTAGCATTGTTTCCAAACAATGGAATGACACAACACCGCTTTCTCCTAGTGATACAAGAGGCCAACTTAAGCTCTACAACGTGGATAGTTTTATGGGGTCTTAAATGTTATGATATAACATGCATAATGATTACCTCTGCATTTATGGCCCAGGACCCACAGATTTATAGGAGTCTAGAATGGAATTATAATAATGTGTGGTCAATATTTTGCATAATTATTACTTTCCACCTATGTTCACAAGAAGTTGGATACTCATTTTCCTGTGATGTTGGCTACCTAGGGGGGTTGTGTTGATGACTTACTTGAGTGCTGACCTGGAAAATGATCTCGCGGAAGTTGGGGCAACTCTCGGGCTCCTTAGGGGTTGCCAATAACAATGAATTAGTGTTAGGTCGACGAAAGTGGAAGAGGGGTACCCCTGGCAGCCAATATACGACTCGTGGCTCCTTGCGCTTATGTTTCTCTTTTTCGTTCCTTTATGTCTGGTATGTACAACTTTGGTCAGTTTTTTCATGTTTGTTAACAGTTTCAGCATGTACTATGATTTGGATGAGAAGTCTTCAAAGCGTGATTGGGTTAGGCTGGTTGAAGTTGCATCTCAAGATGTACTAGGCATTTAGGATTCTGTATTACTCTGTATACTTATTCAGGATGCCATTTCCCTGGATGTTATTAATAATAGCAACCACTCTTTTCGAAGAAAAAAAAACTCAGTTTATTATACAACAACCAAAAGAGAGTGTTCCGGAGTGGAATAATTAACATCGTTCTATATAAATATATGACTTCTCTAAGTGATTATTTGATCGGGGAGTGCCTGTCATTGCTAGTTTCGGTGTGCAGAAGACGTTAATAATCCAAGTTAACATGATAGTTCCAGTTTATTTGAGAATCTGCTTTTTGTTTGGCTCTTAGCTCGATCATGACTGATCGTATTCATTAAATTATTCTTTGATTTAACTTTTCTTATTGACCATATTATATTCCACCGGTGTGTAGTTATAATATATATATATATATATATACGTCTAAATTTTGAAAATACGTATTTTTTAATCATTATTTTATCATTTTATTTGAAAATACGTTTTGTAGATAGAATACTCTATAAATGTGAATATCATCTTAAATTCTTGAGTAAATTGCTTAGAATCCCCTTAGGATTTAGGATATTACAGTTAACCTCCTTGTGTTTATCATAATTACTGGTAACCACCTCGAGGTTAAGGTATCTTTGACTACGAGCACCCGAACTATAACTTTGTTATCAGGAAGTTAACTACGTGTTGACCTATCAGCTTAATCACATTAAAAATGTCAGACTGGACAAAAAACACTACTTAATCAGCATTGTTATTTTCCTAAAAATATCGACCCTGCCTCGAAAATGCATCTAAAGTGGGATGAGAGAGAGTTAGACGATGTTGATTAAGCAGTTTTGTTGTCCAGTCTGGCATTATTATTGTGATTAAGTTGATAGATCAGCACCTAGTTAACTTTCTGATAATAGAGTTATAGTTCGGGGGCTTAGAGTCAAAGATACCTTAACCTTGTAGTGGTTACCAATAATTATGATAAACACAAGGGGTTAACTGTAATATCCCAAATCCTCAAGTGGATTCTAAGTAATTTACTCGAAATTCTTTATTATTATTCAACAGAGTTTACACATTCATATTGACCCTGCCATCAAGCTAGCCCCCATGCACTTCAAATTAAAAAAAATTATTAAGTAACATGCAGGAAATAAATACATATATTCACTCACTATTAAATTATAGACATACAGCAGCATTAACGACTGATCTTGACCCATTTTCCAATACTAGCCGCACCCTGATGAACCACGAACATCATACAGTATATTTGTGGCATAAGAACTTCAGAATTGGGCATCCTCACTGTTACCTCATAACTTGATGTTGACATAGGTGCCGGTTTCCCAACTATAGTCAACTCTACCATCCTCTGCCCTTGTGAGAAAGAATGTTATTGAACGATGGTGACAACATTGTCACCTTCACACTGTCCAAATCAACCACCGCACTTTCACTGAGGGAGAATATTATAGTATCACTGTGAATACTTAACAGCCAGTTGTATGCGTGTCGGGTTAACTATCTTTGGCCTTAGGTTTACCCAATGTACCACGGTGAGAAAGCCTCTAGGCTTAATAACGTAGGGTATTGAACTTCAGGTCCAAACTCATATCCAAAATGTGTGTTACTACCTCCGACCATTACTCTTCCATCTCTTAATAAAATAGCAATAGAGTGATAGACCCTTGGTATATCTGATCCGGCTTGCGTCTCGAATCTTGACCCGGGTTTTCCGTCGGGTTTGTATATCACTGGGGTACGAATATCGTCTCTGCAAAGCTCCCATCCCACGGTTCCTTTTTTACAACCGTTTATAATTATGACATCGTCGTTAGGGAGGAGTAACATGTCTCCCATAACCCGAGCCATAGGCATGGTCTCCATGGACCATTGTGGGTTTGTGTCAATGAATCTCAACCTTCCACAATCATTAAGTGCAGTGAGAAAATTACCATTGTTTGCTTGTTGTAATGAGCCTTTAGGTGCTCCACCGCACACCAAAACCTCAGCTTGAACTCTGTCATTATTGTCAATATTCTTCAATGGAAGGAGTACCGCTGACCCAGTACTGGGGTAACATCTAGGCTAACCGCCTGGGATGGTAGGGTATGTCCGGACAACCGTGTTCGTCTTGTAATTGTGAAGAATGGCTCGGTTGTTGGCGAAGATGAAGAGGTTATCATCCGGACTTAAAAACACAAATGGATAGAGGTTGTTATCTGATCCTTCACTATCAAGTGTTTGTAGTAAGAAAGGCATTTCTTTAGCACCTTGAGTATCAGGTGTATTCTTAGGGTAAAACTCATAGTTATACTGTCCAAGTCCTCATACTATGATTATTTGACCGTTGGGAAGGATGTGATTACTAGCATACCACCGTGGGTTATTCAATTTATTACCAAGCTCATTCCAATCACAAGTTGAGCATGGTTTGAAGAGACAAACAACTCGATCACCGTCACGCCAACCGCCAGTCTGAACAAGTTGGCCATCTGGGGTGACTGCATCAGAGGAGCACTAAGTGTCCGTGAGGATCATCAGCGGGCGGTAGGTGTTGGACTTGACATCATACTCGACGGAATGTGCAGTGCAATCCGGCTTAACCATCAAGTCTTGTTTGGTCCCACATTTTCCATCGGTGAGATTGAGTTGAGACCTACCAAAGTTGGCCCTGTCGAAGAGAACCACACGTTTGTTTTTCAGAAGCTGCATGTGCATGGCAGAGACTCCAACACTCTTCTAAAGAAGCTGCCATCTTCCTGGTGCTACATGGGATTTTGGGACTGCAATTGCAAACAAGAGGATGGCGGAGATAAATGTGATTGCAAAGGAAACAGTACTCATTGAACTTACCATGTTTGGTCTTGCTGGATTCAATGTTGGGTGTCTGGTGTCCGGCACATTCAAGTTTCTTGAATATGCCGTGCATCTTATGTCCAGCATGACATCCGGCATGTTCTAACGTTGGTTAATTCGAGACTTGCTAATTTTTTTTGTGATCATACTTGTTCTTATGTTGATTATTATCCCGAATCAAGGATAGTTCATTGTAAATACTCCATTTAGAAAGATTGTTAGATAGTTGTTTTAATTTGAATTTATGATCTTTTCCCTCCTTTTATTAGTATAGGTAATTACTAGGATTGGCACTGATTTTCTACTAAGTCCCTTGGGTTCGATACTCTTGGTCGCAATTTACTTACACTTTATTCCGACCGGGATTTTGGCTACCCGTAGTAGAGTTTTAGGATTCTTTTATTCTTTTTGTATATAATCTTCTCTACAAATTCCTTGTTAGCAATGGTCATGTTCATCATATCAAGTTTCCTCGGCATGACCTTTCATGTTGCAACGCGAACAAGTAACAGCTGGTTTCTTTCTCCCATGCATGTCACCTTGTCGCTTATTATATTTTGTTGGCTACCCAACATAGTTAGCAAAATAATCGCCATCAACTTTAAGATTAGTACCCTTCCTAGTCTTAGTTTCCCTTTCTCTTTCTTAATGCACAACCAACAAGCGGTATCGAGAGAAGGTAGTGATGACATCATTAAAATGCCCCCCCCCCCCCTTTAAGGTTCAGATAACTAAATTTCATCCAATTAAGAAATCAAAAAGTCGCTCTTTTTCCATCATTTTTAGAATTTTCTCAAAAAAACCACATTCACAACATTTACAAGCACTAACGCCAATAACCATAACAACTCCATCTCAAACTCTCTTGAGCTTAGTGAAATCATACTATCGCTACCTAACATATCTCAATAAGTTTTTTCTCTTAGATGTTTACGATCCAGGACATGACCAGACCATTATTCCTTTCTGAGGCTAGGGTTCAAAGTTCATCAGTAACTAACATTGTTCTTTTCCGGCCTTGGAAACTAGAGCCACCAAATTAGGAGCCAAAGACATAATTGAATGTTCCAAACTACTTATAGATAGTGAATTTGATAGATCAGTTGAATTCTCCATTTGTATCCCCCTTCTTCAAATCCAAACACTGTGGACATTTTGAGCAAACAATTCTCGATCAGTTCCTTTTCTACAAGTTTGATCTTAGAACTTTTAATACACCCTATGAAGATTTAGCCACATCACTAACATGGTTCCGATACCATGTATTTTTGGCAATAAAACACTAGTAATATATAAAGTGTAGGGAGTTACAGACCTAAAGCTTCTATGACAAAGAATATAAAAGACAAGCTTGCATAGCAAGGTGAAAACATACCAGACCCAACTAAGACGCCACATACTGAAGTCGATAGATTTGGAACCCTTGCTAACATAGTTAGCCAGACCACTAAGAGCAACCTAGTCTCATGAGACAGTTGTCTAGATAGTGGGGAGTGGGAACAACCATCGAACATGATTTTCTTGAGAAGCTGATTTCACTTTAGAAAATCACTAATCCTCACTTGTCGATAATGATCTTCAGTTAAGATTAACCGAGAACCAGAAAAATCCACCAACCAATCGACCTTAGTCATAGCCAACAGACAAACTCAGGCCGACCTACAAATGTAAGAGAAAGGCAAAACTTAACATAAAAACACTTAAGGAGAGGACTTCTAAACCACAAGAGACGCACTAAGCATAACAGAGAAACCCAGCACCATAGTTGCACAACGAAAATGAAAGGCAGGGGATAAGAACAACACCAAGTTAACCAAGATACTATGCCAGCCTAGGTAACCATGGAAATCTTCATTCTTTTTTTTCTAGCAACCCTGCTTGGAGCAGGGGTTGCCTCTTCATCATATGGGAAGGTGCAAGCGAGGTGGTCTCCTTCATTTGTTATAAGTCGATCACCAACCTAGGAGCCTTGCAGACCAAATTCTCTTTTACCTTTTTTAATACTGAATCTCTTCTTTTAGGCGATCTAAATATCGTGACTCATTACTTATCAAAACCCGATCAAAACGGTGCTTTTTCCTAATCGTTAGATCTAGGGGTTCGAGAGGCTCCTTTCCCTTGTCAATCCTCACGAAGACCACTAAGGCCTTGACACGGTTCATGATCGTGTTTTTTGCCAGCTAACCCACAAAAATACTTCCAAGCCTTCAGGTTCTCCTTAGGCAATGAACTTCTACCCATACGGAAGCCTGACGCTCGGAGCCAAGGGTCGTAGGGATGCACTCCTACAAGACAGTCTAGTTGGTCTGGGCAATCCTTTGTGATCTGCAAAAACAAGCCGCACATGGAGCAGATCGGAGACATCCTTTCATACATGATTCGCAAAACAACGCATTCAAAAGAGATTTTCAAGCATCACAAAATGGGTCTATTAACACTAATCATTACCTTCAAAAATGATTTTGAAGGGTCCAAGCATAGTCTTTCTTATAAAGAAGCAGAGGAGGATCATAGATTCTGATCCAGATTGGAAAGCAGCGAAACTCATGTTCTGACGGGGCCTTAAGCCTTATCAATTTGCTAGAGTATCAAAGAGCACCATCAAAAGACCAAGGTCCTTGTTCCAACACTGCATGCACCATATTAAGCCTTTTGAAATTAAGGAGGAAAAGATTCCGACCTACTTGATGAGCTTTAATTTCTTCATTCAGTTGCCACACTTTAGCTAGGGTGTTCTTCATCGCTCGTATGTCCGTGCCTCTTGAGGTAAAGATATTGCCTAATAAGCAATGGTCTAAAGTAGGGGCCTGGTCATGATCCATTAATCCCTAAAACGAAGAGTAACTTCTTCATCATTTGTGAGAGAGAGCTCTTTACATTTGGATGTGAAGTCATATACCAACTTACTTTAGGAAGGAGAAGCTATACCAAAGGGGTCCTGAAGCAGAACTAGACGGATTGTAGCGGAAGGAGTATGGGTATGGTCAATGAGTCGGGCAAGCAGAAGCAAGAAAGTAGTTATGGAAGTTTGCTTGAAGTGGGCGTGGCCACTTTTGTGTTAGTACTTCTTGCCGAAGAAGTAGAGGAGGGTCGAAGCAAGGGAACTGAGGATGGCCGGAGAGCTGGGCGAAGAAGAAAAAAGAAGATGGAGATTTAAGGAAGGATGAAGAAAACGATCAAGGAGGGTGAATCATTCCTACTCCTTCATGCAAATCATCATGACTTTGATGCTCATAATTATTTCTCAGGTTGAAAAGTAGGAAAGCAAGCTCCAAGTGGAAGGCCTCTCATCTTGGAGAGAACGGAAACATTCTTGGTTCTGGTACCATGTTGATATGGTGAGAGAGATAGAAGATCAAATGAATATAAAGAGAAACAAAGAAAAGGATGTGGAAGATTCATGAGTGAAACATTGACTAGTACAGTCGTACTGTATCTTGGGATTAACATGAGAATGTACAATATGTAATAAAAAGGTACAACTAACTCAGTTTATTATATAGGGGCTGAAAGATAGAGTGAGAAGCTCTCCCTTCTCTCTAGCTTGTTTGTCCAGCTCTCCCCAACCTTGTGAAGTGCTCTCTTCTCTGCTTTTTTCGCTAGTCATTTAGGTTGTTTAACCTTTGTCTGGCTATTTTAGCCTTTCTCTCCTCCGAGAGTTTTGCTTAATTTTCTTCACCATTGCCTTCTTCTGCCTTCTCACACCATTTGGCTTGCCTGATCACGGTTTCGATTCAATATCTTTGTTTCCTTCTACCATAGCCTGGTTCACTTTGCTCATCCAGTTTCTCCTCCTGGCGAACAACATGATGTACTCATGGAGGATGATAAAGGAGGTCTATATCTTATCGTTGATGTAAACTATGAAGTTAACATTTCAACCAGCAGCTTGGAGAATGGGGGATAATGGAAGCAGCTACGCATAAGGTTGTTGAACACTATGCTGGTGAGTCGAGAAGCAATCCATGCGATGGGTTTGGCCGAGTTCACGTTTCGACCATTATTTTGAGCGATACAGAGCTATCAGAAGTAGACTCGGTCTTTTCACCAGGGAAGGATGCTACAGTTATCTGCCGCCTTCATTTCCAGACATGCATGAAGCTTCTCCTCTTGATAGATTTTTTGGGAGAAACAGGGAGGACTATGGCGTTGTCGGCTGGTGCGGTGTCACTGGAGATTCAGCCCCTGCTCCTGTTCCAGTAAACTTTGTTGGAAGTCGATGCCAGGAGCACTCTTTGCTGACTGATGATGTAGCATTGTTTCCAAACAATGGAATGACACAACACCGCTTTCTCCTAGTGATACAAGAGGCCAACTTAAGCTCTACAACGTGGATAGTTTTATGGGGTCTTAAATGTTATGATATAACATGCATAATGATTACCTCTGCATTTATGGCCCAGGACCCACAGATTTATAGGAGTCTAGAATGGAATTATAATAATGTGTGGTCAATATTTTGCATAATTATTACTTTCCACCTATGTTCACAAGAAGTTGGGTACTCATTTTCCTGTGATGTTGGCTACCTAGGGGGGTTGTGTTGATGACTGACTTGAGTGCTGACCTGGAAAATGATCTCGCGGAAGTTGGGGCAACTCTCGGGCTCCTTAGGGGTTGCCAATAACAATGAATTAGTGTTAGGTCGACGAAAGTGGAAGAGGGGTACCCCTGGCAGCCAATATACGACTCGTGGCTCCTTGCGCTTATGTTTCTCTTTTTCGTTCCTTTATGTCTGGTATGTACAACTTTGGTCAGTTTTTTCATGTTTGTTAACAGTTTCAGCATGTACTATGATTTGGATGAGAAGTCTTCAAAGCGTGATTGGGTTAGGCTGGTTGAAGTTGCATCGTAAGATGTACTACTCATTTAGGATTCTGTTATTACTCTGTATACTTATTCAGGATGCCATTTCCCTGGATGTAATTAATAATAGCAACCACTCTTTTCGAAGAAAAAAAAAACGCAGTTTATTATACAACAACCAAAAGAGAGTGTTCCGGAGTGGAATAATTAACATCGTTCTATATAAATATAAGACTTCTCTAAGTGATTATTTGACCGGGGAGTGCCTGTCATTGATAGTTTAGGTGTGCAGAAGAAGTTAATAATCCAAGTTAACATGATAGTTCCAGTTTATTTGAGAAGAAACCATTTTCATCTGTTTTTTTGTTTGGCTCTAGCCCGATCATCAGTGACGGTATTCATTAAATTATTCTTTGATTTAACTTTTCCTGTTTACCATGTTTCAAGAAAAAACTTTTCTTATTGACCGTATTATATGCCACCAGTGTTTGTACTTATATACGTTTGGTAGATAGGATATACTCTATAAATGCGAATATCGATCATCTCAAGTTCTTAATATTATTCAATAGAGTTTACACATACACATTGACTCTCGATCAAGCTAGCCCCCACTTAAAAAAAACTGTATTAATTAACATGTAGGAAATAAATACATATTCACACACTATATATGAATATTATAGACATGCATCAGCAGCATTAACGACTAATCTTGACCCATTTTCCAATACTAGGCGCACCCTGATGAACCACAAACATCATACAATATATTGGTGGCATGAGAACTTCAGAATTGGGCATCCTCACTGTTACCTCATAACTTGATGTTGACATAGGTACAGGTTTCCCAACTATAGTCAACTCTACCATCCTCTGCCCTTGTGAGAAAGAATGTGTGTTGAACGATGGTGACAACATTGTCACCTTCACACTGTCCAAATCAACCACCGCACTTTCACTGAGGGAGAATATTATAGGTATCACTTGTGAATACTTGACAGCGAGTTGTATGCGTGCCGGGTTAACTATCTTTGGCCTTAGGTTTGACCCAATGTACCACGGTGAGAAAGCCTCTAGGCTTAATAACGTAGGGTATTGAACTTGAGGTCCAAACTCATATCCGAAATGTGTGTTACTGCCTCCCACCATTATTCTTCCATCTCTTAATAAAATAGCACTGGAGTGATAGACCCTTGGTATATCTGATCCGGCTTGCGTCTCGAATCTTGACTCGGGTTTTCCATCGGGTTTGTACATCACTGGGGTACGGATATCATCTCTGCAAAGCTCCCATCCCGCGGTTCCTTTTTTACAACCGTTTATAATCATGACATCGCCGTTAGGGAGGAGTAACATGTCTCCCATAACCCGAGCCATAGGCATGGTCTCCATGGACCATTGTGGGTCTGGGTCGGTGAATCTCAACCTTCCACAATCATCAAGTGCAGTGAGGAAATTGCCATTGTTTGCTTGTTGTAATGAGCCTTTAGGTGCTCCTCCGCACACCAAAACCTCAGCTTGAACTCCGTCATTGCTGTCAATATTCTTCAATGGAAGGAGTACCGCTGACCCAGTACTGGGGTAACATCTAGGTTGACCGCCTGGGATAGTAGGGTATGTCCGGACAACCGTGTTGGTCTTGTAATTATGAAGAATGGCTCGGTTGTTGGCGAAGATGAAGAGGTTATCATCAGGACTTAAAAACACAAATGGATAGAGGTTGTTATCTGATCCTCCACCATCAAGTGTCTGAAGTAAGAAAGGCATTTCTTTAGCACCTTGAGTATCGGGTGTATTCTTAGGGTAAAACTCATAGTTATACTGTCCAAGTCCTCCTACAATGATTATTTGACCGTTGGGAAGGATGTGATTACTGGCATACCACCGTGGGTTATTCAATTTATTTCCAAGCTCATTCCAATCACAAGTTGAGCATGGTTTGAAGAGACGAACAACTCGATCACCGTCACGCCAACCGCCAGTCTGAACAAGCTGGCCATCTGGGGTGACTGCACCAGAGGAACACCAAGTGTCCGTGAGGATCATTAGAGGGCGGTAGGTGTTGGACTTGACATCATACTCGACGGAATGTGCAGTGCAATCCGGCTTAACCATCAAGTCTTGGTTGGGCCGACATTTTCCATCGGTGAGATTGAGTTGAGACCTACCGAAGTTGGTCCTGTCGAAGAGAACCACACGGTCATTTCTCAAAAGCTGCATGTGCATGGCGGAGACTCCAACACTCTTCTGAAGAAGCTGCCATTTTCCTGGTGCTGCGTGGACTACAATTGCCAACAAGAGGAGGATGGTGGAGATAAATGTGATTGTAAAGGAAACAGTACTCATTGAACTTGCCATGTTTGTTTGATTGTGGGAGTTTTTATGATCCGCTAGCTGTGTGTTTATATAAGTGGTGGAACTTTTTTTTTTTTTTGATCAAAAAAGTGGTTGAACCTTTTGGAATGATTGATAACTACGTACTTATGTCATTTCATTTATGGAAAATTATATATAAGCTTGATTGAACACCGTACTGGTTTAATAATTTGTTCGATAGCGAAGGTCTAACCCATGCGCCTTGATTTGTTTAGTACAATTGATCAATGTTTATTATTAGTTATTAATTATGCCAATCTTCAATTTTCCGGCCGACAATCACGACTGATGATAAAATTATTTTAAGTGCCTTCAAGTTTAATTAGGAAATGACAAAAAATGACGATGTGGGTAACAAATGGACAGGGAGAGAAGATTTTTCACTAATAAACTTATAAATGGATCTCTTATGACAAAGGTAGAAATAATATAATGATCTTTTTATTTCATACTCCATCTTCTTATTTAATTTACTTACTTACTTTCTTAGTTATGATACATTTATACGATCTCTATTTTTCAACTCATATCTTCTATTTTGTTACTTTATTTATTGCGTCACTAATTAACAACCACGAGCTAATCTACTACGAATTCACTAATAAAATTGGAGATACACTGAGAGACAGTACGTAATATAACAAAACTAGTAATTTTTTAGGGAAAATTCAAAAAATACCACTGTTTGGGTATCTAATTTACAAAATACTGTTGTTTTTTTGTAATTTAACTTTAAACATGTTTAAACGTTGTCCAAAATTGATGAAATTTTACATGGACGATGCTAAAGTGTTATATATATTTTGGTCCAATATCAAATTTGAAGTTTTTTAAGCTCATATGTGACATGTGGGACCGAATGAACATGTATTTTGGACAACGTTTAAACATGTTTAAAGTTGAATTACGAAAAACAGTGGTATTTTGTGAATTAGAAACTCAAACAGTGGTATTTTGTGAATTTTTCCAATTTTTTATCATTATGTTTTTCACACACAGCATCAGCATATATATAGAAAGAAGGAAAAGTCAGGGAGAAGCTGTTGTCAGTTTTTTTTTTTTTTCTACCACCCGCTTCGTCCTATTGGACTACATCCGGATCGGAGATAAGTTGTGGGTGGATAGGTTTCAGTCCCCTCCCAATAACCGTTGTAAGGAATTAAATTGTGATTTTTCTTACAAAGTTCAGTCTCAATCATCACTGAACCAACGGATATCAAACGTTTGTTAAAAGAAGAGATATCACTATCGGTGTCACCACTCAGTTAGACGACCGATAAGATATTAACCAACACAAAGATGTATCTAGCTTAGGAGTCTTTTTTGCCTATGATTGTGTTGTCTTTTGGAAGAATAAATTTTTGTCACTCAAATTCTCCACCTCATCGAAGACTTCAGAGAAGCTTCACGTCAGAGCAACAATATTGAAAAATCTGGTCTCATACTCTCATGCTCTCCCATAATTTAGTGTTTTTTCTTAGCCTAGATTTTTGGTATCCGGGAAGTGGAGGACATTGGCCTCTATTTGGGTTTCCGAGACATACTTCACAAGAGAGTCAAGGATGCTTGTGAAACGTTCTTATTAAACCACACTAAAACCTGGACTAATGAGATTAATGCATAAGTTATCATCATGATACTTTTTGGTTAAGATCTTGATATGATTGGCCTAACAAACCACTGCCACCCACTTAATATTCTACTATTAATTAGATATAAAAGTCGTCTTTCATGAGAGGAGTATAATGAGGAGAAATTTTAGGCTCTGTTCGGCATGGCTGTTTTGGTAGCATAAATGTAGCATATTTGACAGCAGGAATGCGCTGGCATAAATACAGCATATTTGCTGGCAGGAACGTGCTGGCATAAATGCAGCTGTTTTGAAAACTGTTGTTTGACAGTGCAGCATATATGTAGCATGTTTGGTTAAGTTAGTTATATGTAGTGCGTTTACCGTTTTCGTATTACAATTATAATTTATTATATTACACTAGTAACTTTATTTTGTTAGTAAAAATAAATAAAAAAATTCACAAACAAAATTTTTATTTATTATTTAAGCAAAACTTGTAACTCCTAAACAATATATTTTTATTATCTAAATTTTATAATTCTTACAAATATAAAAGCGTAAAAAAGAGAAAAACGTTTCAAATTTTCTGATGATGTTATGTGAATTATTTAGTGAAATTATAACTTTTAACATATATATTTTTGTAACTTTGTATGTTAATAAATTTATATGCATTCATATTTCTATATACTATTTTAATATTTTAATTTATATATCAACAAGTGTGTATATTTATTCGTTTTTTTAATTTTTTATCTATGTGGTATTACAAATAATATATATAGATTTGTATTATAAATGTGATTTTTTGTAAATTTACTAAAGATGTAGTACTATTTTTTATAAATTATTTAAAGCATTATGTAATTTGTAATAAATAAAGTAACTTGTAAAAAATTTATTTTTTTTAAATCAATAGTCACAGTAATTACATTATGAAGTGAGTAAAGAAACCGAAGTGAAAGCACGAAAACGAAAAGTAGCATTTGCTGCGAACATTTATGTTGTCATTTACGCTTATATTTATGTTGTTTTAGGCGAACAGCAAAAACAAATAAAGGAGTCCAAAACAGCATATGTTGTATATTTATGCTGTCAAAAAATGCACATATATGCTGCATATATGCACATCCGAACGCGCCCTTAGTTCTAAGTTCTAGGTCGGTGCATTATTTGCTTTGCTGATATTTCTTTGATGGTCGTAGCCTCCTTGGAAGTAGGGCCGGTAATTTCAACATGACCCATTTGACCAACACGAACCCGACACGAAATTTACGGGTTTGGGTTTTATAATTTGACACGATTAAATAAACAGGTCGTGTCCGGGTTGACCCGTTTAATAATCGGGTCGGGTTTGGGTTTAATTAGTGTAACCCACCAACCCGTTTAACTTTTAAGTTGATTATATATATATATATATATATATATATATATATTACCGATTAAAATTACAGCACCTACTCTCCTCTTTTATCCAACCACACAGCAAACACTCAAATCGGCATATGATGACATCCCAATTCCCATTGAATTTTTTTTTTACTCAACCCATTGAATTTTAAATTATTGTTGTAATAGTGCTCTTTAATCTTTATGGCAAGGAAAACTAATACGTCAAAATTCAAACCATATTTGGATTTTGAATTTTGAATTGAGAGAATAGACGCACGTAAATATCAGATTAGTCGTGTTCTAATAGGTTAATCGGGTTGACACGAAAAACTAATCGTGTTAAACGGTCGGTCAGTTAATATATTCGTGTTCGGGTTGATGTACATGACCCAATTAATTAAATTCGTGTTCGTGTCGACCCGTTTATTAATCGTGTCATGTTCGGGTTAAACTCAACCCGACCCGCCAACCCGTTTTGCCAGCCCTACTTGGAAGGAAGGCAAACGAATCAATGTAAGATATTGCGTGCGAGTTCATCTTTTTTTTTTTTTGAAAAGAAATTGCGTGCGAGTTCATCGAATTTTCGTGTTCGTTGATGATGCAGCGTGATTTGGAATATATTCTCGAGTCATATTTTTAAGGGAATGGAGAACATGGAGCTTACTCCACCTTGTAATATGGCTTCATGCCATATGTCAATGTATTATTGGCTCAATTAAAAGTAAGAGAAAAAAATAAGAAAAAATCAAAAAGAAAAAGAAACAACACGTACACAAGGAGGAGAGAGAATGAGGAGAGAGAAAATATTTTTTTTCAAAATGTTTAACTTACAAATAAAGTGCAAAAATAAAAAAAATTATACTGTTGTTCATCATTTTTCGTGCTCTTCAAAACAAGATGTATCATGGATATGTTTTGGTCAACTTAAAATTTTATGTTTTTAGAATGAGTATATTACTTATTTTAAAGTGAATCTTACTCATAGTAAAATGAATCTTCTTTAATAATAAAATGAACTATATTCATTAGCAAAATGATCTTACCACAAACACCCTAAAACCACCCTAGGATAGCTAAAAACGTCGAAGGCATTTTTAGGGTTTGTAGTACAGGGTTTAGGACCTAAACCCTAAACCACAAACCCTAAAAACTGTCGATCAGTGACGACAATATAAACGTAGAATAATGCCAAAAGATTACCCTACCGCCCAACACCCAAAAATCACCATAGGATAGCTAAACGTCGAAGGCATTTTTAGGGTTTTTAGTACAGGGTTTAGGGTCTAACCCCTAAACCCTAAACCACAAACCCTAAAAAACTGTCGATCAGTGACGACAATATAAAGCGTAGAACTAATGCCAAAAGATTACCCTACCCCCTAAACACCCAAAAAACCACCCTAGGATAGCTAAAAACGTCGAAGGCATTTTTAGGGTTTTGTAGTACAAAACCCTAAACCACAAACCCTAAAAAACTGCCGAGTCAGTGACGACAATATAAGCGTAGAACTAATCTAAAAAGACTACCCTACCCCCCACCCCCCCAAACACCCAAAATCCACCATAGGATAGCTAAAACGTCGAAGCATTTTTAGGTTTGTAGTACAGGGTTTAGGGTCATTAGACCTAAACCCTAAACCACAAACCCTAAAAACTGTCGAGTCAGTGACGACAATATAAGCGTAGAACTAATGCCAAAAAGTTACCTACCCTACCCCCCAACACCCTAAAACCACCCTAGAAATGCTAAAAACATCGAAGACATTTTTATGGTTTATAGTGCAGGGGTTAGACCTCTAATTCAATTTTTAACAATCTTTGATTCACTTTTCTTAAACTTAAGATTCACAATGAACATATGTATATATAAATAAATATAAAATTTTAAATTTATCAAAACATGTTCTTGTACGGTCTTATTTTAAAGAGCTCAAATTATGATTAATAATAATATAAAATTTTTTATTTGACTTATAACTAATAAACTACAACATTTAAAAATTCATAAAAGACAAAAGTAAAAAAGACAAAAATGATGCCACCTTACAAGGTGGCACCATCGCTACCTTCGAATTCGCCTTGTTTAATCTCATTTATTTAGAGATATGTATACTATTTTAAGTAAGATAGTACTATGTGTATAATTGTATTTGTTTTTTTTTAATAGTGTATAATTGTATTTGTTGGTTTGCGTTAATATGACTAATTTTCTTTCATTTAAAAATAAAAACAATGCCACTAATTGAAGATTAAAGTGACACCTACCTTACTGATGAACTCTTCGGGAGCATGCATTAACACACATTAATTAATTCAGTCGGTAGATAGTGCGGTATCGGTCGCTCCGAATATGGAGCGGTTGTTATGTGGCAGTCTAGTCAGCTTGTTGATTAGACTGCTTATGTTGTATAATAAGTGATGACAATATTTGTATTAACTTTAAATAGTATAATTTTTAAAATATAAGTTCAAAATTAAAAAAAATGTACACCATTGTTCATCTAAATTCAAGCTCTTTAAAATAATACCAGTCAAAGATATGTTTTGACAAGTTTAAAATTTTATGTTAGTTATATGTACATATCAACTTCACTTATGATTCACCACATACAGTTTAGAATACACCATATAACATTAATAATACACCACAAAACAATAATGATTCATTATTTGTTCTGAATTTTGTTATCTAATTCACCACTTATTAGTTAATGAATCATAATACCAATTTCAGTGAATCATAATATCTAATTTAATAAATCATAACATCATTTGGTGAATCATCCGTCACATATAAAAGAAAACTTTTAAACAAAAATACTACATAAAACATAATTGGTATGTAAGAAAAATACATCATTCACCATATAAGGTTTAAAATATATTACAATACAATAATAATACACTAAAAACAATAATGATTTTTTATCGGTTCTAGAGTTTGTTATCTAATTCACCACTTATTAGTTAATGAATCATAATACCAATTTCAATGAATCATAACATCATTTTAGTGAATCATCAGTCACATATAAAAAGAAAAATTTTAAACAATAATACAGCACAAAACAATATTTGGTACGTAAAAAAAATACATGATTCACCATATAAGGTTTAAAATAGACCGTACAATAATAATAATACATTACAAAACAATAATGGTTTTTATCAGGTTCTAATTCACCACTTATTAGTTAATGAATCATAATATCAATTTTAATGAATCATAATATCAAAACTAATGAATCATATATGATTTTAGTGTAACATCATACACATGTAAAAATAGGTTTTTTTCAAAATTGTCAAAACATATTCATGATTGATCTTATTTGAAGAGCTTGAATTTAAATAAACAATGATATAATTTTTTTTGAATTTATATATAAAAAATTATAACCATTTAAAGTTAATTCAGTAAAAAAAACAACTCAATCAATTAAATAATACCAATCGGCAGCTGAGTTAGACTAATATCAGCAGCTGTGCATTTTGCGTAATTAAAAATGGCCGCTTCTTCTCCGGTCTGTTCACACATGATATCTCGGCTAATCATGTCCTTGTGTTTATATCCGTCAGGAAAATAGAACGCATAAGAGGATGGTCTTCAGTATTGACCATGATGACATTGGTAATCAAGTGTATATGGAAAAATGTTGCTAATCAGTTGGAACATCCAATATTAAAAGAATGATTCGACAATAATATAATCATTATTAAAAAGAACAAATATAGTGACTCTTTTGACCACGGTACTCGTGAATGTGATGAACGCATTGTGCACTCAGTTAAAATAGCCTTATATGATAGGAATTTGATTGAAGATAGCATGTAAGGAAAGATGTTAACGTCAGTTTTTGGGAGAAATCTTATATGAAGTATTTAAAAATATACGCTCACGTAGTTTCGTTAGGGATTCTTTCTTTGTATTTTGTCAAATAGGGCTCCTTTTTGTAATATATTCTTCTCAACTAAATTTTGCAAGATATGATTGGTTATTTTAAGGGTGGTTGAAAATAAGTAGTTTTTTCAAGCTAATCATCTCCATGCATGCATGAATTGTACATGTAATGGTCAAGGGATAGTGACTCAACACCTTCTTTTATCATTGTGGCATAAAGCCTATAATATGGTGGGCATATAAAACAAACACTATATCATAAATAAAGAGAAATAGATATAGAATAATTAACACTTAAGAACTACCCCAGGGACACTCATGCATGACCATGATAAAACAACAGTTGGCAAATTATTTGCAATACTTATATAGTCAGAGAGATTGACAGATTAACGATACTTAAACAATGAAAATATGTACGAAAATTATATTATAGTTTTGTGTATATAAATATATAGTTTTTGTTATACACTAAATACACAATTTGTAAGTATTTTGTATATATTCTCTCCGATTTTTAATCCAGATTTATCTCCAAAACGACTTATATTTAAAATAGGAGGTAGTATTATTTTATTATATAGTTAATAAAGTCATCTCCAGCTAGATTTGAGTATAGTTGTTAAAAGGGTTTTAACAAATAATTTGCTCCTTGTCGTATGGACATTTTCTTTAATTGTAGTCGGATAATTTTTCTTCCAGTGCTGGGCCTGATTTCAACTCATACCAGAGGACATTTTGTTTGTGGTGTCTGGCCTGTGATTCTTACTCCGATCCTAATGTGTCTAGATATAAAGCTTGGGGATGAAGATGACGAACCGTTCACATAGCACTTGAATGGACTGTGAGATACCCCCTCCAAAAAAATGCCTATTAAGATTTGGGTGTCGTGGGCAATTTTAAATTGATGGTAGCTCACCTTCGTGGCCTGCACCATAGCCGATATGGATTGGGCTTATATCAAAGGGCTCGCTAGGATTATAAAGTCTTATGTTATTATACAGCTTTCGAAAGGCGCTCCTAACCTTTCCTAGGCCACTTCACTTAAGTAATCGTCTCTTGTCACTTTCATTGAAAGCTTGAAGGAAGAGGACTTCGAGCCCTTGCCCCATTATGGTTCTCTTGAGTTATAAAACAATGAAGAGAAAGTAGGAAAAAATTCTGAAATAACACTCCACAACAAAAATATTACTCATATTAATCTCCAACCAAAACTAATTCCTAAAATAACACTTTCGGGAGACATCGTCTCTTCATAAGACGATTTCACAAATTGTTGAAATTGAAATCGTCTTTTGAAAAGACGATTTCACCTATTACCCAACACTTAAGAAAACTCTAAGTGTTGAAACGTTGCGATGATACAGTTTGACTCAGAGAGAAATCGTCTTTTCAAAAGACGATTTCTATAGTCGTCTTTTGAAAAGACGATTTCTCAGTTTCTCACAAATAAGTGAAATCGTCTTTTGAAGAGACGATTTCAGCTTCTAAAAGTAATGAAATAGTCTTTCTGAAGAGAGACGAATTTCTCCGAAGTGTTATTGGAGGAATTAGTGTGGTTTGGAGGTTAATATGAGTAATATTTTGGTTGTAGAGTGTTATTTTGGACTTTTTTCGAGAAAGTAGATGGGCACACTTGTTGTCTGTCCTGCCGAGCAGGATAACAGGATTTCATATCAATATTTTGTGATGATGTTTTCTGACTTTTTTACTTATAATTCTTTAAAAAGTGTGTATTCTCTTTGTCTTACTTTAGACTTATTAGTATAAGAATTGATGCGTTTTTTGTTGGTCTTGCATGAAAGAGCCGAATGAGAGTAATATGAGTTGAACAAAGGTTTAAAGAGTAGTCCCAAAGAGTTTAGGTCAATCAGGTCATGTTAGTTGAAGGAAGCATACACCCATCACGGATAAGCCTTAATATTTGGAGGAAACACCTCACACAACGCTTTTGGAATATAATGCTCTACAGCGAGAATAATCACAAAATTTGTCAAAATGAAGCACTGTTAAGAACCTCTTCAGGAATAATTAATAGACTAAAATAAAAGCAAAAGCCATCGTACCTCTGATAGGGTTTACAAGTTCTAGCCTCCACAGAGGCTCCCCACCCAAACTCAGCAGCTCTCGGACGTTATACTGCCTCCAGAGAATTAACCAGTTACTCTTCAGGGGTGTCATTTAACTTGCTGGTGTTTGACCGAAAAGACCTTGAACTTTCTTCCCTACACGACATTTATATCCATTAAGGAAGATAAAGGACCTGTCATGTAGTGATCCATCAGCAGTAGAGGGTTATAAAACAGAATAAAATTGTCTAGACCAAGAACCTGGTCGATGGTAAGTATGAGAGTTATCTAAAATGTCAATGGCAGTTGGATTAAAATTGGTCCCGCTGTCGCACAATTTCATAAAATCATAGATTTATCATTATGCATTTTGATAGAGCATTTGATTGAAATAGCGCTCAAAACTAATACACAATACTCGTATATTTTGAGGGAAATGAATCTGTAATATATGTGATCATAGCGGTATGAAAAAACATCTAATTCAATGAGTGTACCATAAGGTACGTATATTAATAATAGCCTTACTCGGCTTGCCATAAAAACTTCATATCAATAAAACGGCATCAGCTTACTCATGAAAAAAAAAAAGACAGACAGAGAGCTCGGAAAACAACCATTCATTTAGCATACCCACGCCATGTATCAAACAATTCAACTTTCATATCTTCAAACCCTTTAAAACCACCCAGAAATATTCAAGGAAATCATTAAACATTGCAACTATTGCATCTTCAAATCCTTTGTAAACCCATAAATAGTCGAGGAAAATTATGAAACAAATCAGGTACCAGGGTAATTCTCTGTAGTCATAATAACAAATTCAGTTCTTCAGCACAACCCAAACGAAGCTGTAACAAACCAACAGATCATCCAAGTTTCAACAATCCATTTGCTGGTTGAACATCATCACCATAATGTAATGTAACCCCATAATAATATCAAAGCAGCCCTCTCCGCCTCTTGTAATCACTCACTGTTAACGTCAACGCATGCATTCTCCCATCATTCTCAGGAACTTTATACCCAATAGCTGCCTCCACTCTCTGCTTATTAGCCATGTAACCAGCCACTCCTCCCTGAGCACCACCGAACCTCTGCAGAGCAGCTAATGAGATCGGTATATCAAAATTGTGGAGAGCATACAATTCAGTCCCTTGCTCTAGTGGAGCTCTAGTGTCCACCAACTTCCCCGCCTCTGCTGCTGCTTCCAATGCCGCCTGTGTGGCCTTCAAACCGCCACTTTTACCATTTCCTCCTCCTTCACTGCCAATAATCTCTTCCACATTTCCATTTCCACTGGGTTCTTGTCACCACCACCGTTCTCAACAAAAAGAGCCTGATTCCACCCTCCGGCTTAGCAGCATAGTAGTTTGTAGATCGGGTCCACCTCCTGGAGAAAGGATCATACCCCGCCTCACCAGCTTTAAGGCTGTTATTAACACGTTTCGACTCAGATGCATTCCTGAAATTTTCCACTCTGTTCTTCCGGTTCATCTCAGCCAGTCTCAGAGCCTTGGAGTCTTTATCCTGGGCTTGTCTGGCAGCATCCAGCTCTTGGAGACGACCCTGGATCCTCTCAACCTCATGCTCATTGTTCTTGTACTGTGCCAACTCCAGCTCTCTCCGAAGCTTCTCCTTCTCCGCTGCAATGTTTAAGGGTCTAGTTGCAGCTGATTTCTTCTCCTGGAGCATCTGCTTCACTGTCTCAGCTGAATAGACATAATTGTTAATTTTCTCAATGGCTTTCTGCTTCTCTTCCACTTCATCCTTTAGGAGCATCCGCGCGCCACTTCGCTCCACCTCTCTCATCCACTGTCTGTACTCTTCCTCTAGTGGTGCCTGATCAGAGATTCTCCCCATCTGCCACCTCGCAGCAGATGACTCACTGCCCCAGATACAGTTCAGGTACTTATAAGTCATCTTGTTCTCCAGCTTGTACTGCCTGTCTGGGTCAGATGCGTCAACGTTTCTAACAATGCATAGCCTGTAAATGTTCTGCCCAGACTTCACTCCAATCCCAACCCTCACAAAGCACCCAACAATCAAATCTTCAAAGAAAGGCTCCATGAACCATTTCGCCAATTTCCGCCTTTTAATTGTAATGCTTTTGATATCTTCAAAAGTCGGGATGTTTGATGTCTGTTTGTTCATCGTCACTATCATCGTCTATTCTCCCAGCCCCTCTACGCCCATCATCACTATGCTCCTCACTGTCACTGTCGCTCTCACTACTCTTGACATCAGAAAACCCCCTTGAACTAAAACCTGATCTTGAGGCCTCAAAACCCCTCTGCTTCATTCTCTTTGCTTGAAGCTCCCTCAATGCATCATATTTATGAGAAGTTCGATCAGCTGATCTTGTCGATGACCGCACGCTTCTAGAAGAAGAGGCAAGAATAGGAGGAGTTGGTCCCTCTTGGATTGCTGAGGTTTCTTCTGATCAGTCTTCCACCTAGATCTCACCTTTTCTTGCAACTTCTTATCATCAATCTTGGTTGCACGGTCAGAGAGAATCATCTCTCTCTCAAGCTCTGACAACTGGGCAAGCTTCTGACGATCATCCTCATCCTTGTAAAGGTCGCTGCCAACATCAGATTCTTCACCGCCACTATCACCTCCTCTGTGATCAGAATTCCCATCTTCATCTTCTTGGCTTCCATACTCATAATCATCATCATCAATATCTTTTGATCTCTTCTTCAATGGCACATGGGAGACAGATGGTTTCCTACTGGCATAACCTCGATTATCATCTGATCCATCATCCTTGGAGTCACTCCCATCATCAGAATATGACTTTTCCCTCCTCCTCTTTGAGGAAGAGTGGGGTGCCTGCTTCTACTCCCTCCTCCACTTTTTTTTTCTTCCAGCTGCTAATAAAAGCAAATCATCCAAATCACCTGCCATTCACTTTTATTATCTCGTAATCTGTTGAAAGAAAGAAAGATCCTGTCAGGCGCAAAATTCCTCTTAAGACAATAGTGGGAGATAGTAAGAGTAGCAGGTAGCAACAGTATCACATTTTCTAAATAACAGATATGCCAGAAAAAGGAGATGAAGACTATAGTTTTGCAATGATTTAATATCGAAGTACACTTGTAACATCACATTTCTCTCCTTTCTTCTCACTTTGACCGTCGAGCCTAAAACGTCTGTGTTGTTACCTCTGAAAATATCACTTTGCAAATACAAAACGTGTTAGCAAGGATGTAAAATATAATGATTAGTAATTGATAAATATCTTTTGTGATGTCAGTAGTAAAATAAAATCCAGCTGAAAGAGTGAAATTCAAATCAAGTGACAGCACAATACTATTCAAAAGACGGGGGGTGGAGATGAGTTCGGAGGACGAGATTTATCAAACTAAAAACGATGAAACGCCCTGGACAGTAAAACGAAACAGATTAACTAGCAATTCGTAATCGAAAGGAAGTAATCGCAAAACGGGTCAACGTTGGGCATCAAAAACGAAATCGGTAGCAGAGTAGCACAAATCTCAGAGCGAGCAAGTGTAGCGCAAATCTAAGCGCTAACAGTTTAGCCCAAATCTCAGCAATAGCAACGTATAAGTAGAACGAAACTCAATAATTATAAATGCAAACTGATACAATTTTAGTCGATCCATCAAATCAAATGTCGAAACCAAGCGCTCACCGTCACTTACCAGTACACCCAGGCAACGAAACAGGAGGAAGAAGGATGAGAACGGGCGACAGAGCCAGATTTAAGATTAGATTTAAACAGGGAAAAAGAAGCAGTAGTTGAAACGATTTGAGATTGGTTTTTCAACCCTTAAAACAGCGCTGCGATTTGTTGCTCAGCTCTTCTTCCCGAGTTTCTATTTTACCAGCTGTGAATGTCTGGATCCGCGGATCCCAAGGCACGTTTTGGACAAGAACACCAGCATATCAGCGTCTCGCCAATAGTAAATTTTCTGTTTTTACCTTTTTGTCCCTCTTTGGGTTTCAAATTTAAAGAGTTAACATGGTATCAATAATCAAATTCAGCGGATTCGCATCCTAGGCTTTGGTACTCGTCCGTTCAACAATAACTGTTACGTATTTAGAAATTTACACACTTATTAAGAAAAGTAGGACAATAACGCATGTATCTTTATTTTTTATTTTTCCATTTAGATAATAATTACTTTTATATTAAAAATAGGGGTAAAAGTGGAAAGAAGTGTGTCAAGAAGCTAGAATGACAGATATTTTTAAATAAGAATCACATCCAAAACGAAGATATTAATTAACGGATGGGAGTATTGAATAAATTTAACATTTAATGAAATAAACATATTCTTAATTATATTTTACTTTGATTAATACTATAGTAACATTTATTTATTATTATTTGTAATCAAATACTGGCTAATTTGTATCTCCTATATATTTATCAATATACATATTAGGATATGTTTCTAAAATTGTGATATGTTTCCTAAAAAAAAATTGTGATATGTTAATAGTAATGATCATTTAATATTTCATGTTATTTTTATATATTTAAAAAATTATCAACAAGATTAATTAGATTAGAATCAACTTATATCAATTTTCAAGGTATTGTACAAAATTTTTAAGATTACTTATGTTAACTATTACATAAATGTATGAATTAAATATTTAAGTTTAAATTAAATAAAAATAAATAAAAAGTAAATATATTTTTCAGCGACAAACTTATATTTTAATTTGACCAATGAAATAAAGATTATAATAAAATATTTTAAAAGAACCTTTTTATTATAGATATCCTAACTTACGCACTCTCTATAGATTAATTTAAAATCAAAACAATCCCTAGAAGTAGGGATGTCAATCTTAGACCCCGTTCGGTAACAAGGTTAATCTTGAAACAAAGATTATAAAGAGATGAATATCTCATTTTTTTCATCTGGAGCTGAACGGGGCAATAATGTCGGACGACGGGCTGGTGTGTAGACGCGGGTAACCCTGCATTTGAAGGAACATTAATTCATCTGGGGGAGCTTATGCAGCTGGAGAAAAGACATTGTTGCCCCTGTCCAGCTTATCTCCATTTCTGTTTGCAGAAGCTCCTACGTTCATTGATTTTACACATTGCCGATAGCATATGTCGATCGGCCGTTCAGACACAACCAAACTCACCATCGTAAGTTCATGCTTTTCTACTGCAACTGTTTCTTCTTCAACCTCCCGACTCTGTGGAAACAGAAAAAAGAGGAGCTGATGAGAACTAGCAGCACGAAGAAGATTGGAGGAAAAAAGTTGGGAAATAGGTGAAGTTTTTCGAGCATGCAGGGAATCGGCACATAAAACAGTGGTTTTGAGGGGTGGTGTGGTCTTTTCATATATCACTTATGTTATACCCATAATGTTGAAAACAAAACGGCTCATAACTAGAAGATTTGGGCCAGCCATGTTAATCTACCCAGATTAATCTGCACAGAAAAAAACAAACCGAAAACGAACGGAGCCTTAACCCGAACCCGAAAATCGACCAGTAAAAAGTTGGGTTTGAGATATTTTATCCGAAAGATTTTCGGGTCAGGTACGGGTGGGGTTGTTGAAACTCGCTTTGGGTTCGGGTTGAACCCGTCAACCCGTAACCCGAAAAAAAATTAATGAAAAATAAAAAATATTTAATATTTAATGATTAAATTAGTGTTTAATGATTAATTTATGACTAAAATAAAAAAATTAATTAACGGATCGGGTTCGGGTCAACCTGCGGGTCCGGGTTGAAGAAATATAACCCACTCCAGGTTTGGGTTGACCTAAACTATTTTCAAGTCATTCGGTTGAGCTCAACCCGACCCAAAAACCCGATTTTGACACTCAAGATGAAGTATCTAGCATTAGCATGTCATACTTTTCTCATTTTGGAAATCTACTGTCCTCCAAACGTCAAATATAATTGGAGTCAACCAAATACTTGCAAAATTATAAATTCAAAAATTGTAGAGAATAAATAATTATTTAATACTTAAGACTTTCGCTAATTCACAATATACCATTTTTTCAAAACATGGTCACAAGATATCCCTAAAAAGTTTCAGAATTCACAAAGTATCCCTAATCCGCGGAATGACATTAAATAATGACTATTTTATCCATAACATTGTATGTCATATTTCAAGTTCACAATATGCTACTTTTTTATTTACGAGCATTTTATGAAATGTTACATTAAAAATGTTAAAATTTTCATTAAATGTCACTAGATTTTTGGCAAATTCATGAAGTGCCCCTAAAAAAAGTTCCAAAATCCAAAGAACAATTAAAAATTGAAAAGTTCTAAATTAAAAAATTGCAAAAAACTGAATTTTTTAAACAGGATTTAGATTTTTTTTAATGTATAGAAAAAATTTTAAACTTCAAAAACTTAAAGGAATAAAAAAAACATTTAAAAATATTGTGAAAATAATTAAATTTTAAAAATATAAAATAAACTATTATATATCATAAAATATTATAAAAAAATAATACTTTTTAAAATATTTTTAAATATTAGGTATCATAAAATATAATACAAAGCTTAAAGACGTAATTTATATTCAATTAGATTATATTCACTTTTTGATATCTTTTTATAAATGACAACTACCTGGTAGAAATAAAAAGCGAAAAGTGTCATCAAATAGAATATAACTTACTTCTTTAAACTTTGTATTATAATTTATAATACCTAATAATTTTAAAACTAATCTAAGAAATATTTATTTTATAATATTTTATTATTTATATAGTTTTTAAATTTGGGAAATTTCATGATATACCCCCGAGGTTTGAGAGAATTTTACGAGATACCCCCGAGGTTTCATTTTCGTTACGAGATACCCTCTGAGGTTTCATTTTTTTTATGATATACCCCTGAGGTTTCATTTTCATTACGATATACCCCTGAGGTTTCAATTTTATTACGAGATGTCCCTCAGTTCAGATTCCAATATATTATATTTTTCATATCCTCATTTTACCCTCGCACCATATACCCCACAACATGGATTTATGGTCAAATTTTTAAAAAATTTAAAATATAAACAAAATGGACAGAAAAATTAAAGATCAATTAAATTTAATTCAATTTTAAAAAACATAAATAAAAGTATAAAAATAAATTAAAATATTAGAATCATAAAAAGTTTAGAATAAATAGAAAGGACCAAACAACAAAAAAATAATTTGATTAAAAAACTTATATTGTTACATAATTTAAAAAATATTATAACAATTATATTTAAAAAACAAAAAAATGAGTTTTATACTTTATTTTTCTAATTTAAAATATTGATTTTTTCTATGTACTATATGAAATTGTTGCTTTTAATATTCTTCATATTATTGTTATACTTTTTACAATTTTAATACATATCTAGCTAACTCCTTAACAAGTTATGTTTGTTTTTCAAAATAATTTACTTTTTATTTTTTAGTCTTTTCTATTTATTAATTTTTTGTTTTATGTTTATTTAATTATATTCATTTTTTAATTTTGATTTAAAATTTTATATGAACTTTAATTTATATGAGCATTTTATTTAAGTTTCTAATTCAAACAAAACTTTGACCATATATCCCTGAGTTTATTGTGGGGCATATGATTTTAAGCCACCGCTATAATAGTTTTTAAATTATGTAACAATATAAGTTTTCTAAATAGATTATTTTTTGTTGGTTAGTCATTTCTATTTAATTCTAATTTTTTAATTTGTTTTTATACTTTTATTTATGTTTTTTAAACTGAAATAAAATTTTAATTGATCATTAATTTTTATGTGTATTTTGTTCATATTTTAAATTTTTAAAAAATTTGACCATAAACCCGTGTTACGGGGCATATGGTGCGAGGGTAAAATGAGGATATGACAAATATAATATATCCGAATCTGAACTGAGGGGTATCTCATAATAAAATTGAAACCTCAGGGGTATATCGTAATGAAAATGAAACCTCAAGGGTATATTGTAAAACAATGAAACCTCGGGGGTATCTCGTAATGAAAATGAAACCTCGGGGGTATCTCGTAAATAAAATGAAACCTCGGGGGTATCTCGTAAAATTCACTCAAACCTCGGGGTATATCGTGAAATTTCCCTTTAAATTTTATATTATTAAATTTCTTTAATTCTTTTAAGTTTTTAAATTTTTCTATATTTTTAAAAAAATCTAAAATTGTTAAAATATTCTATTTTTTCAATTTTAATTTTTTTTTAAATTTTTTAGTTTTTATGTTGTAACTTTTTTTAGTATCTTTTCATGAATTAGCCAACAATCTAGTGACATTCTATTGAAATTTTCCATTTTTATTGTAAGATTTTATAAAATGCTCTTGAATAAAAAAATGGCATATTATAAACTTGAAATATGACATACAACGTGAGGGTAAATAATCATTATTTATGATCATTCCCTCTTAAAGATATTTTATGAATCTAGTAACTTTTTAGGGAATACCTTGTGATCATGTTTAAAAAAGAGGTATCTTATAAATTATGAAAAATTTTAATGGTATATTATGAATTTTCCCTACTACTATTAAACTTCAAACATTTTACTACTTTCTTTTTTATTTATCACACTTCCCACGACTTGCTTCAGGTGCTGGTGTGGGCCATACATCAGCATGTAACATATCTATCTATTTTTTTTTCCTTTTTTGAAAAAACGAGCTTATCTAATTTTGTTCTACACCCATTCATTAGGTGTAAAGAATAAATAATTAATTGGTAGAAAATAAACGTCAAAGATAGTGCCGAGTTTCAAATGATTCAAAACGTCAAAGTTTTTTTAAAGCGGTTTATATTTCTTTTTTTTTTGGTCGAAAGAGGGAGGCCGACCTCAATTTTATTCATTAAACTGTAACTTCTGTTCTTCCATCAAAAAACAGGATATACAACCAGGGGATCAGTTAGAATGTATAAGCCACGATCCCTATTAACACCTAATCTAGCTAACACATCAGCTACTTTATTGGTCTGTCTTGGACCGAAGACAACCCTCAAATCCCAACCAGAGTAACCAGACTAATACATTCCAATAGGAGAGACCGGATAGATAAATGTTCAGGGCACTGCTCAAAATAATCCACCAGCAGTGAAGAGTCCGAAGAGATCAGGACGTGCTCCCACCTCCTCTCCTTAGCCAGTTTGATTGCAGTCAACAGAGCCATGGCCTCAGCATGCAAGACATTTCTTCTACTGAACGAGGTTATGAAACCCATGATCCATCTTCCTTCGTGGTCTCGAACAACCCCTCCAGCAGCCGCGTTTCCTGCATTCAAATTGAAAGCTCCATCAATATTGATTTTAAGTTGTCCAGCAATAGGAGGAATCCATCTATTCCTCCTCTGCTGATGATCACTACCGATCTGCTGCAGATGCGCTGCCTTGGGTATTCTTCCAACTCTCCAAGCCCGGGATTGTTGTGCCACTGCTAATACCACCTGCCTAAAAGATAAATAGATCCCCTGCACATTCTGAAAAATTTTCAGATTTCTCCAATTCCAAAGAATAAAGCAAATAGTAGCAAATATAACAGGCCCCTTGCCTTTCATCAAAAAGGAACTCGAACCCAATAAGCATTCTGATAACCAGGTCTCAAAATTCTTACCATAGAATGCATTATGGGATCTATTGAACAGAATTCTGTTCCAGATCCTTTTCACTATTGGACAGTCACGGAGAATGTGTATAGCTGTTTCATTCATACCTCAATAATGACAAGAACAATCAGAAGATAGACCCATCCCAACCCTCTCGAATTGGTCATGAGTTTACCATGACAAAGCTTCCACAGGAAGATTTTTATTCTCTCCTGAACTTGCAAGCGCCAGATGGAATTAAAAATGCTGGATTTACTACAACTAGATTTGATCGCACTACAATTTATGCTTCTGTTGGAGAGGAAATGATATGCAGACTGCACACTATAGTTACCATTATTCTCAAACTTCCAGTGTATAAAATCATCCTCACCATCAGAGAAGACAGTAAAACCACTGATAATATAAGAGCATCAGTAGGAAGAAACTTTTCAAATTTTTCCCAAAGCCAACCTGTGTCATCAGACCAATAATCAGCAATAGAGAAAGTTAGGTGATCCTCAGGAACTTCACAAATTGCCTGGTCCAAAGATTTTGGTTATCAGACCAACAATCAAGCCAAAACTTGATCCTTTTCCCATTACTAACAGTCCAGCTAAGCCCACCCTGAAGCATACTAGCACACTTTTGTATATTCCTCCAGTTAACAGACCCTCTGCAGGAGGCAGGGTTCAGGTACTTTCGAACAACGTCTCTTTACAAAAACTCTGGCGCTTACTAATTAAATTCCACATATTTTTTCCAAAACATGCATAATTCATCAACCTAGTCTTCCTTATCCCAAGGCCCCCTTCAGATTTTTCCTTGCAAATAACATCCCAACCAATATCATGCAACCGCCTGCTATTCTCATCATGCCCCCAAATAAAATCACGATACAGCTTATCAATTCTATCACAAACTTTATTGGGGAGAATCTGGCACTGCATAGTATAGATGGGGATCGATGCAACACAACTCTTAACTAAACATACCCTACCAGCCATGGACAGACTGTTGCATTTCCACCCAGCCAGTCTACTCCTGATCCTGGAGACTAGGGCATTATGATTACAGTCGGCAATCCTACCATGTTTAAGGAACACACCCAAGTATCTCCCAAAATTTTTAGATATAGTCATGCCAGATTCTAAACTCAGGATTCTGGCCCTCTCATCACTCAAGTTTCTGGACAGAGGTAAAGAAGATTTATCTAAACTTACAGCCTGGCCAGAAGCCATACAAAAATCATTTACACAATCACACATTAACCTGATTTGGTGGGGGAAGCCTTTCCAAACAACACTAAGTCATCAACAAAGAAACAGTGAGAAATGGATATACCTCTTTTTCCTAATGTTACCGGTTTCCATTCATTCCTATTAACTCTAGCGGTGATCATTTGGGACAAACGCTCCATGCACAAAACAAAGATGAAAGGAGAGAGGGGGTCACCCTGCCTCACCCCTCTCCCCGCAGAGAAGGACTCAGTTAAAGCACCATCCCAAGAAATCTGAAAAGAAACTGAAGACAGACAATCCATAATTAAAAGTCTAAGCTCATCTGGAATTCCCAAACAGCACACAGGTATCATTAATAAAATTCCAAGACAATCTGTCATAAGCTTTGGTTAGGTCTAGTTTCATGGCTAAACAACCATCCTTGGCTTTTGTGTGCTGCATAAAATGAATGACTTCCTGAACAATAATAATGTTCTCATGTATGGACCTGCCCGGTACAAAACTACTTTGACACTCAGAGACCCATTGAGACATGAAAGGCTTCAATCTATTAGTAATAACCTTAGTGAGAATTTTATAATGAACCTGGCATAAAGATATAGGACGGAATTGATTAACCGAGACAGGGTGATCTGCCTTAGGGATAAGAGCAATAATGGTCTGATTAATAATAGGATCAACTTTCTGATTTCTAAAACAGTCCTGGACAAAACCTATCACACTAGACTTGACTAGAGACCAGAATTTCTTATAAAAAGCAACTGGAAACCCATCCTTACCAGGTGCCTTATATGCACCCATATTCCTCACTGCAGCCACAACTTCCTCCTCTACAACAGGGCTAGATAATCTATTAAGACTCACCTGATCTAAGATGGGAAAGTCATGGCCGATATTAATAGGAGAAAAGATCTGATCCACACTGAACAGGTTTTGAAAAAAGGAAACCAACATCTGTTTGAGACCAGAATCATCAGATACCCACTCCCCATCAGCATTCATAAGCTTAGTAATCCTATTCCGGCTTCTCCTAAGCCTAGTCCTAGTGTGGAAGTATTTAGTGTTCCTATCACCCAACCGCACCCATTGATCCCTAGACTTTTGTTTCCAAAGGGATTCTTCTCTCTGGAGCCACAAATCAAGTTCCTTTCTAAGTTTCAATTCAAGACCAACTAAATGACTGCCACTACCGGAGTCCAAGGCCCTCTGAATACCCACAATTCTAGCCATAAGACGCTTTTTATTCTTAATGATATGCCCAAAAAACATCTCTGTTCTAGAAATTCAAGAAAGAACTAAGGGAATTAATAGAGTCATTAAGCTGAGAATTAACATTCCAGTTCATAGAAACAGATTTATAAAAATCAGGATGAGATTCCCAAGCTGCCAGATATCGAAAAGGCTTCCCAAAATTATAAGTTCTAGCTTTAGGACAGATAACTAAATTCAAAGGGCTGTGGTCAGAGGCAAATCTGGGCAGAATGTCAATAAAAGCATCCGGGAAAAGATTACTCCATTCAACTGTGCCCAAGACTCTATCAAGGCGGGCACAAGTCCGCCATTGGACCAAGAAAACTGATTTCCAGAAGATTGAATATCCAAGATGTAATACCCTGAATTTTTGTAACCCTAATGGAAACCATAGTTCCATAGGAATTATTAGATAACACCAGGAAACCCTAGTGGTCGGGAATCAACCAAGAAACCCTGCAGAAACCCTAATTAAGGAAGTCCCATAAAACAATGAAATTTCGGGAAGTTATTTAGAGGTCAAAAAGCCCCGGTCAACTGTGGTCAAACCTAGGTCAACCTTGGTCTGACCTCGGTCAAACATTGGACATTGGTCAAACCTTGGTCAATGGTCAACTTTGACCATGTGATGTAGTGATGATGCAGTGGTGATGCAGTGATGATGCAGTGATGAGGCATGATGATGCAGTGATGATGTTGGCATGACATAATGATGATGTAAGCGTCGAGGTGTCAAGAGATGATTAGTTACACATGGTCCAATCAAGAGAAGCTTGTGTCACCTTCATTAATGAGGGGAGGTCACACATGGATGGTGGAGATTAATCCAAGCAAAATATCTACGATCCGACGGCTGTAAATGTAGACATCTTCCTTAACCTCCTTACTATGCACTAATTCGTCCTTTTGTAATCATTTTAGGGATAAGCCTTATCCATTCATTAATGAAGAGGGGAGACACTCCAAGGGCTGGGATTAGTCTTAGCCAAGTGTCCATCATCCAAGGGGTTACAAAGGATAAGCCTTATTATTATAATCATTACCCTTAATTAATGAAAGAAATTAATCTCATTTAAGAGATCACTCACGTCATCTATAAAAGGGAGCTGAGTTCTGATTTCCTTGCCTGATTCACACACCCTCACGCCATTAGAATACCATAGAAGCTCATAGAAGGCAACACCCACCATTAGAGAAGAGAATTCAAGCTAGAAATCAAGGAAAAAACAAGATTTCAAGGAGGGAGAAGAAGCTGTGACCTTCGGCGAATTAGTTGGTGGAAGAAATTGATTCAATTATCTAAGGAACTTGTAAGGTCGTGGCTAGAATGGCAAGGAGAGTCCAGGTAACACTTATGCTCACCATTTCTTTCTTTAAACCCTGATTTTGAGCTTTAACTCTTGTTGATGGTAACTTCCGAACCCTGGCTTCTCTTGAGCTTAAATTTTGACAGCGTTCTTAGATAGTTATTACTAGACTAAACTCAAAAATTCAGGCGAAAATACCTTTGAAAAGTAGGATAATTTCTAGGAAACTTTTAGGAAGGAAAATGTGTTTTAAGACTCCACGAGTGATTTCGATGGGATTTTGTTGAGTTTGGTGTGTTATTATACCCATATTAACTCATAATAATTGATTATAGGTGGTGGTAACTCGTGGTTAGACATAAAAATGCTAGGTTAAGGTGGGAGGGCTTAAATGGTGCTTTAAGCCTTGAGACTTAGTTAAATAGGTTTCCGAATTGATATTGCCTTGAAATTTTGAGGGTATTCTTATATTTTAATTTAGATCCATGGTCAAAATTTTAGGTCGAAACTCATTTGGGAAGTCATTCGAATTATTAGGAAGTGATTTGGGTTAAAGGTGTGCTTTAAGCTTGTATAAGTGTAGTTGTGTGTTGGTTATTGGATTTAATGGTTTATTTGGTCATTATAGTTTAATATGACTTGTGGTTTAAGTTTTATGAGATTGTGAAGTGTAAAATATATAAGGAAGTCCTGTAAGGATATGTATGTGTGTTAAAACTTGGAAAGAAGGAAAATTGTGTTTAAGTGTGGTTTTGGGTGTTTTGTTGCTTGGTTTAGCCTTGAAAGGTTGGAATGATATTGGTTTGACTATTTATCAGAAAATATGGTGTGGATATCTTAACCCCTTCTAAGGATGATTTGTTGTAATATTGTTCTGGAAGGTTTTGGGAATGATTTTGAGTTATCCTTGTGTTGAATGTTGATTTATGATTGATAAGAGATTGAGCTGGTTTCTGGTGGGTGAATGGTATATTCATGGGAGGAGCTTATTATTACATGAATTGTGAAGAATCTATTTAAGAGTTTTACAAATTATGTTGGTCATGATTATGAATGTTGGATTGGAAATTGTATTGTGTGTGATACTATGTGATGGTGGACTTGTTGGTTGGTTGGATGGTGATATTGAGAAAGGCTATGGTTAGCTCATTGAGGAAAGCTATTTGAGCAACTGAATATTAAGTCATTTTATGGCTTGCCGTATTGGCGACTGATTATTAGACTCCTACCAATGAATTGGGGTCATCCTATGATCTACTCTTTGAGCTATGGTTAGCCTTAGGGGGTGTGCACACTTAAGGACATAGGGCCAGAGAATTGAGAGTTGTGGATTTCACTTTGTGATTCCAGTGGGGTGTTGAGATTTAACCGATTCACGAGGTACGAATGTGATGGTATTCCAAGGGCAGGTAAACTCTTCTGTGTGATATACTCTTATTGCATTCCTCTGCTTGTGTGATGATGTTGGATGCTTATTTGTTATGCAAAGAGTTTTAAAGAGAAAATGAATTTTACAGGGTGAAGTAATTGTTACTCAGTTTCGCTGATTTTGTGCAACCCTTCGTGTGTTTGTTTGGATTTATGGTGCAGGTGAAGTTAAATCTTTGTGTGATATTGCTCTTGAGCTTGGGACAAGGGGACACGCCGACATAGCTAGGAATTTTATTTATTTGTAAGTGGCAAACTCCTTGGAGCATGTTTCGGGAGTTAGGTTGTAGGTGGATTAGCCTTAGCATCCACACTAGTTGGTGTGGGTGTGGCGGTAGCACTCCGGTTTGACTTAGGTGTTATTTAGTCTTCCGCTGTAAATATTGTAGAAAATTGTACAAAAAAAATAAAAAAAAATAGGGTGTGAAAACCGGGGGTTACAGAGTGGTATCAGAGCAGGTTTGGTCTTTAGGGAGCTTTGGCTGAGTTAAGAATAAAATCTAGGCTTAAAAATTTGACAAGCTGTGGGGATGGGAATTGTGTGTTGTTGCTTGTTACCTATTTGTTTGGCTGTTTGGAATTAGTTAGATAATTGGGGCTATACTAGGATAATACTGGAACTTGTTTAATTGTGCAATTGCTTGAATCTGACGTGGAAGGTTGACCTTGATCCTGGTCAGATCAAGGGAAACTGAACACAAATTGAGGTGGAAGGATAGTTCAACACTGGCACTGACCATGGCAGGGTTGGAGGATTCCTGAAGCTTCCTGTAAGTGATCACGAAAAATTAGATTAGAGTAGCGCAGTGGAAGCGTGGTTGGAGTAAGACGTAGGTGTTGATTAGTGAAGAAGTAATTGAGGATAGTTTGATATTATTATTGAAGATTGATGCAATATGACACTTAAAGTTTTGGCATGTTTATATGATCTAATTATTATCTTATTGCCATGTGGTGAATTATCTGAAGTAGATGGATTGTTATTGTATGTAGTGAATGTTGTCACTTTAAGTGGTGAATTATTTGTGGTGGTTGAGAATCTTTGTGTTGTTATGTGGATATAATGCGTATAGTGGAGAAATAATGTTGATAAGTCTTATTGTTATGTGATGTGACTATGAGGTGAGTTCAAGCTTCGGGGACGAAGCTTTGTTTAACGGGGGGAGAATGTAATACCCCTGAATTTTTGTAACCCTAATGGAAACCATAGTTCCATAGGAATTATTAGATAACACCAGGAAACCCTAGTGGTCGGGAATCAACCAAGAAACCCTGTAGAAACCCTAATTAAGGAAGTCCCATAAAACAATGAAATTTGGGAAGTTATTTAGAGGTCAAAAGCCCCGGTCAACTGTGGTCAAACCTAGGTCAACCTTGGTCTGACCTCGGTCAAAATTGGACATTGGTCAAACCTTGGTCAATGGTCAAATTGACCATGATGATGTAGTGTGATGATGCAGTGGTGTTGCAGTGCAGTGATGATGCAGTGATGAGCAGTGATGATGCAGTGATGATGCAGTGAGATGTTGGCATGACATAATGATGATGTAAGCGTTGAGGTGTCAAGAGATGATTAGTTACACATGGTCCAATCAAGAGAAGCCTTGTGTCACCTTCATTAATGAGGGGAGGTCACACATGGATGGTGGAGATTAATCAAGCAAAATATCTACGATCCGACGGCTATAAATGAAGACATCTTCCTTAACCTCCTTACTATGCACTAATTCGTCCTTTTGTAATCATTTTAGGGATAAGCCTTATCCATTCATTAATGAAGGAGGAGAACACTCCAAGGGCTGGGATTAGTCTTAGCCAAGTGTCCATCATCCAAGGGGTTACAAAGGATAAGCCTTATCATTATAATCATTACCCTTAATTAATGAAAGAAATTAATCTCATTTAAGAGATCACTCACGCCATCTATAAAAGGGAGCTGGGTTCTGATTTCCTTGCCTGATTCACACACCCTCACGCCATTAGAATACCATAGAAGCTCATAGAAGGCAACACCCACCATTAGAGAAGAGAATTCAAGCTAGAAATCAAGGAAAAACAAGATTTCAAGGAGGGAGAAGAAGCTGGTGACCTTGGGCGAATTGGGTGGGAAGAAAGAAATTGATTCAATTAGCTAAGGAACTTGTAAGTCGTGGCTAGAATGGCAAGGAGAGTCCAGGTAACACTTATGCTCACCATTTCTTTCTTTAAACCCTGATTTGAGCTTTAACTCTTGTTGATGGTAACTTCCGAACCCTAGCTTCTCTTGAGCTTAAAATTTTACAGCGTTCTTAGATAGTTATTACTAGACTAAACTCAAAAATTCAGGCGAAAATACCTTTGGGAAGTAGGATAATTTCTAGGAAACTTTTAGGAAGGAAAAATGTGTTTTAAGACTCCATGAGTGATTTCGATGGGATTTTGTTGAGTGTGATGTGTTATTATACCCATATTAAACTCATAATAATTGATTATAGGTGGTGGGAACTCGTGGTTAGACATAAAAATGCTAGGTTAGGTGGGAGGGCTTAAATGGTGCTTAAGCCTTGAGACTTAGTTAAATAGGTTTTCGAATTGATCTTGCCTTGAAATGTTGAGGGTATTCTTATATTTTGAATTTAGATCCATGGTCAAAAATTTTAGGTCGAAACTCATTTGGGAAGTCATTCGAATTATTAGGAAGTGATTTGGGTTAAAGGTGTGCTTTAAACTTGTATAAGTGTAGTTGTGTGTTGGTTATTGGATTTAATGGTTATCTGGTCATTATAGTCCTAATATGAATTGTGGTTTAAGTTTTATGAGATTGTGAAGTGTAAAATATATAAGGAAGTCCTGTAAGGATATGTATGTGTGTTAAAACTTGGAAAGAAGGAAAATTGTGTTTAAGTGTGGTTTTGGGGTTTTGTTGCTTGGTTTAGCCTTGAAAGGGTTGGAATGATATTGGTTTGACTTTATCAGAAAATATGGTGTGGATATCTTAACCCCTTTCTAAGGATGATGTGTTGTAATATTGTTCTGGAAGGTTTTGGGAATGATTTTTGAGTTATCCTTGTGTTGAATGTTGATTTATGACTGATAAGAGATTGAGCTGGTTTCTGGTGGTGAATGGTATATTCATGGGAGGAGCTATTATTACATGAATTGTGAAGAATCTATTAAGAGTTTTACAAAATTATGTTGGTCATGATTATGAATGTTGGATTGGAAATTGTATTGTGTGTGGATACTATGTGATGGTGGACTTGTTGGTTGGTTGGATGGTGATATTGAGAAAGGCTATGGTTAGCCTCATTGAGGAAAGCTGTTTGAGCAACTGAATATTAAGTCAATTTATGGCTTGCCGTATTGGCGACTGATTATTAGACTCCTACCAATGAATTAGGGTCGTCCTATGATCTACTCTTTGAGCTATGGTTAGCCTATGGGGTGTGCACACTTAAGGACCATAGGGCCAGGAATTGAGAGTTGTGGATTTCACTTTGTGCTTCTTCCAGTGGGGTGTTGAGATTTAACCGATTCACGAGGTACGAATGTGATGGTATTCCAAGGGCAGGTAAACTCTTCTGTGTGATATACTCTTATTGCATTCCTCTGCTTGTGTGATGATGTTGGATGCTTATTTGTTATGCAAAAAGTTTTAAAGAGAAAATGAATTTTACAGGGTGAAGTAATTGTTACTCAGTTTCGCTGATTTTGTGCAAACCCTTCGTGTGTTTGTTTGGATTTATGGTTGCAGGTGAAGTTAAATCTTTGTGTGATATTGCTCTTGAGCTTGGGACAAGGGAACGCGCCGACATAGCTAGGAATTATTTATTTGTAAGTGGCAAACTCCTTGGAGCATGTTCCGGGAGTTAGGTTGTAGGTGGATTAGCCTTAGCATCCACACTAGTTGGTGTGGGTGTGGCGGTAGCACTCCGGTTTGACTTAGGTGTTATTTAGTCTTCCGCTGTAAAATATTGTAGAAAGTTGTACAAAAAAATAATAAATTAGGGTGTGAAAACCGGGGTGTTACCCAAGAGACCCCGACCATGAAACCAATCTAAAAACCCCTTATCAATGCCAAAGTTCCTACGAGAGGAGCAAGTTCTATCAGAAGGGTAGAGGGTAGCATTAAAATCCCCCCCAATGATCCAGGCGATATTATCCACTGGTTGGATACTATTGAGATCCAACCAAAGCTGCTTACGAGAAAAAGCATGGGGATTCCCATAAACTGCAGTAAACAAGAAAGACTTTCTACCCTCATTAACTTCACAGTGAATAAACTGAGTCTTGCTAACTAAGATCCGAATGCTAACATGATTTTTCCAGAGAATCCAAATCCCCCCGCTAAAACCACAAGCATCCTCCCGAAAGACACAATCAAAACCTAATTTGCTGCACACCGCAACAGCCACATTACCACTAATCCGGGGTTTGAGAATAACAAAATATCCGGATTACAGTTCTTAATTAATTCCTTAAAAGCCTATGAAAACTAGGCTTCAGCGCTCCCCTAACATTCCACAGAATAATATTGTTAAGCATAGAAAACATAAATTAATCCAAAGCAGATCACTTACCTCCATCCCCATCATAGGGATTTAAGGTTTGAGGGTTAGCCACCGAAGGGGCTGTTTTTGGTATCTCACTGGATTCGGAGTAGATCCCCGGCCTGAATTAGCTTTTTCCACATTCTCTGATAAGCGGTTCTGAGCAACCGGTGGACCGCCATCTTTGGGATGGCCAAGAGACTGTCTTCGCTCTCTAATTGAAGACTGAGGTCGACTGTTCTGGTTCGAAATTGGAGGGTCAACTCGCACCTGATTATTTCTAATATCTCTCCTGAGAGGCACCAGGCTGGACTTCTTCCACCGTATCCAAAATTTCGAACCTTGATGTCATGGTGTTTACATGTTGCTTCGCGCAGTCCCAGAACGGGTATTAGGTTTACGAACAATCCTGGATGTATTCTTCCTTTTGGGAATCATCCACTCACCGTAATCGTCAACAATGTGGTATGTTTGGATCGAATCACTCTCCCTTATCAATTTCACACCCAACTCCTGGCGGACCTCCCCCTCACCAATCTGAAAAGGACACATATCATTCTTATGGCCATAACAACCACATCTGAAACACACCAAGTGCAAACCTTCATATTCGATCTTCATAACCCGACTCCTAAATTATACTTAGCCAACAAGGGTTTAGTGACATCCACTTCAATAGCGACTCTAGCGAGACGCGATTTTCCAAATACTGAAGGGGAAAGATCCACCTTCTTGACCTTACCGACCTTTGCACCGAGGATGGACAGGAATTCCTCGTTGTAGTACTCACTAGGTAGGTCTGGAAATCTGACTAACACCTCAAGGGACGATAACGCTTCCGTACTTGGGATTGAAGTTAGGTCTCCATCTCCTTATGGACAAGTAGTGATCCATAATTGGCCAAGGGCCCTCATCCAACAAAATTCAGATCCTCGCGACGACTGAACGAAATCTTGAAGAAACCATTTGTTAGGTCATCCATGAAAACTCACCGTGTAACTTCCATTTATCCTTAAGCCTGTCTCTGAGGACATGCTCAGGAGAGTTTTGCCAAGAAGCTTGATTATCAACGCATCTCGCTCTCACGACCTCTGAATTTGAGCTCTGCTCCTTAGTATACAGATTGAAGGACATTTTGGGTCCTCCTCCTCCATGTCTTCTAGTTCGTCATCAGAAATATCCTCATACAATTTCTCTAGATCCTCCGAAAGACCATCCACATGCGCACCAAGCGCCGCTTCCTTGAAGTTCAAAGCCAATTAAAACCCGGTTCATCTTGTTGCATCAATTCCTCTTCGCTAAAGCCGCCAGAGCTTCGACGCTTCTTGGTTGACTGGCGCGATTCATCCTGCACCTCAGGCTTAGAGTTGCCTTCCCGACTGATTCGCCATGGATACAGTAGATAGAAAAACGTAAAACAGACAGACACGAGATGTGTATGTGACTTCGCGGAACACCAGAAAAAACCTAGAACTCGAAACTTCAAGAACAAAAACTTCAAGAGGGAAGAACAGAGAGAGCGACTCTCATTTTCGGTAAAGCGGTTTATATTTTCAAAATGCTAGGTTATGCATAATAAGGTGAGCTCCATTGGGTGGGGATTTATCCAGCGCATAAGTATTTTGGTCGACGGAGGACAGTTTCATAAGGAAATATTAACATTTTTGTGGATGGGAGCTATAAGGGAGGATGGCGGATATTAGAGTGTGTTGTCGGGATAGTGTGGGTGCGATAGTAGGTGCAGGGAGCGGATTATATGACAGACAAGTATTTTCCGTCGGTGACGGAACTCAGTTTTTTTTTTTTTTACAGCTACAGTGTCATTCATGGGTATATCCCATCAATGTTTTGGTTTGTATTGACGTCTCATCTTTTAATAGATATTTGTTTTTGTTTTTTATTTAAAATGTTAAGTGTAATTATTTTGTCCTTTTAATAATACATCGTAATAATAACTTATGCATAATTAATATTAAAATTACTTGACTAATCATATAGTATGATTATTAAATATTATTTATTTAATTTGATAATATTTGTTGATGTACATATCCTAATTGAATTTTTTAAAAAAGGTTGAATCAATGCAAAACACCACGTTAAATATTATACTTTTTTAAAGAAAAATTGAATGACACCACTATTGTATAGAGTTTTTTTTGATCTTATAATATTTGTTGTCGATACATATATGTAAAAAATGGAGTATAACAATTCAAAATACACCAATTAACTGTTTAAAATTATAAAGTTGTTAATATAGAAAATACCAAACCAATATTTATATTATTGTTCACAATAAAAAAAGTGATGTATATATTTTTAAAAAATATTGCACGTTAATTTTTTAATCTTCATGTTATAAGTTATCGTGTGGTACATAATAAAAAGTTAAATGTTAATAATACGTAAAGTCGACTCCAACAATTCAGTTTTGTATAATATTGGAAATATGTATATCATGGTGTGGAAACGTATATATAAATGATAATCGTAGAAACGTGGAAAGTTATATAAACATTGGAAACGTTTATATAAACTGGAAACATATAAACTCGTGGTACGTTTATGCATAACGGTGGAAATGTGTCGTAGAAACGTTATATTTAATTGTGGCATGGATATATAATGTGTAAACGTTATATATAATGGCGTGTTTACGTTTTATATAAATCATGGAACATATTGTGGTAGGGAAACATTCATATATACTTACTGAAATGTTTATATGTAATCATGTCATGGAAACGTTATATATAATCATGAAACTGTAGAAACGGGGAAACGTTTACAAAAAGGTGGAAACATATATATAACAACATGAAAATGTTTAAATAAAAAGGTGGAAACGTTATCTGAACTCGTGGACTCCTTTATGTATAACGGTGGAAACATTATATATAATTGTGTCATGGAAACATCACATATAATTATAAAAATGTTTATATATAATCATGCAGTGGAAGTGTTATATGTAACTGTGGCGTGGAAACGTTATAGATAATCATGGAATTTTAGAAACATGAAAATGTTTAAATTAACACGTGGAAACGTTTATCTAAATTTGTGGACATCTTTATGTAAAATGTTGGAAACGTTATTTATAATTGTGGTGTGGAAATCTGTCGAGTCAGTGACGACAATACAACGTATAGAACGACTTCAAAATAGATTACCCTGCATCACACACCCTAAAAACTACCCTATAACAGCTAAAAACGTCAAAGGGATTTGCAGGTTCATAGTGCAGGGTTTAGGGTCTAACGAGTCATGATGACAATACAAAATTTTGAACGGTTTCAAAAAATTACCCTATCCCCCCCCCCCAAACACCCCAAAACCCACCCTAGGATAGCTAAAAACGTCGAAGGCATTTTTAGGGTTGCAATGGCGGGTTTAGGCCTAAACCCACTACCATAAACTCTAAAAACTGTCGAGTTAGTTGCTACCATTAAAGTACGAAACAAATTCCAAATAGATTACCCTACCCTACCCCCCCCCCCCCCCCAAAAAAAAAAAACACAACAAACCCACTCTAGGATAGCTAAAACATCAAAGACAATTTAGGGTTTGTAGTGGCGGGTGTAGGGTACGACCCTAAACCCTACCACAAACCCTAAAAATCTGTTGAGTTAGTTGCTCCAATATAAAGTACGAAACAAATTCAAAAGATTACCCTACCCCCCAAAACACCCCAAAGCCCACCCTAGGACAGCTAAAATGTCAAGGCATTTTTAGGTATGCAGTGGCGGGTTTAGGGTCGACCCTAAACCGCTGCCATAAACTCTAAAACTCTGTCGAGTTAGTTGCTACAATATAAAGTATGAAATTCCAAATAGATTTCCCTACCACCCAAAACCCACCCTAGGATAGCTAAAAATGTCAAAGGCATTTTTAGGGTTTGTGGTAGCGGGTTTAGGGTCTAACGACCCTAAACCCGCTACCACAAACCCTAACCCTGTCGAGTTAGTTGCTACAATATAAAGTACGAAACAAATTCCAAATAGATTACCCTACCCCCAAAACACCCAAAACCCACCCTAGGATAGCTAAAAATGTCCAAGGCATTTTTAGGGTTTGGTAGCGGGTTTAGGGTCTAACGACCCTAAACCCGCCACTGCAAACCCTAAAAACCGTCGAGTTAGTTGCTACAATATAAAGTACGAAACAAATTCCAAATAGATTACCCTACCCCCCAAAACACCCCAAACCCCACCCTAGGAAAGCTAAAAAACGTCAAAGATACATCAAGATATGGGATTTAATACAAAGATTATTTTAGAGTATTTGTTATTGTCTAATTAAAATTAAGTAACCAAGTACTAAATTATCAATGATCCTAATATGTAATTCTAGTTATCATTTTTAATCAATTTCATTACTTCATGGGATAAAAAAAACTTTTGAAAAAGGAATACCTCATAAAAGAAAATACAACATCATCATCAAAATTAACAAAAGAAAAGACTATGTCGTATTTTAATATACTCATACTTACCCTTTACCTCTTTTAACCACACTGGACAAGTATTTGTACTATAAAAATGGTGATACTAGGCTATCAAAATTATACTGCAAAATCACTGAAATTAATAAAAGAAAAAGAAAGATTATTGTTGACACAAATCTACGTGAGTGGAAGTGAGTAGAAAAACAAAAGTTACATATATAACAATAGTATGAGAAGTTTCTAGACACATATAAGGGTGATAGTTAGTTATATAAAGCAGTTTTAGTTTAATGTAATTAATAGTTATTATATACTAAATATAAATAATTATACTACGAGGTATTGGAAAAGGAAAAAGAAAAAGTATATATTAAAAGAACAAAAGTATGGGCACGTCTTGGATTTGTGAAGATGACCGATGACGACGAGTATTCCTTTTTATTGGTCGTATATATCTGTTACGTGATGTATCATGAGTACAAGATCAAGGGTTCAGATTCAGTCCGTCACAGACGGAAATAATCGCTCCGTCACCAAACTCCAGCCGGTAGGTGCGGTCGCAGAAGGGAAGGATCAAGCTAATTCTCCGGAGAAAGTGAAAGCATGTGCTCTTTGTCGAGGGTTAGAGTTCGGCGTTGCAGGCGGGGTGAAGAAGCGTTTGTCTCCTATTAGATTGTAAACAAATAGTTGATTTTTGTAATGGGAACGCCAAGGTTAGTGATGATGTGGGGTTAATTTTGGATAATGTTATTAATCGGTTGCATTGATGATGTTAGTTTTTCGTTTTGTCCAAGGGAGGATAATCTTGGAGCACATATGCTCGTTGCATATGGGAGGAATTTGGGGGGTAAATTTTATTGGTTGTTTGATATTCCTCAGGACATTGTAAAGTTGCGTTCCTAAACTCCTTTCGTCCTGTATTGATCGTCTTGATTGTTTTATGACACGTTTTTCCATTTCAATATTTAACATATGAGATAAAATAATTTCATAAAACTAAATTTTGTAATATACAACTTATCAAGTTCGCAAAACTTAAATTTTAAAAATTGTTTTATCGTATACAGTGAATATTGAAGTCAAAACGATATGTCCCAAAAATGAACAAGAGTGTCAATTCATCACCGAAGGAGCATAATTCTAGTATTCTCTGTTAAAAAAACAACTACCTTGCGTGTCTTAGCTACAACCGGATGTAGCAATTCGGCTACATCACGTGGCAAGGTAAGTTTTTTTTTACAGAAAAGTATAATGGATGCTATAAGGGTTATAGTGCATATAACGTAAAACACTGCTGAAAAAAAAGAATAAACAACGCCCCTTTAAAAACAGTTATATTGTAAATCTTTTTTTTATAATAGGCGGGACATCTTAATAAACGATTTGCTTAGAAAGCGTTGTTTATGTTATCGCGCCCAAAGACAAAAACAACGCTTGCTTACAAAGCGTTCTTAAGAGATACGTATAAAAAACGCTACTCAAAAGAAGCGTTTTTTATGTCTTTGGGCGTGATAACATAAAGAACGCTTTAGTTAAGAAGCGTTCTTTATGCTGATCGTAAGTAGCATAAAAAACGCTTCTTAAGTGAAGCGTTCTTTATGTTACCTAAATTATAAACAGTTTTCGCCCTCCCACCCAGTCTTCTCATCAGTCTAATCGCGACTGTTCCCCTACCCACCCACTCTCTGTTAACCTTGCTCTCACTCTGTAAACCTCACTCTCACTCTGTAAACCTCGCTCTATCTCTTCTCAATCGAAACCAGTATTGACCCAGAAACATCACAATATTTGCCGCCGCGGCGCCTCTCTTCTCTTCCCTCCCGATAATCGATCTTAAATATTCTATATATCTTCCGGCACTGGGCGATGAAGGCAGGCCACATGCATGCGTCGATCGATATCGGCGCCTCTCGATATCGGTAATTTTGCCCTCAATCTGCGAACAGATATATATATATATGCATGCCTATAATCTTTCGATCGGTAATTAATGTTTGCAAAATCGCACGAACAGGACATACATGCCCTGTCGCACGCACGGCGCCTCTGGTTTACAACCCCAACTAGCGAAAGGAACAACATACATGTGCGCTAGATCTTTCGGCTCTATTCTTGGGCTGATGAGGTAATTTTGCAAACCAAACTTCTAAATCAGGAAAATACAAGCTCTGTTTGTTTGGGATTAAAAGGCGTGAAATATATTGTGTGTATTGTTTGGGAATAATTTTTCATGCAAAGTTGCATGTGGCGCGCGCATTTGTTGTTAACCTATGTGTGCTTGTAAACCAAACTTGTTAATCAGGAACATATATACTCTGTTTGTTTGGGTTTAAAGGCGTGAAATAAAGTGTACGTGTGTTTGGGAATAATTTTGCATGCAGACCAATGGACTTGTTGGTTTTTACTATGTGCTGATTGTTGTTAATCAGGCGCGCATATTGTTATACTATGTGCTGATTTTTACTTGCTGGTTGTTCAATTAATGGACTTGGGAATTAATGTGTAATATAATGCGTTTCGGCATGCATACAAATATAGCCACGTGGTTATATATGGCGAAATTAATTTGGTTAGATGATTATAGGGTGTATTATAAATTAATGCTATATATTATATTATAGTATAACCTAGGGTGCAAATATTAGATGACCATGAGATGTATTAATTAGTTACAAAGACATAGCATTATGGCAGCTTGCCTGACGTCCCCTTCCCCATATTGCTTTTACCTTAACATCCACCAGAAGTTTATCTACGTTTCTACCAATACCAACATCAAACTTTTAAGTTCCTTCACATTCTTCTCAGATTTGTTATCCGGTCAAGCTAGGCATTCCAATTAACCCTCTAATGTTTTGGAAATCTATATGACCACCATTGGTCATATTAGAGACCTCTAGCTACCGTAATTTCTTGTAGTTATTATTTTAGTATCCCTTTACATTTTTTGGCTAGCGCTATGACCTTCGATCGTCATCAACCTATAATAAAAAAAATTGAACTCGGACAGGCCCACCAACTTTATTTTCCTTCACGACCTTTCTTCTCTCCTTTTCGATTCCTTTAGTCACCTATGACTAGTATATATGTTGTGGAAGCTTCAGTAGATCGAATAATCAAAACTGGACAGCACTGAAACATGACAGAGAAAATCGGATAAAAAGTCAGATGAATTTGGCCGATGGAGACGGTTGCTGCCTTTGTTGAAGATGAAAGTACCGACGATCATGATGATTCTTCTACTGATACAAAAGAGACAGAAGAAGAAAAACATGTACAAAAGAAACAGAGGCAGATACAGATGAAAGGATGAATGAGAACTCAGAAACATAAAGGTTGAAGAAATTGGCTAAAAAGTTAAGTGAGGCTGCCACGAAGTAGAGTCCGGTGGCGATTAACGAATTACCGGCCCACTTCATGACCTTGAATGAAGAAAACAGTTTTCTAGAATAGTTATATGAGGAGGAGAGGAGGAAACTTAGTCGATTATATGGTGGCATGGGGGACTATATGAAGATAAAGTGGTACAAATCGCCGGTTGATGAGTTTCATGTCTTATGGATGGAGTGGAGAAGCTAGGCACTTCTCCATCTCCAGTTTCGATTGGATTCGCATCTTCTTTCAGTTTTGAACATCGATAGGTCTGAGAAATCTTTAAACACTAGGACATGAGTGTCTGTAGAATGCATGTCATTTGGAATACTAGCCACACACTGTTGATGTGGGGTGCATCGTATCTTTTAAAAAAACTAGATGAAGGTCCCTTGACAATTAAAAAGATTGAGAGATTCCCCCTAAGTATGATTCCCCTGAGTTTGCATGTTAAGCCACTTTAACAAATATAGCAATAAGTGACAGTTTTTATGCACAATAAGTGGTAGCTTTTATGTTATACTGTAACCTTAGTAGATAGGTGATGTCAGTTGAAATACATAACTGATGTCAGTTGATAGGTGATGTATGTGATATACAGAGAAAAAAACTAGCTGATCAAATAAACTCGTTTGATAATATAACAAAAAAAATGAAACCTAATTGTTTTGTGGGTTCGTTTATTTAAGGGAAAATTACATGCCCCACCCATGACGTTTAGCGAAATTACACACTCCACCTACATGGTTTAAAAAATTACTTTCCTCACCCATGTGGTTTCCCTCATTTTACATCCAGCAACTTTTCCATATTTTTTTCAATTCAAAAGATTCTTAAACATTGTCCGAAATTGATGAAACTTTACATGAATGATGCTAAAGTGATATATTTTGATCTTATGTCAATTCTGAAGTTTTTTTAAGCTTAAATGTGACCCGTGGGACCCAATGAAACATGTGACATGTACATTGGGTCCCACATGTCACATTTAAGCTTAAAAAACTTTAGATTTCTCACTGAACCAAAATATAACACTTTAGCATCGTCTATGTAAAATTTCATCAATTTCGGACAACATTTAAGCACCTTTTAAATTAACCAAAAATTAGAAAAGTTGATGAATGTAAAACAGGGGAAACCACATGGGTGGGAAAATAATTTACACACATCAAACGTCATGGTGGGATATGTAATTTTCCCTTTATTTAATCATCTCTGCATAAATTTTGGTATTTTATGCTTTATTTCCCAACTTTTAAGGGTTTAGTAGTCAATGGTGGTAGTACACATATCAAAAAGCATCGTGAAACCACCATCTTTTGAAAAAGCTGCCAGAAACATGAACAAAATACTACTGGCTAGGCGGTTTCATTCATTCATGGAGCTATGAATGAACGAATAATCATCACTACATGTACATTACAAAAGGGAGGTTCTACGAGAATCCTTCAACCCCCTTTTTCACGACGTTTTACACGACTCTATGACTGTGTTTACGATTTTCTGCGTCTCCGAAGATATCATGTCCAAAGCCACATGAAAAACCTGCAAAAACAATTATAAATCATCAGTGAATTTGGACTTGTACTTGGAGCAAAAATAAGAGCTACAAGCAGATTGACATACCACAAATCTCTCGAGCACAGGCACGAACACCTTCAGGTTGTGCTTTGGGAGGTAATTAGAGATTGCTTCTCGCGTTCTTTCACTGAAAGAGTTGTTTATAGGGGAAACAAAAGAAAGAAACAGCATAGCATAATTAAGTCGCCCGGTATATTAGTTGTCTGACAAAAAGAAGGGGAAACAGCAGAAATGAGATTACTACCTCTCAGTCGATAGAAATGCAAGCAAGAGAGCAGCATAAGCCTCTATGATCATCTTCTCTGCTTCTTTCTCTCCTTGCAACAGAGCAACCTCATCATTCTGTGAGCAACATCGAAAGCTCTTAGTTAATTGCACAAAAAAATCCAGATAGCCTAGGAAGGATAATACATAAGAGTGCTGAACAATAAGAGAATCCACAGTTCTCTCACCCAAGGTGCATTGGTTCGTTCTCCATCAGACTCACCGGCTACCTGGTTAGCTAAAAAGATGGCGCACAATAACGGAATTATACTTTTATGTCTTTTAGTACTCAACCCTGTTGAGCTGGGTAGCAAAATGCTGGCAGAGGCAAGCCTTGACCTGTTGTAAGAAACGCATTCAAAATTAAAGATCTCCATATAATACCACACTGAAAAAGGCAGGATTAAGGGAAACAGGTAGAAAACATAAAATAACCTGTTATAATCATTCTTCGCAACTAAGTTCACGAGCAAGCCCAAAATGGCAACAAGGAAGTCGATCTCATGCTCACTAAAAGGAGCTGATTCGGTCTGGCTCCCGAGGTCAACTAATGAATCAGATAGAGAAATGCAATTCTTTGTCCTACTCAAGGAATTCAGAGTTGAACCAAATGTTGGAAAATGGGTCACAATTAGAGAAGACAGAGTCTCCAATCCTCCACAAGCAGCAATTTGCTGGCATCCAGGGTCATTGTCATACGTCAAATTCATTAGGACCTGCAAACACACACCCAACATCCAATGATTACAGGCAGACTTGCAAAGAACAAAAGTTTTTCTGGACGAGACAATTCTAAAAAAGAAGCTTTCTAACATGCATGAATATTTTTCCCCATCTGCATCACGGTGACGAAGTTTACCTTCACAGACGTCAAAAGACAATCAGATAAGAGGCTAGTGCTTTCTTCATCAGATACAGATGAACAACAAGTCTGGCTGGATTGGCGGCTTCCAGAATCTTCCAACTCATCCTGCCTAGCGGCGATTAAAGGGGTTGAACACACATCATTAAGATCTCTACGTACCACCTTGTTCTTCCGTTTTCGAGCTACATTTTTCCTCCCATGAAGCAGGTCCCACTTAGAGGGTACACATTCTTCTTCTTCAAATGCAAAAGGGTCTATCTGGTCGTCATTGTCAAATAAGCCAGTTTCTTTAAAGTGCCTCTTGCCAAGACTGGATTTCATCTTTTCATCATCGTCATCGTTAAGTGATGATTCTCGTGAGCTTCTTGATGCAGTACTGCAAGAAATCGTATTGGAAGTGCCTAACTGTGTTATTATGAGGTCATCTTCAATAGAGTTTGTTACCCCCGCCACAGACGAAAATAGAGAGTCAGAGCAAGGAGAAGACATCAATCCATTGCTCTTGGGACTCTTCATCATAGAGGCAGTCTCAGAGAGAACCGTTCCAGAGCTACTGCATTCCAGAGAGGATCTCAAGGACGAGATCATGCCACTTTCAACTGCAATTTACCCCAAAACTAGTAGCTGATGATAGTTTCTCTAAACATATGTATAAACTGAGATCGAAGAATGAAAACTGAATACCTCTCCTTTCGGAAAGTTGGTCAGAATCACTGGATATATTTATAGGCATTTCAACTGCAATTTACCCCAAAACTATTAGCGGATGATAGTTTCTCTAAAGTAAACATATGTATAAACTGAGATAGAAGAATGAAAACTGAATACCTCTGCTTTCAGTAAGTTGGCCAGAATCACTAGATATATTTATAGGCATTTCAACTGCAATTTACCCTAAAACTATTAGCGGATGATAGTATCTCTAAACATATAATCAACTGAGATCGAAGAATGAACACTGAATACCTCTCCTTTCATATAGTTGGCCAGAATCACTGGATATATTTACAGGCATTTCAGGACTTGAAGCAGTTGATGAGTTTCTCCTCAGCAAAGAAAGATCTATCGTTCAACACCAAATGTTATAGGCAGAAACATAAAATAATATCTGCCGAGCCAAAATAGAGGAAAGCAAGTGCTTTTTACATATCTACTTGGTAACTATTGGTGACAACATATCATAACAAAATGGAGTTCTGAGGGACTACCAGAGAGCACATCTACGATATTGATCATGAGCTTTGAAAATGACACTGAAGACTTCTGCTTCGCCAAGTACTTTCTCATATCAAGCAAATGACTCTAGAATACACCAAAAATGGAGAAATAGTGTGAAAACTACTACATTGGCATAGAAGAACTAGTTACATGAAAATCGTAGGAGACATGAAAGCATGAGAGACCTTACCTGATTCTTTTTACTTAAAAATGTAGCATTCTCCATGATTCTTAAACATCTTAATAGTAGAACAAGGCATCTTAGGTTTTCTTCATGACTCAATTTTCCACTTGATGAAGACACCTGTTTAAACCAATCCTGCAAACATACATATGTAACCCATTCAAAATTTAGAAAAACAGATATCTGTTATAGAGAAATGATTAGAACTGGCCAGAACACATCACAAGATCGCAACGCCCAAGCCACTAAATTACTGCAGCTTGTTGTAAGGCAAAGAAGTAACAATGTTTCTTACAATAAGCAGATATGGCGTGTAGAACTGATCCTTGTTCTGAAACCAGATACATATGAAAAAACAATACGAACTCACACCTCCAAAGTGGAATGTATATCAATTGCCAATTCAAAAACAGCATCAAGCCCTCCCCGCTCACGTAATGTTTCCTTGAAGTTTCCTACAGTCTTCCTCACGGTTCTATCTGAAGTAAGCAAAAGCAGAAGCCAGATTATATCAGATACTCTTCATTGTAAACAGAACAAGAAAAAGTCCACGATATTAATATATGAACTTGATTAGAAGCTGTCATTTTAACTGGACAATATTCTCTCAGAAGAGTGAACAATGCAGATTCCACTGGCATATTAACTTTAAGTTATCTGGGCTATAAGTAGACAGCACATTTACCTTCAAGGGAAATAGTTGAGAAACACGCCTTCTCTATAGTCAACAAAGCAATCCATTTTGCGCTCAACTCTGGCCTTGGAAATCCAACAGTAACCACCACATCTCCAGTTTCAATATCCTTACTGTTGACAAGAATTTCCTTGACTTTGTCAGATATTGCATTAGCACTTGAATCTAACTTTGTGGTGGAATCCACTGAATTAGAAGAGATCCTCGGCAATGCTAGAAGCCTGCGACTGATACTAGGTACTTTGTCCACAGTAACATCAGACGTTAAAGGTTTCAGCAGTCTGATGTGAAAATCGATGCTTGAGTAAGAGTCCAAAAGGTGGTTATCATGACCCTGGATTTAATATAAACGATTTGTCTCTTTATAAGAACAACGTTAGAGTATCACAAAGTTCAGTACCAGATGACTAATATATTCGCCCCTGAGACTATGCTAACATCCAAGAAATACCGCGCATAATTCTTGAGTATTAAGATTTCATGAATCTATTGACATTGAAGGCTCGAGTAGTTTATAAAAGATAACATCACTAACTTACATCACTGGTTAAAACATAAAAGAGAGCAGCCGCAGCCAAATTGCTGGGCGGGTCGTCCAGGCTGAGGCCCACGATTGCATGAATTATTTCTTCTGATATCCTGAAATCATGCCCCACAAAAAGTAAATTCATATACAAATATATTAATACGTCACCGTTCACTAGAACTATTCATAAGTAATCCTCCAAAACGTTCCAAATACAACACTAAGTAGCCGTTAACTAGAGCACAAGTTCCACAACATTCCATCTGACAGAAGTAAATTCCACAATAATGAAACCAACCCAGTAATCAAGACTGGTGACAGTGATTTTGACATTACCCGCGAGCTCGAAGAGGCGTCCTATGCTGAGTATCCCCACAAATCGTCAACAACGATAGCAAGCTTCCCCGCTTAACCAGAACCGGCCGGCCCTTTTTCAGCCCATCCAGAGAAAAAATTACTTCGTCGACAAGCTCCATCATCTCACCGTACTCCAGAGTCTCCATTAATGTTGTCATTCCTTCCGGAAGCGACGAGACCATGGAACGCGAAATCCTCTCGTTCCCTCTCCTCCTATTCTTCACCTTCTTCGACTTTTTGGCGGTAATGCCGCCCGTTCTGTTTATGGGTGCGAGCAACTGCAACGGAGCTTCCATCTGAGATTTTTCTTGAGCCAAACCCCCAGTGAGTGGACAAGAATCCGATTCCAGAGTCCAACGGGTTGAATCTTGGGAACAGAAGGTGAAGGTGTAATCTTGTTGGCTTTGTTCGTCGTGAAGACCGTAATCTTCTTCAGAGAAAGCAAATGGATCTCGAAACGGGTTTTCGCATACGTCCTCCATGGTCGAACCAGACAACGTTCTACCAATTCCTCCCCGGTCACGTCGGCCATAGGTCCTAACGATCATATTCATTTCCAAAATATGCTTGACACAGGAATTTTCTCTCCCAATACCTAAGAATCTGAAACTTTTTTCGCTGAGGAATACGTAATTTTCCAAGAAAACGAGGAAGTTGAGGATAAAGAGAGCCAAAGAGGGAGAGCTTGAGCCGGCGGAGGAAGATGGTGGAAGATGAGGAGTAAGAGATTCACGCCGTTCGCCTGAGAGTTTCAGTTGAGCTATATGACCGTAAAACCTTTATAATCTCCGATTTGAATTATCTTTTTAAAAAGCTGTCTATACTCTCAAATTTTTACCTTTTTTACCAGCTGCTAGGCAGAGGAAGTGAACAAGGCAGGGTACCGTTATTTGAGATCGAATCGTAGCCGTTGGAATACAAATTTTCAAATTCGCCTCTTTTCCGTCCCTTATCCTCTCTGTTAACAGCGAGCTTAAGGTAATGCACTGACATACATATTAATGGACTTAATAATTAATGTTGGATTGGACACTCTTGCGATCAACGTCAAAAAATTAGAGCATTTTGTGCTTTATGGAGCTTTAGGCCGCGTTCAGCACGAGTGAACGATTAATCTCATACTTTTATTTTTTGACTGTCATGTGGTAGTTTATTATTTGTTAAAATCTAACTCAATGTGCATGTGTCAGTTAGTTATTTGTTAATTTTGTTGAAAACTCAGAACGGCCCCTTAGAGTCCGTTCGCTAGGGGCATGGAAACGCAGCATTTACTGCGTTCAAATTAAGCTCCCTCTGGTTAGTGAATAAGGTGACGCCATGTAACCATGGATCAGATTTTTGTCCAATCATAACTTGCCACTTGTTCTTCATCTTTTCCCAGGAAGAGATTAATGTTATGTGTGACTATCGAACGCGTCCTTATTATAAAGTTTATATATGTTGGGTGTAGAAAGTAAAAGTTGTCAGATAATACATTTAAGAATAGTATATTACTATACTAACCTCACTTTTATATGCATATCCCGTTCTGTTATGCGTACAAATTGTAAAAGATACACATGTCTTTTTACAAAAAAGAGTTGATGTCATTAAAAGAATAGTACATTACTATACTAACCTCACTTTTATATGTATATCCCGTTCTGTTATGCGTACAAATTGTAAAGGACACACATGTCTTTTTACATAAAGGAGTTGATGTCAAACAGATGTTTTTACTGAGCAACATCAATGCAATATTTTCATGCGATTTCCAAAAACATTAATGTACACATTAATGCGCTGTATTTTCCCAAGCAGCCAACGAACAGGACCTAAGGTTCAAAGGAGCTTACATTAACATGGGTGGATTACTTTCCCCACCACACTCCCCCATCCCCTTCTTTTTTAAAAAAAAATCAACTTATTCCCCATTATGAAATGGAACTAGAGCTTTTTTTTGTGAAATATATATATAATACATTTTGGTTTAGGACAATACAAAAGGGAATTGTCGTAGTCTCCCTTCGGTAGGAGCTTCGCTATTCTTTTGTCTTCTACTTTTTCGTTTTAATTATTCTTAATTGTTCTTTCCTTCTTTGGTTTTTGTGGCATTATTCCTAATAATTACGCTTAAATGCGGTGTCTGCTCCTTTCTCCTCTCTCTCTCCTTCTCTTTTAACTCTTCCACCAGATGCTTCAATGGAATTTTTAGGTGAAAATTTTATGCTGCTCTGGGAGCTCTACAAGCTTCTTCAGAGTGCTAAGCTTGACGGTTTAGGGATTTGCTACTTTGGAAGCTAAATATCTTGCTACTACTTTACCAGGCATCAGAGCAGTTCTATCACCGGGGTTAGATAAGACCTGCCTCTTATGCTCATTGGCATTTGCCTCTGTTTATTCACTCCGAAGCTCTACATGTCGCTTCTTGAACAGGTTTCCACTTTTATTGCTGCATGTCCAGCTTGTTCTACAGAGAACTTTGGCAACATGTCCCTAGTGTTGGATTACATGTCAAATTCGCTGAAGGTTACACCAGACCAAGGGAAGGCTTGCATGTTCAAATCGATGTAGGCCTTAATCGATTCGAGGAATGGATGTTGGGGAGGAAGACTTCGTTGGAGTTAACAAGTATCCCCTTTTCTTCCATGTCAAAACGAAACTCTACATCTCCACTAATCGGCACTGTCTCCTCACCTCTTTGCCCTTTTAATTGCATGTTGTCAACATCCTAGTTTGTCTCTTTCTTCAAGTGGCTAGCCGATCTCTTCAAGTGGCTAGTCGATCTCTTCCATCGATGCCGACTTTTCACCCACCCAAATGCATGTTGTCCGAATGCCATCTTCCCTATCCTTTTCACCCTATTTTATTTTTATTCTTTTTGTTTGTATGTTACGATTATCAACAACTGGAGGAGATTTCTCCAATTGATGCAGTTTGGGGAAGACGTCGACCATGATATCCCAGAGGGGGTGAACAATAGAAGGGTAGTCGGTGGCCATTTGAAGTTGGTGGCTTTGTGGGTTAAAAATTTGGACTGCCTCCAGCAGACGATAAGGTCGTGGCAATTTCTTCCATTTTATGGCGTGTTTGGTCTATCAAACTATCCTCGTTTTAAGTCTAGTTTGGTATTATTTTGTCATATCTAATGGTTAGGATGATTATGATGTTTGTTATCTTTGGGTTTGTTAGTTTGCAGAAGCTTAAAGTGCTTCAAAAATCAACCATTTCCGCAATGGGTTTGTTGGTGGTTTTTGATCAGTAACTCTGTGTAACATACTGTGACTGAGTTACAATCACAAAAATCCGAATACCGAGAGAAGTGAAGAATGAAGATTACATTTTAGGAGAATATTTACTGGAGAAATTTTAGGGACGTTTTTATTGTGAACAATAACGAATATAAAATCTAAACAGATTTTATATTCTTACGCTTTATACAATTTTTATCTTTTAGGAGAATATCTTAGTTAGAGATTAATCACATTGCCTACATAAGTAATATTGCTTGCTGAAGCAAATTACGCTTTTATGCTGAGAGAAAACAACTGTTACGGTGAGGGTTTTTAAGAGGTCACTACGCTCAGTCGGGTTTTTACTTCGCTCAGTCGGAAAAAGACTATTTTGCCCCTACTATAATAATTTTCAAAAATTACTATATTTACCCACAATTTGTGATATATTACAAGGTGACCCCAAATTTCATTATATAAAGGAAGTGAATATGATATGAAATCATATTCAAATTCAGAAATCCTAAAGTTAGAGAGATATGGTTAGAGAGATAAAGAGAGGAAATGGTTTCTTTCGGAAGTTTGAAGAAAAAACTGTTCGGTAAGAAAAGTAAAAAAGATGGAGGAAATGCTGAAGGTGGTGTTCCAGAAATGCAAGACGAGTATGCAGATGATGTTAGGAGCGAGGAGTACTCATGAGGAGCTCATTATGAGGTACTTTCTGTTGTTATTTTAGCAATTTATGTACAAAAGTAGCTAGAATATATACAAAACTGAACGAAAAAGGAAAAAACGTCGGGAATAGCAGACGCTGGCGCGCCCCACTTATTAGCGGCGCCAGCGCCGCCCCAGGCTAGTCCGCGCCCGCACCCACCCCGGCTCCCGCGCGCCCGCGCCCACCCATTTAAACGCGCGCCCGCGCCCACCCAATTAAACGCGCGCCCGTGCCCACCCATTTAAACGCGCACCTGCGCACCTCCTTTGCTGCGGACGCCGGCGCCGTTTTTCAAATCGCTGTATCTTCTTCGTTATTGCTCCGTTTGCGCCGTTGCGTTTGTATTTTTGTGTACTTTACGATGATATAGTTTGTTGTTTATTTTCATGCCTTATGTGTGATTTACTCTAAAGTACGTAGTATTAGGGTTTACGAGTATCACTTTGTGAAGAACGATGTTTTTCTGTGTAGGGTGATAACGATGATGAATTCGAGGAAGCGAACGTAGACACAAGTCACGTATTTAATAGTAGCATGATCTTTGGTGATGTGCTTCGCACCGGATAGGATAATAATATTTATCTAATCAGACAGACTAAGAGAGACGACGGTGAAGTAATACTAACGTGTGAGAGGTATGGCAAGCATAGGCCACGGGTTAGCACAAGAGAATTGTCATCATCTAGTCAAAGGCCACGGTGTGCCACGAAGAAATGCAACTGCCCGTTCCGCCTAAGCATCAGGGGTGGGGAAGTTAGGGGGTTGGGTGGTCGTCGGTTAGCTAGTAACCCGATCTCATTCGTCCGGCCTCGCTTTAGTGTCGACGAAAGGGCAAGCATGAAAAGTTTGTACAGGAGTGGTGTTGCGCCTAGGCAGATGTGGGCCCATTTGCATGACAAGAACCCTAAAACAACTGTAGACAAGACATCGATTCATAACCTAGTTTCGAAATTCAGAAAAGAAGATCGTGGCGGACGTACAGATGTAGCGTCCTTCATGCACTCGCTAGATGAACGTAATTACAGTTGGTGGTCCGAGAAAGATGCAAGTAAGTGTCAGCACATTTGTATAGTGTCGGTTTATTTGTATGTTAGTCACTTTAAATGTTTGTTCTAATTAAATGTCCATTTTGCAGGGAATGCATCTAGGTTGGGTCTTGTCTTGTTTGCGCACCCTTTTTTGCTGACGCTCGTTAAGATGTTTCCTTATGTAGTGCTCATTGATAGCACTTACAAGACGAACATGTACAAGCTGCCTCTAGTGGAGTTCATCGGAGTCACGTCGTGTGGCAAGAACTTCTGTATAGCGTTCTGTTTTGCGGTCAGAGAGGATGAGTCTGCATACACATGGATGCTTAATCAGCTGAAGAAGGTGTTGATCTATCCTCCAAATGTGTTTGTCACTGACAATGAAAAGGCGCTAGTGAAAGCACTCTTAGTGGTATATCCTTCTGTACCACATCTTCTATGTCGTTGGCATATATGCAGGAACGTGGCTGCCAATGCGATCAAGTTATTGCATGTTAACCGTCAGAGAGCCGAATTTATAGTATATCGGTGGAAGCGAATAGTTTATGCCTCAACTATCGCGAAGTACAATGAGGAGTGCGACAATCTAGTACACCATTATGGCGCCAACAATGATTTCGTTGTGTACTTGAGTAAGACATGGCTAAGTCAGCGTGAGAAATTTTGTGAGGTATGGGTTAAGAGATTCATGCATTTCGGCAACACATCTAGCAACAGGTTAGCTTAACTTCAATTGTCAACATGTTCTGTCATTTGTATTAGTATGTTTCCCATTTATGTGGTCCTAATTGTCTTCCAATCTATAGGGCGGAGAGCGCCCACTCAGCTCTAAAGTGTTGGCTTCATACATCCACTGGATCTCTAGACACATGCTTCGACAGCATACATAGATTCATCGAAGGGCAACATTTCCATATTAAACAAGACTTCGAGTTTTCCATTGACAGAAGGGTTTCGGAAGACCAGCAAGTCCCATTTTTGTTTCTGGTCAATCAAGTGAGCCTCAAATGTTTGGAAATACTCCAGGATCAGCTGAGAAGCGGTCGTTGCGATATTGATCACACAACGTCGTACGAAGATGTTTGTGCGTTTACTTCGACAATGGGATTACCATGCGCGTTTCATATGTATCAGTACCTCCAAGCCGGTCTGAATATACCAGTTGAAGAAGTGCATATCTTCTGGCGAACACTCAGATATGACCCACAGCAAGAGTTTGAAGCACAACGCCAAACATGCGATGCGTCGTATAGCACAGAGGAACAACTCTCTTGTGTAGGTTTGTGGTATGAGGATCTGTCTCAGCGGTTTGATCCTACGACGATCGAGCAAGCGTTCAACGCGTGGAAGCCAATATGGGAGCCCGATGATGATCACACTGGTTTACAGCCACCAGAGGTGAAGGTGCCTAAGGGTAGGCCCACTACCAAAAAAAAGAAAAGGCCAAACACTAGGGACAAGTCCGAGCATGAGCATTTAGGTCTTAGAAACCGTGGCCCGCCCCTACGACGTTCGCAGTCTCAGCGACGCTCGACAGCACCCGAAAGTACAAGTGATCGTGGGCCGTCAATGCAACACAGTCAATCTGTGTGATGGTCATATGAGCGAATGAGTCAAACTGGACAAGCACCGACAATGCAACACAATCCACCTCAACAACATGCACCATATCCGACATACTGGAGCCCCTGGAAATACTCGTCGTATTGGACTGACCTCGATCAGAAATTAGTTGATTATATTATAGGTTACAGGGAGATAGTCGGCGATGGAAACTGTGGGTTTTGAGCTATTGCTGATTTTGTGTACAATGATGAAAACCAATGGAAAGAGGTTAGACGTGCATGCTTGGATGAGCTGGAGGGTAGAAGAGATTGGTGGTTATCAAAATGTGAACCTGTTTGGTACGATAGACAGTACCGTCGACTGAATTGGTTTGAAGACACATTTGCACCACCGCAATACTAGATTGAAATTCTCGATCTTGGTCCTATCTTGGCCACTGTGTACCACATTGTGCTTATCAGTTTTTCAACAGCATACAATGGAAATGCTAGTGGGTTGGTCGTACTGCCGCTACGTGATGATCGGGGGTTAGGTCGTCCAACAGCAGAGGTCAGTATTGCATGTGTCGCTGGCCAATCTCATTTCATTAGAGTCCAAACAGTCGAAAATTGTCCAGTCCCATGCATGAATCCGATGTGGTGACGTTGGCATGATGCCTCAGTTACAGCTTATATTGATCCGTACTTACCGCGCAATGCAGAGTGGTACAGATTGTTTCCCCCAAGTAGTGGATCAGAACAAATGGTTATAGAAGATTAGAGTTTGTAAAATTTGTTGAATTCTTGTATGCCAGTAATATATTCAAGAAGCCTTGTAATGTTTTGCAACATGAATCTATTTAAAAAGGACACTTAAATTTTTGAATATTTTAGTGTCTCATGTTGATACAGCGGATTATACTTTATCTAATAAAAGCAAATTCATCGTAGATACAATACGTTCTAATACTACTGCTGTTAGCGACTCAACGGCCAGCAAAGAATTTAGACCACCCAGATTGGCATTGATCTTAAGAAGCACATTTGACAAATACTGATCGTTAACTTTGAAAGGAACCATGCATTGTCTTCTTCTGCCAAGGCCCATAGATATCACAATTCTTTCTCTCAGGCAGCAAGCACAACAGAAACAAAGGCATTCCGGGAAGTTTAGATTAAAACCGGTCACACATCTTTTCTTTCTTAGGAATTTCTACATTTTGATATATTTAATTTCTCGTGACATATACATTCTTTGGTACATGTTAGATAGTTATTCACTTAAATATGAATATACTTAAATGTACAAATTATCAAACATTTGCACCTAATTAAGAAAACAAGTTGTAGAATATTTCATCCATCACTAATGATCGAATTTCGGCCCATCTGTGTTTCTAACCACTGGACAAGATGCTGACCCTTACTTGGTCGACCAAGGGTAACTTTTCAAGTATACCTTCGTTCACAACATCAGGAAGGTTATTGATTCTATCCGTAAGCACGAGACTAACAGATTTCGCATTATATACAAATTATCAAACATTTGCACCTAATTAAGAAAACAAGTTGTAGAATATTTCATCCATCACTAATGATCGAATTTTGGCCCATCTGTGTTTCTAACCACTGGACAAGATGCTGATCCTTACTTGGTCGACCAAGGGTAACTTTTCAAGTATACCTTCGTTCACAACATTAGGAAGGTTACTGATTATATCCGTAAGCACGAGACTAACAGATTTCGCATCATATACAAATTATCAAACATTTGCACCTAATTAAGAAAACAAGTTGTAGAATATTTCATCCATCACTAATGATCGAATTTTGGCCCATCTGTGTTTCTAACCACTGGACAAGATGCTGATCCTTACTTGGTCGGACCAAGGGTGACTTTTCAAGTATACCTTTGTTCACAACATCAGGAAGGTTACTGATTCTATCCGTAAGCACGAGACTAACATATTTCACATCATATACAAATTATCAAACATTTGCACCTAATTAAGAAAACAAGTTGTAGAATATTTCATCCATCACTAATGATCGAATTTTGGCCCATCTGTGTTTCTAACCACTGGACAAGATGCTGATCCTTACTTGGTCGACCAAGGGTAACTTTTCAAGTATACCTTTGTTCACAACATCAGGAAGGTTACTGATTCTATCCGTAAGCACGAGACTAACAGATTTCACATCATATACAAATTATCAAACATTTGCACCTAATTAAGAAAACAAGTTGTAGAATATTTCATCCATCACTAATGATCGAATTTTGGCCCATCTGTGTTTCTAACCACTGGACAAGATGCTGATCCTTACTTGGTCGACCAAGGGTAACTTTTCAAGTATACCTTCGTTCACAACATCAGGAAGGTTACTGATTCTATCCGTAAGCATGAGACTAACAGATTTCGCATCATATACAAATTATCAATCATTTCCACCTAATTTACGTCTTTTTGTAGTGTTGAAAAGGGAGATGATATCCTGGCATCAACTCTAGATCATTGTTTGGTACAATCATGGAGAATTCAACAAGATGGGCAATGTGGTGCACTAGAAAACAAATTATGACATTCAAATACTCCTTGTTAGGGAGTAATTTAGTGTTGCACTACCTTTTATTCGGCATTGACTTGGATGTAGATCCTTACTGATAATGCTGATCCTTACTTGGTCGACCAAGGGTAACTTTTCAAGTATACCTTAGATCACAACATCCGGAAGGTTACTGATAATGAATGCATTTTGGCCATCAGTAATCGTAGGTTGAATACCATACTGATAGTGAATACGTATAGTGACTTCATGTTGACTGGATGCTTTCATCCCATTAGTGAACAACTAAAGTTAAGGAATTAAGATTGGTTTCTTGTCACAGCTAATACTAGAATTTGGGAGTTCGTTAACACCTTGTCAAAGAAAGGACTTTTAGCAGCCAAAATCAATGAGATTACGTTTAGAGTATTTACTCTAGATTCTACTAGACTGCAAGAGTGATGAGGAAATCATGGAAGGTGAGAGGAAAAGAAAAACAAGCAGTATTGCTATGGAGGAAAATATCACTGCCATTCTCGACGTATTTGGAGCCGGCGATTGTTGAAAAAAATGTTTATTTTTTACAAATGAAATTGAATACATATTTGAAACATATTTTCAGGACTTCAAAAGCGAGATCGGTTTGTCGTCGGAGATTGTTGAAAAAAATGTTTTTTTACTAATTAAATTTTATACATATTTGAAACATATTTTCAGGACTTCAAAATCAAGATTGGTTTGTCGTCGGAGATTGCTCAAAAAAAAAAATTTTACTAATTAAATGTAATTGTATACATATTTGAAACATATTTTCAAGACTTCAAAAGCGATTCTATTTCGGAGTTTCATTTTCAATCAACATTGATCACACGTCATTTCTCATAATGTTACAACTTATTCCACACACAAATCATTTTAAATCCCAGAACAATTAACAATTCTGTTGACTACCAGTACATGAAATCCAAATGTGGTTGCACTGATCAAGCGGGGGGAGGTCGTCTCCTAGTACTAGCCCTGTAGCGTGAATTGTGTTCCCTACGGTCCGCCTCAGCCCTCCTTCGTATTACATCGGGATCTTCGAAGTCTGAATCATCTTCATACTTCACAAGAATCCTAACTCTTTCCATTATTTCTCCAAGGTCTAAGTAGTTCTGCAACATCATGCGTACGTCCGCATCGGTTAGTATATCGACGATAGAGTCGTTGTACAGATCTTGGTCCATCCTAAGATAGACAATGGAAAAGACGTTGAGCTGATGATTATCAAAATGTGATCTGACAATTTGATTTAATGAAGCTGTTAGGTGGTTAACACTTCTCGGAGTTCTAATTTATGTATTGATCACTGCCTATCCTGGAGCACGTTGGAACCGTGCCCCGTATTCATTGAGTGCGGTGTAATGGTTCACGTGAATTGCAAAGGGAATTGACATCCTAATGACATAAACAAGAATGAATTATTAAAAAAGCAAATAAACATATATTAAAAATACAATAACCACACCAGTTTAAGCATCAGTACAAAATGTTCAAAAACAACATCAACTAATAAGTCTAAAAATATCCAAACCCACCACCACTATACCCACCCTACCATACCCACCCCCACCATACTCACCCGCACCAGCCCTAGAACCACCACCAGCATGTCCTCCCCTGCCATCACCACACCCTCCCCTCACATCACCATGTCCTCCCCTCCCATCACCTGGTCCCCTCGTATCATCACCGCGCCCACCATCACCCCCATGACGACCCGCCTGCTCCATGTGCCTACGGTACATACCCTCCCCTCTAGGCCTAAGGCCTCTAGTGCGACGCCCCGTGATGTACCACTCCATGCCAGCACGAGGCTGGTTAGGGTTCCTGTGACGTGTGGGCGAATCAGGGGTGGTCGGGACATTAAGCCGGTAGTACTCAAAGGCCATCTCCAGCGTATCAGCCGCCCAGGGGGGAAGCCGGTGGGCCAGCCCGGGTTGTTCTCCGGTGCGAGGCGCAGGATAAGCGGCGCTGTCTCATCCCAATACTGTAGTAAAGTATAAATGTGAAGTTAGTATTTAAAAACAATTATAAACAACAACAAAATTTAACAAGACAAAGTATATACCTGGAGCTGATCCTCTCGTCGTGTACTGGGGCCACCGTCCGCTCCTAGGGGACGCACCTGAACATGAGAAACGCGCTGGAACCACCAGATGTAATCCGGGTCCACTGCCCATGGCATCCGCGGACGCGTCAGAGGAAACCTCCACCTGCTGGGCCCTGTCATGTTGTCCCACACGGCTGTCCCGTATTCGTACGCAACAATGTACGCCTTCCCATGTCTGGGACGATAATGGGTGTCGGGTCTGATAGGCTGAGGGGGGATAGTCTGCACGTATCCAAGCTGGCGCAGACACCGCTCGGGCATATACAGCTCAACAATATCCAAGAACTGTATGGTGCCATAATACCGGGAGCGGGCATGTGATACGAGGGTACCATCTGCCTCAAATGGCAGCCAATCAACCTACGTTTCATTTAATGGAAAACAATTAACAACTTAAATGAGAAACAATGTTTGACGATACGTTAAACGTCAACTTTTTATTACTACAATCGCTAAGCAACTTGTACCTCAGTAGAGGACATCGTGTCCAGCCGTCCCCTCACGAAACGTAGTCTGTCATCATCCATCAAATTCCTCGTGTAACGAGGCCACCTCGCCGCCGTCGGGGAGCAACCATCCCAGTCTGAAAGGGACTCCGGCCTGAACATGGGGAAGTACTCGTAGATCCAGCACTGCGGTGATCATCTGAAACCATTAGCCAAGATAGTCAAACAATAAGTTTACAATACTTAAGTCGTGAGCTCGCAATCAAGTTCTCACCTGAAACAATGTCAGGCAACCAGCCAGCTGACGTGTATCCGCCCGGGAAGCGATGCCGAGTTGTCGGTACAAGTATGCCAGTGTCCCGGTCCCCCACGCATACAAGTTGACCCTACTAGGGTCACGGATGGGCCAGTAGGACGAGGGCATAACACGATCCCCGCCCTTGTCGATGATCAATGAGTGGGACACCAGCCACCAGAGGTAGGCTGTCGTCTCCTGAAGTGGGGTACAGTATGGACCGCCACAAGTATCATGAAGAGCTCGGTAACGTACCTGGCTCTTCTCCAGGAACCTACAGCCTATCAGCTCCTGCTGGTCCGCCACGTCAAACAGTCGTAGGAAGTGGGGGATGAGAACATGTAACTGTGGGGCCGCTATACCGACCCGGGCGCCATCCTCGGGCTGGTACGAAATCGTCATGCCAGTGATGGGGATACCCAAAATGTGGTAGACGTCGTAGAGATTAATAGTCATCTCTCCGAATGGCATGTGAAAGGAGTTCGTGTCAGGCTGCCATCTCTCCACGAACGCTGAGAGGAGCGCGAGGTCAAAACAACAATGCGCTATGTCGGCAAGATGCGCAAGTCCGCTATCCTCAACCGCTGCTCGAGACTCTGGGTGCCTCAATGTACTCGGGGTCCACGCCTCCAAATACTTCGTCTTAGCCTTGAAGCTAAGACATCCCTTCTCATGTTGAATATTTATAATTGAGTTCACACTATATTAACCATTTCCTAAACAATCTAAAATTTTATGGAATCTATTACCAGACGGGAAACATACCACTCCTCGCCACACGTCAAGCGCGACGTGACCACCGAAGCTCGGGATCAAACTCGTATCTTGAGGGCCTCCGGGCACTGGAGTCTGCCCAAGCAACCAAGCATCAGCAGCCGACATCTGCGCCACCCCCTCTGCCGGACCATGTACTGGGGACCTGCAACGACGGCGCACCCGTGTGCCCTCATGCTCAACGTCAGGCTCATCGACGTCCTCGTCATCAGCGTCAGCCTCGCGATGACGTGCGTCTCCGGTCCCCCTCTGTGGAGGAGTAGGCCAACCAGGACTATCAGACCTCACGACCAGCGTCCCATCGCCGATCAATGAGTCCAGATCCACACCATGCAGCTGGTCCACCTCCTGCTCCTCCTCCTCTGCATACTCCTCCTCCTCCGTCTCCCCCTGCTCCAGCTCATACTCCGCCCGTAACCTCTCCTCACGGGCTCGTAGAAACTCGACCTCCCTACGCTTCCTGGACGAAGCTGTAGCGTACTGTGTACGCCTCCTCTCTACAGCAGCAGCATCAGGGCCGCTCACACGAGGGTGTGATGAACTCTTGCCTCGCTCGGAAATCGTCTTACCCTTACCCTTACCCAGACCGAACCTACCAAGCAAAGCCTTGCCCTTTCCTCCCGCCATCTGTTGTTTACCGTAGAATTTAGTCATACTATTTTTACAGTTAGTCAAGACCGGTCGAGGTTAGTCAATACCGGTCATACATGCATCTCAGTAGTTTTTACAGTTAAAACACGCATAATAGAGGTATACAATGTAAAAAACGACCAATTATATAACAAAACAGCAAAAAATGAGCCCCGAGTCTTCCCGACAGCGCGCGCCCGCGCACACGTTTCTTCCCCGGCGCCAGCACCGCCTCCGGCAACCCGCGCCCGCGCCCACGCAGCCTCCCACGCGCCCGCGCCCACGCAGCCTCCACGCGCCCGCACCCACCCAGGCTACCGCGCGCCCGCGCCCACCCAGGCGCCGCGCCTGCGCCCACCTCGGTTCCCACGCGCCCACGCGCACGACCTGCTGCCGGCGCCTGCGCCCCCTGTCCTTCCTCCCCCGTTTCTGAATTCGTCGACTGTTTTTTGCTAATTTTGCTACTTGTACTGCTATATTACGCTAAAAAACTGTAAATTATGACAGAAAAGAACCTGATTTTGCAGATCGTACTAACAGAAATGATGACTTGTGCACCGGCTTTCCTCCCGCTACCGCTCCTGCTCCCGCTCTGGCTACCGCTTCTAGAGAGAAGTCAGAGAGAATTCTAGAGAGATAGAGAGTTTTGAGAGTTTGAAATTTTATGGAGAGATAATAGAGGGTAAAGGTGTATATATAGGAGAATTTAAGGGTAAGGGCAAAATCGTAAAGTTTTTTAAATTTCCGACTGTGCGAAGTGAAAACCCGACTGAGCGAACGAGTTCAGTTTTAAGAGCGTCTGTAAAATCTCTAGATTAAAGAAACATCTAGGATTGTTACGTGTTTGCACTCGGAAAGTTTGTTCTCCTTGTGAATCTGTGTGTATCGAGTTTGATACGTGTTAATGAAGTGAAGGTTCACGTGAATTCAAGTCTCGATACTTAGTTTGCTGTTTTCTAGGTCGTTAAGTTCGTTGTCAGTCTGTTACTCAATCCTAAGTTCATCTTGAGTAACAACCTCACAAAGAACTACCATTGCAAGAACCTTCAATTGGTATCAGAGCAAGGTTCCCTTTTTCAAAAGTCAGAAGAGAAATCTTCCAAGGGTGATCAACATGGGTTCTTACAATGTCAAAGCACCGAAGCTTACTAAATTTAATTATGCTTGCCGGTGCGAACAGATGGGGCATCAACTGATGTCGATTGACTATGACCTGTGGATTGTCGTCACAGAAGGTGATCTGGTTCCACATATTACTGAAGGAGGAGTATCCGAGCCAAAAGAAAAGAAGGACTTGAACGAGAATGACAAGAAGCTACTCAGTAAAAACAAACAGGCATTGAGAGTGATTGTGTAATCACTTTCAGAGGGAGATCAACAGAAAGTGCTGGGTATACAGACTATAAAAGAAGTTTGGAATTTTCTTAAAGTTGCTTATGAAGGGGCTGATTCAATCAGGAAAGCAAAGGGAAAACAGTTCAGGAGACAGTTTGATAACTTCAGGATGCTGGAAAGTGAGTCTGTTACTCGGACTCTCGAGAAGTTTGACAAGATACTAAGTGACATGAAAACTGTGGGTGTTTCTTTGGATAATATCGTCATCAATGAAAGGTGTATTAATAGTCTTGGAAAGGATTGGTTGCACTACACAACTCTGCTGGAAACAACCAAGGACTTATCAAAGATGTCACTCGAGGAGTTAGGATCCGAGCTGATGGTTTATGAGGGTAAGATGAAAGGGGATGTCTCTTCATCAACTGCAAGCAAGGACTCAGCGTTAAAAGCTCGCAAAGGCTCTGCTGAAACAGATGAGGATGAAATAGATGAAGAAGAAGTGATTACCATGATAGCTAATGGTATTCAAAGGATTTTTGGAGGACGGCGAGGTCAAAATTCCAAGTTTAATCGTAACAAATCAAAGAAGGGTCCAATAATCTGTTTCAGGTGCAACAAACCTGGACATGAGGTCAAAAATTGTCCCTTGCCACAAAAGGGATAATTTTCAGGAGAAGGTCAAGAAATTCTCGACAACAGCTGTTGAGGCTTGGGGAGAAGATGGCTTAGGTACATACTCAAAACCTGAAAACGAAGATCAAGCATGTATGACAACAATTACCCAAGAAGATGAATTATTGAAGGATACTGAATTCTGCTTTATGGCAATGGAACAGTGGAAAAAGGATCTACCGGGAAATGAGGTAAGTTTATCCCATGTGAAAGAGTCTTTTGATTCCATGTCTAAGAAACAAATGTTTGATCTTTTATCTGAAACTATGCTAAAACTAGAATCTCAGAAAGTTGAGTATGAGGATAGGACAAATAATTTAGAAAGAAAAATTAGGAAACTTGAAAGTTCTACTGATTCTGAAACGACGAACTACACACAGACACAGAGGTTAAATTTATTAGTCCTTTGATTTCTAGAGTTGCTACTCTACCAAACTGGGAACATGTTGAGTTTGAATCTTTGATTAATCGAAATGCAAATCTAAATAAGGAAGTTGACTCACTTACTATTGAAGTTCTCAAGAAAAATTGTGAAATAGAGTTACAGACTCAAGAAATCCTGTATGGTATACTGGAAAAGCTAATCTATGTAGTATGTTGAGCAAGAAAAGAATAGATAAAGAGGGACTGGGTTATCAACTTGAAAATGTGAATAAAACTCAACATCACATTGTCTACAATCACAAGAAGCTTGAAAATTTATGTAGGTACTGTCATCGACATGGTCATTCCATTAGGCAGTGTTACAAACTCAAGGCAAAAAACTATAGATTTTCACAAGCTCACGGAGTACGTTTCAATTCTACTCATGTTAACAAGAAGTTTAACTCATATACCATAGGGCCCAAGCTAGTCTGGGTTCTTAAGACTAACCCTTCTGTTTGATTTTTACAGGAACAATCTGAGTCACACACAGAAAGTTGGTGGCTCATGGATAGTGGTTGTTCCAGACATATGAGTGGTGACATAATAAAGTTTAGCTCTCTTACAAAACAAAATGGTGGTAAGCTTAAGTTCGGGAACAACGGGAAAGGCAAGATTGTGGGTGTTAGAACAGTTGGTTATGATGCTTACATTGATCAAGTATGCCTTGTCGAAGGGTTAGAACACGATTTACTCAGTGTTTCTCAAGTTTGTGATAAAGGTCCATCACAAGTCATCTTCGATTAGGAAGTTTTTCAAGTAAGGAACAGGTTGACTCATAAACTGTTGCTGCAAGGAGTTTGAAAAGGAAATCTTTACATGATTGATGTAAATTCATCTGTCCATGATGTGTCATGTTTAACTGCAACAATGGAGGATGTACAGCTACGGCATCGTCGACTTGGCATGCACATTATCGTCTCATAAATCGACTGCGTACGAAAGGACTGGTGGAAGGTCTCCCGACAAAAGCTCTTGAAACATCAACAGTATGTAAAGACTGTGCGTTGAGCAAACAAGTTCGAGTAAATCACTCTGCTAAAACCACTGTGAGTACTACTAGTCCTCTTGAGTTGCTACACATGGATTTGATGGGTCTAATGCGAGTTGAAACCAGATCAGGAAAGAAGTATATTCTTGTTGTTGTTGATGATTATTCTAGGTTCACTTGGGTTAAGATGCTTGTTTCTAAAGACCAAACATTTGAACAGTTCAAAGCTCTGGTCACTCAGTTACAGACACAAACTGGACAAATGGTAAAGTGGATTCACACAATCAAGGAACTGAGTTCATAAATCAACACTTCACAGAGTATTGTACTAAAAAAGGTGTCACTCATACTTACTCCGCTTCTCGCACTCCACAACAAAATGGAGTGGTTGAAAGTAAAAAAAGAACCCTTCAAGAGATGGCACACACGATGCTTAGTGGCGGCGGTTTACCACAAAATTTTTGGGGAGAAGTAGTGAACACATCTTGTTACATACTCAACAGGGCGTTGATTAGACCAGTTCTACTTAAAACTCCTTATGAGTTGTTCAAAGGCCAGAAACCATCGATTTCTCATCTCCAAGTTTTTAGTTCTTGTTGCTACATACTAAATCAGAAGACGACAAATCTGGGTAAGTTTGACAATCGCAGTGATGAGGGTGTTTTTGTAACACCCCGGTTCTCCAATCCCAAATTAACAAATATAAAATTTCTGATAAACATAACTACTTTTATATTGCAGCGGAAATTAGTAAGTTACAACCATCGGAGTGCTACACGCCACACCTGCTATCAACTAACAGGTGCACAGGCTATTACAACCCTCACAAAAATTCCCTCAAGTGTATCATTCTAACTTCAATCCCTTTTCTTTTTCTTGCTAACCGCTAAGTTGCTACTAAGTCACTGATAATAACAATGCACAAGGGGTAACAAAAGTAACCTATCCTATCCCAGCTTAGTTCTTTCCAGAGTACTTGAAGAAGTTCTTGACCACACGGGTGGAAACAAAAGTAGACTCACGCTCAGCATCCCTATAGTTGTGTATACTTTGGTACCAATCATCAAGTGTAATCCTAGTGACCTCAGGCGACAGCTTCTTTGAGTAAGTGAAATAAGCAGTAATATAGAGAATATCTGGAGTGGTATCCTCCTTCCAGATAACCTCTCCATAGTAATCATCCTGCAACCAAAAATCCATACATACACACACCAAAGGGGTTGCACAAAATCAGCGAAACTGAGTAACAATTACCTCACCCTGTAAAATTCATTTTCTCTTTAAAACTCTTTGCATAACAAGTAAGCATCCAACATCACACAAGCAGAGGCATGCAATAAGAGTATATCACACAGAAGAGTTTACCTGCCCTTGGATTACCATCACATTCGTACCTCGTGAACCGGTTGAATCTCAACACCCCACTGGAATCACAAAGTGAAATCCACAAATCTCAATTCTCTGGCCCTATGTCCTTAAGTGTGCACACCCTAAGGCTAACCATAGCTCAAAGAGTAGATCATAGGATGACCCCAATTCATTAGTAGGAGTCTAATAATCAGTCGCTAATACGGCAAGCCATAAAATGACTTAATATTCAGTTGCTCAAATAGCTTTTCTCAATGAGGCTAACCATAGCCTTTCTCAATATCACCATCCAACCAACCAACAAGTCCACCATCACATAGTATCACACATGATACAATTTCCAATCCAACATTCATAATCATGATCAAATAAGTAGTAAAACTCTTGAATAGATTCTTCACAATTCATGTAATAATAAGCTCCTTCCATGAATATACCATTCACTCAACCAGAAACCAGCTCAATCTCTTATCAGTCATAAATCAACATAAAACACAAGGATAACTCAAAAATCATTCCCAAAACCTTCTAGAAGAATATTACAACATAATCATCCTTAGAAAGGGGTTAAGATATCCACACCATATTTTCTGATAAATAGTCAAACCAATATCATTCCAAACCTTTCAAGGCTAAACCAAGCAACAAAACACCCCAAAACCATACTTAAACACAATTTTCCTTCTTTCCAAGTTTTAGCACACATATATAACCGTACAAGGCTTCCTTATATATTTTACACTTCACCATCTCTTAAAAATTCAACCACAAGTCATATTAGGACTATAATGACCAGATAAACCATTAAATCCAATAACCAACACACAATTACACTTATACAAGCTTAAAGCACACATTTAACCCAAATCACTTCCTAATAATTCGAATGACTTCCCAAATTATTTCGACCTGAATATTTGACCATGGATCTAAATTCGAAATATAAGAATACCCTAAAATTTCAAGGCAAGATGAATTCGGAAACCTATTTAACTAAGTCTCAAGGCTTAAAGCACCATTTAAGCCCTCCCACCTTAACCTAGCATTTTTATGTCTAACCAAGAGTTCCCACCACCTATAATCAATTATTATGAGTTAAAATAGGTATAATAACACACCAAACTCAACAAAATCCCATCGAAATCACTCATGGAGTCTTAAAACACATTTTTCCTTCCTAAAAGTTTCCTAGAAATTATCCTACTTCCCAAAGTTATTTTCGCCTGAATTTTTGAGCTTAGTCTAGTAATAACTATCTAAGAACACTGTCAAAATTTAAGCTCAAGAGAAGCTAGGGTTCGGAAGTTACCATCAACAAGAGTTAAAGCTCAAAATCAGGGTTTAAAGAAAGAAATGGTGAGCATAAGTGTTACCTGGACTCTCCTTGCCATTCTAGCCACGACCTTACAAGTTCCTTAGCTAATTGAATCAATTTCTTCTACCAACCAATTCGCCCAAGGTCACCAGCTGCTTCTCCCTCCTTGAAATCTTGTTTTTCCTTGATTTCTAGCTTGAATTCTCTTCTCTAATGGTGGGTGTTGTGTTCTATGAGCTTCTATGGCACTCTAATGGCGTGAGGGTGTGTGAAGAAGGCAAGGAAATCAAAACCCAGCTCCCTCTTAAAGATGGCGTGAGTGATCTCTTAAATGAGATTAATTTTTCTTTCATTAATTAAGGGTAATGATTATAATGATAAGGCTTATCCTTGAGGAACCCTTAAATGAGAGACACCTAGCCAAGCTCTAATCCCATCCACCCATGTGTAACCGGCCATATTAAATGAAGGAGACAAGTGGCATGGCTAATAATGAAAATAAGACAAAATAGAAAGATGTCTTCACTTACAGCCGTCGGATCGTAGATATTTTGCTAGGATAGATCTCCACCATCCATGTGTGACCTCCCCTCATTAATGAAGGTGACACAAGGCTTCTCTTGATTGGACCATGTGTAACTAATCATCTCTTGACACCTCGACGCTTACATCATCATTATGTCATGCCAACATCATCACTGCTCATCACACCTCATCACTGCTCATCACTGCATCACATCATCACTGCATCATCATGGTCAAAGTTGACCATTGACCAAGGTTTGACCAATGTCCAATGTTTGACCGAGGTCAGACCAAGGTTTGACCACAGTTGACCGGGGCTTTTTGACCTCTAAATAACTTCCCGAAATTTCATTGTTTTATGGGACTTCCTTAATTAGGATTTCTGCAGGGTTTCTTGGTTGATTCCCGACCACTAGGGTTTCCTAATGTTCTCTAATAATTCCTAAGGAACTATGGTTTCCATTAGGGTTACAAAATTCGGGGTATTACATTCTCCCCCCGTTAAACAAAGCTTCGTCCCCGAAGCTTAACCTACCCCAGAACTTACTAATAACACAAAATAGAGCATCTCATCTCATTTTCATCTCAAAACCTCAATCATTCCATCATGTTTTCCATTTGTAAGATACCATCCAACACCCATCACAAAATATACATCTCACTCAATCATACACCACATAAAATCTCAATCATCTGATGTTTCCACATAATTCATAGCACACAACTCACATAGAATCATTTCACATGAATTTATAACGCTCTTCACGTAATCCACTTCATTAAAACATGAACCAACACACAATACTTCATGACATAAAGCATATAATCATGTCCAATATGATTAACACACATAACCATGTCAATTATTTCATCACTCATCACCTATTACACACATCTCTCCCCCCTTAAAAGAAAGTTTCTCCTGAAACTTTAGGTACTAACCTCAAACAAAAAGTTCTGGATACTGAGCCCGCATTTTACTTTCAAGCTCCCAAGTAGCTTCTTGAATCCCATGATGAGTCCAAAGAACTTTGACTAAATCCACTGATTTACCCCTAGTCTCCCTTGTTTTATGATCAAGAATCTGAATCGGTCGCTCTTCATAAGTAAGACTTGGATCAAGCTCTACCTCTTCAGGTTGTAAAACATGTGATTCATCAAAACGTACTTTTTCAATTGCGAGACGTGGAAAACATTATGCACCCTATCCAATTCCATTGGTAACGCTAATCGGTATGCCATCTTCCCAACTCGTTCCAAAATTTCATAGGGGCCAATAAACTTAGGAGCAAGTTTCCCCTTCTTTCCAAATCGAGCCACACCTTTAGTGGGTGAAACTTTCAAAAAAACTTTATCACCTACTTCAAATTCAATTGGTCTTCTATGCAAATCGGCGTATGACTTTTGTCGATCTTGAGCAGCTTTCAACCTCTGCTGAATATTCTTGACTTGCTGAGCCATTTCCTCTGTCAATTCTGGTCCTACCAAGGTCGGCTCACGTGAATCATCCCAACACAATGGCGTGCGACACTTCCGTCCATACAATGCTTCATATGGTGACATGTGAATACTTGCGTGGTAACTATTGTTATAGGAAAATTCAATCAGATGCAGTTTATCAATCCAAGATCCCTGATAATCCATAGCACAAGCCCGCAACATATCTTCCAAAGTTTGAATAGTTCGCTCTGTTTGCCCGTCCGTCTGGGGGTGATATGCAGTACTGAGATTTAATTTTGTGCCCATAGCTTTCTGAAATTGTTGCCAGAATCTAGAAATAAACCTAGGGTCTCGGTCAGAAATAATCTCCATCGGAACACCATGGTACTTCACAACATGTTTGACGTATGCATCCACCAACTGTTCCATAGACCATGTGCTCTTCATCGGAATTAATCTCGTTGTCTTGGTCAACCTATCCACTATCACCCAAATTTGATCCAATCCACCCCTAGCTGGTGGCAACCCAACCATGAATCCATAGATATCGAATCCCACTTCCACACAGGTATTTCTAAAGGTTGCATCATACCGCCTGTCCTCTGATGTTCAAATTTAACCTTCTGACACGTCAAACACTTAGACACATGTTCAGCCACTTCCTTCTTCATGTTTGGCCACCAAAAATACTGTTTCAAGTCTTTATACAGCTTATCCCCTCCTGGGTGCACTGAGTAAGTAGAATTGTGAGCTTCTCTCATCAACTTTTCCTTAATATGCCCACAAACATCTGGTATGCACCATCTGCCTCGAAACCTCAAGCTCCCATCATCGTGAATGTGAAAATCCGGAGCTTCACCCTTTCCCACCTTTTCCTTTATTTTCCTTCAACTTTTCATCTTCTTGTTGATGCTCTGCGATCTCCTTGTATATATCCAGAAACGCCGTCATACTGGCAAGAATCTCTTTCTGAACCCTCCAGATGTTACCACTTCAAGGTTTAAATTCCTGAATTCTTCCACCAATTTATCCTGTAGAATCCAATTAGCCTCACCTCCATGACTCTTTTTCCGACTCAGGGCATCGGCCACCACATTAGCCTTGCCCTCATGATACATGATCTCTAAATCATAGTCCTTAATAAGTTCCAACCACCTTCTTTGTCTCATGTTAAGTTCTTTCTGGGTGAAGATATATTTCAAGCTTTTATGATCTGTATAGATCTTACAAGAAGTACCATACAAATAATGCCTCCATATCTTAACGCAAATACCACAGGAGCAAGTTCTAAATCATGCATTGGATACCTTGTCTCATAGTCTTTCAATTGCCTTGAAGCATAAGCAATTACTCGGCCATTTTGCATCAAAACACATCCTAGACCATACTTAGATGCATCGCTGTAAACCTCAAAGCCTTCTGTTCCACAAGGTAATGCAAGGACTGGTGTTGTTGTTAATTTTTCTTTCAAGGTTTGAAAAGCTTCCTCGCACTTAGTATCCCATTTATAAGCTACCTCTTTCTTCATCAAATTTGTGAGCGGTCTTGCAATCTTAGCGAAGTCTTGAACAAATTTCCTATAGTACCCTGCTAATCCGAGAAAACTCCTGACTTCCTTCACATTCGTTGGTCTAGGCCAATCCTTAACAGCCTGAATTTTCGCAGGATCCACAGAGATGCCATCCCCGGTCACCACATGACCAAGGAATGCTACTTGCTTGAGCCAAAACTCACATTTTGAAAGTTTGGCATACAACCTCTTCTCTCTTAACACTTGAAGGACTTGACGTAAGTGATCCGCATGCTCCTCCTCGCTCTTTGAATACACAAGTATATCATCAATGAAAACCACGACAAATTTATCGAGAAACGGATGAAAAACTCGATTCATCAAATCCATGAAGATCGCTGGAGCGTTGGTCAACCCAAATGGCATGACTACATACTCGTAGTGGCCATATCTTGTACGAAAAGCCGTCTTTGCTATATCCTTCTCGGCTATCTTTAATTGATGATACCCTGACCGCAAGTCAATTTTTGAAAACACCTTTGCTCCTTGAAGTTGATCAAATAAGTCATCAATTCTAGGCAGGGGATATTTATTCTTGATGGTTACATTGTTCAATTCCCGGTAATCAATACACAATCGCATGCTTCCATCCTTCTTCCTGACGAATAAGACAGGAGCTCCCCACGGTGACGCACTTGGACGAATATAACCCTTGTCCAACAACTCCTCCAATTGTTTCTTTAATTCCTCCATCTCGTTCGGTGCCATCCGATAAGGATGTTTAGATATCGGAGATGTTCCTGGCACTAAATCAATAGTGAACTCAAGCTCTCGATCCGGTGGTAGCCCTGGAATCTCATCTGGAAAGACATCTGGAAATTCCCGCACAACTGGTAATTCTTCAATTCCTGGGGTTGCGCCCTGGTCATGCACGGAGCTTTCCTCTTGAACATAGCATAAGAAAAATTGATCCTCGGGATGAAGACCTTTCCAAAACTTTAGAGCAGAGATCACCTTCTTCTCCTTTTGAGCTCTTTCACTGGTATATGACACTCTCCCCTTTCTTCCCTTGTAAACTGATTTTCTGCTTTTCACAATCTATATGTCCTTTGTTCCTACTCAACCAGTCCATTCCTAAGATTATATCAAAGTCTCCTAACTCAAACTCTACCGCGTCCATCTCAAACTCTTTACCTCCAATGCTTATCTTTACACCCTTAATCTTTTTAGTACATCCTACCACCTTCCCGTCGGTGTAGAAACCGATAAACTAACATCTACATTGGGTACTACCCCTACTCTTCTCAGAAACATAGAAGATATAAACGAGCATGATGCACCTGAATCAAAGAGCACTCTTGCACAAGTTCCAAGGACTGGAAACATACCTGTTATTATGTTTCTTCCCTCCTCAGCCTCAGCTTCAGCCTTGGTGATCACATTGATGTGCCCTTGAGTCTTATAACCTCCTCCTCCTTGGCCTCCTCCCTGTGTATTTCCACCAGCATACTGTGGTTGCTTTCCTTGGCCTCCATATTGGTTCCTCGGACCATTGTAGTGGTTTCTCTGGCCACCTTGATTACCCCCACCGAATCTGTTGGTATAACCTTGTTGAGGAGTACTTCCAGCACCCTGACGACCACGCTCGAAATCACTACCACTCCACATTCCTAACCTTGCATTCAAAGGCTCGATGACCTAACTTTCCACATTTATAACACTCCACCATCCTCCCTTCACAGTTAACTCCAGGATGGTTTGTCCACAAATTCTAAATATACCGCCTAGCCCCTCCATTCGGTTTAGCAGTCGAACTCTGCCCATGATAGAAGGGTCTGCCTCCCCCACTTGGTTTAGAATCATCCTTAAACTTCTTCTCCGGTTTTCCGGCTCTGTTTGACTCCCAGCTCCTCTTCTGTCCTGATTGAACCTCTCTCTCCTCTGTTGCACACGATAGAGATTGGCAGCCTTCTCATATGCTTCTTGTAAGGTAGTTAATGGTATCACACTCAGAGTCTCCTGTAAATTCCAATTCAATCCTTCCAGAAAACGTTGTACTTTCGATGCTTCATCCGGCACCATAGTTGGGGCGAACCGAGCAAGCTCTACAAACTTTGCGTGGTAGTCTTAACATCATCTGCCCGTTGTTCAATCCGGCAACTCATGATATTTCTGTAGTCTAACATGTTCTGGGTAGAACCTCTTCCTCATTGCACTCTTAAGCACTTCCCATCCGAAATTTGGTTCAGCTCTCAACCTCCCTTCCTCAGCAGTCCACCAGAGGTCAGCCTCTCCTCTAAAGTAAAATGCAACCCCACTAACTCTCTTTTGTTCAGGGCAATCAACCATATCAAATATTTTGTCAAATTCCCTAATCCACTCCTCTAAAACTACAGGATCTTCTTTTCCATAATAAGTACTGGGCTTCATAGCGGCTACCTTCCGGGAAATGTCCCTTGGTTCTTCTGCCCTGGCCTCATGCTATTCCAAGATCTTTCCCATGCTCACAGTCAATTCCCTTAACTCATCCAGCTGACCCCTCCCCTCACCATTGTTCTGATGCACATACATTATTTATATCACAAAACAATCAATCAATGCAAACAAGCAAACAAATCACATTCTCAGAACTTAGTTAAGTTCTGCCTAGGTTACTAGAGTTGTGCCTCGGTCACATGACTCCCTATTAGTTCTAATTGTCCCTCTTACTAAACCTGAGGCTCTGATACCAAACTGTAACACCCCGGTTCTCCAATCCCAAATTAACAAATATAAAATTTCTGATAAACATAACTACTTTTATATGCAGTGGAAATTAGTAAGTTACAACCATCGGAGTGCTACACGCCACACCTGCTATCAACTAACAGGTGCACAGGCTATTACAACTCTCACAAAAATTCCCTCAAGTGTTATCATTCTAACTTCAATCCCTTTTCTTTTTCTTGCTAACCGCTAAGTCGCTACTAAGTCACTGATAATAACAATGCACAAGGGGTAACAAAAGTAACCTATCCTATCCCAGCTTAGTTCTTTCCAGAGTACTTGAAGAAGTTCTTGACCACACGGGTGGAAACAAAAGTAGACTCACGCTCAGCATCCCTATAGTTGTGTATACTTTGGTACCAATCATCAAGTGTAATCCTAGTGACCTCAGGCGACAGCTTCTTTGAGTAAGTGAAATAAGCAGTAATATAGAGAATATCTGGAGTGGTATCCTCCTTCCAGATAACCTCTCCATAGTAATCATCCTGCAACCAAAAATCCATACATACACACACCAAAGGGGTTGCACAAAATCAGTGAAACTGAGTAACAATTACCTCACCCTGTAAAATTCATTTTCTCTTTAAAACTCTTTGCATAACAAGTAAGCATCCAACATCATCACACAAGCAGAGGCATGCAATAAGAGTATATCACACATAAGAGTTTACCTGCCCTTGGATTACCATCACATTCGTACCTCGTGAACCGGTTGAATCTCAACACCCCACTGGAATCACAAAGTGAAATCCACAAATCTCAATTCTCTGGCCCTATGTCCTTAAGTGTGCACACCCCCTAAGGCTAACCATAGCTCAAAGAGTAGATCATAGGATGACCCCAATTCATTAGTAGGAGTCTAATAATCAGTCGCAATACGGCAAGCCATAAAATGACTTAATATTCAGTTGCTCAAATAGCTTTTCTCAATGAGGCTAACCATAGCCTTTCTTAATATCACCATCCAACCAACCAACAAGTCCACCATCACATAGTATCACACATGATACAATTTCCAATCCAACATTCATAATCATGATCAAATAAGTAGTAAAACTCTTGAATAGATTCTTCACAATTCATGTAATAATAAGCTCCTTCCATGAATATACCATTCACTCAACCAGAAACCAGCTCAATCTCTTATCAGTCATAAATCAACATTCAACACAAGGATAACTCAAAAATCATTCCCAAAACCTTCCAGAAGAATATTACAACATAATCATCCTTAGAAAAGGGTTAAGATATCCACACCATATTTTCTGATAAATAGTCAAACCAATATCATTCCAAACCTTTCAAGGCTAAACCAAGCAACAAAACACCCCAAAACCATACTTAAACACAATTTTCCTTCTTTCCAAGTTTTAGCACACATATATAACCGTACAGGGCTTCCTTATATATTTTACACTTCACCATCTCTTAAAAATTCAACCACAAGTCATATTAGGACTATAATGACCAGATAAACCATTAAATCCAATAACCAACACACAATTACACTTATACAAGCTTAAAGCACACATTTAACCCAAATCACTTCCTAATAATTCGAATGACTTCCCAAATTATTTTCGACCTGAATATTTGACCATGGATCTAAATTCGAAATATAAGAATACCCTCAAAATTTCAAGGCAAGATGAATTCGGAAACCTATTTAACTAAGTCTCAAGGCTTAAAGCACCATTTAAGCCCTCCCACCTTAACCTAGCATTTTTATGTCTAACCAAGAGTTCCCACCACCTATAATCAATTATTATGAGTTAAAATAGGTATAATAACACACCAAACTCAACAAAATCCCATCGAAATCACTCATGGAGTCTTAAAACACATTTTTCCTTCCTAAAAGTTTCCTAGAAATTATCCTACTTCCCAAAGTTATTTTCGCCTGAATTTTTGAGCTTAGTCTAGTAATAACTATCTAAGAACACTGTCAAAATTTAAGCTCAAGAGAAGCTAGGGTTCGGAAGTTACCATCAACAAGAGTTAAAGCTCAAAATCAGGGTTTAAAGAAAGAAATGGTGAGCATAATGTTACCTGGACTCTCCTTGCCATTCTAGCCACGACCTTACAAGTTCCTTAGCTAATTGAATCAATTTCTTCTACCCAATTCGCCCAAGGTCACCAGCTGCTTCTCCCTCCTTGAAATCTTGTTTTTCCTTGATTTCTAGCTTGAATTCTCTTCTCTAATGGTGGGTGTTGTGTTCTATGAGCTTCTATGGCACTCTAATGGCGTGAGGGTGTGTGAAGAAGGCAAGGAAATCAAAACCCAGCTCCCTCTTAAAGATGGCGTGAGTGATCTCTTAAATGAGATTAATTTTTCTTTCATTAATTAAGGGTAATGATTATAATGATAAGGCTTATCCTTGAGGAACCCTTAAATGAGAGACACCTAGCCAAGCTCTAATCCCATCCACCCATGTGTAACCGGCCATATTAAATGAAGGAGACAAGTGGCATGGCTAATAATGAAAATAAGACAAAATAGAAAGATGTCTTCACTTACAACCGTCGGATCGTAGATATTTTGCTAGGATAGATCTCTACCATCCATGTGTGACCTCCCCTCATTAATGAAGGTGACACAAGGCTTCTCTTGATTGGACCATGTGTAACTAATCATCTCTTGACACCTCGACGCTTACATCATCATTATGTCATGCCAACATCATCACTGCATCATCACTACCTCATCACTACATCATCACTGTGTCACCACTGCATCATCACTGCATCATCATGGTCAAAGTTGACCATTGACCAAGGTTTGACCAATGTCCAATGTTTGACCGAGGTCAGACCAAGGTTGACCTAGGTTTGACCACAGTTGACCGGGGCTTTTTGACCTCTAAATAACTTCCCGAAATTTCATTGTTTTATGGGACTTCCTTAATTAGGATTTCTGCAGGGTTTCTTGGTTGATTCCCGACCACTAGGGTTTCCTAATGTTCTCTAATAATTCCTAAGGAACTATGGTTTCCATTAGGGTTACGAAAATTCGGGGTATTACAGTTTTCTTGGGGTATGCTCAAAGTAGTAAAGCTTATAGGGTGTTCAACAAACACACCTTGATTGTCGAAGAATCAACAAATGTGAAGTTTGATGAAACTAACTTTGGAGGAAGAGATACTCAGTCCTCACAAGAACCATTTTTCATACCTGAACAGGAACCTGAGCATGTGACCGAGTTGGATGATGATAACCCTATTCCAGTTACTACACAGGATGCTCCTCCGCATGATGCTGAACCTGTACAGCCTGATATTCTACACGGTGATAATACTGAGTTACAACCTCAGTGTCATCAGCCAATGGATTCATCCACCACATTGCGTGCTCCCACTGCTCGACTAGCACCAGCTGTTAATATTGATAATATTCTTAAAGATATACACACTGGTGTTCAGACATGTTCATCTCATAGCTAGGGGTGGCAAAACGGGTTCGCGGGTCGTGTTAGGCTAAACCCGAACCCGACCCAACCCGTTTAATTAATCGTGTCCAAATATGAAACCCAAACCCAACCCGTTTATTAAACGGGTTAACCTGTTTATTAAACGGGTTGACCCGTCCGACCCAATTAATTAATCATGTCCAAATTTGAAACTCAAATCCACATATATTACACTCAAACCTAACATGTTTAGTTATATATAAGAAAATAATTTGATTAATTAACATTAGTTTGTCATTCTATGAAATTATTAACTTTAATTTAAATTAAAATACTTAATTTTTAATATTTGCATATCTTATTTACATCAAAATTTGATAAAAAATAGTTAATCTATATTTATAATATATATATTTATTTAATATAAATTACTTAAACGGGTTAGCGGGTTACATACCTTAAACCCAAACCCGACACGGTTATTCAACGAGTCATGTTCGGATTGACCCGTTTATTTAATCATGTCAGATTTGAAAACCCAAACCCGCTAACTTCGTGTCGGGTTCGTGTTGGTCAAACGGGTCGTGTTGAAATTGCCACCCCTACTCATAGCTTATGTGCCTATCATGGTTTTCTGTCCCAACTTGAACCCAAAACAGTGAATGAAGCACTGTCTGATTCGGACTGGATAAACACGATGCACGAAGAACTAAATGAGTTTAAGCGCAATGATGTTTGGGAACTGGTTCCATGATCTGATCACCATAATATGATTGGAAGTGGAACTAAGTGGGTGCTCAAAAACAAGCATGATGAGCTTGTAAACATCTCTAGAAACAAGGCTCGTTTGGTAGCAAAAGGTTATAATCAACAGGAAGGTTTGGACTTTGATGAAACTTTTGCTCCCGTTGCACGTCTTGAAGCCATAAGGTTACTCATTGCCTTTGCCGCAGCAAATCGATTTCAGCTGTATCAGATGGATGTGAAGTGCGCATTTTTGAATAACTATCTTAAAGAAGAGGTGTATGTTACCCAACCTCCGGGTTTTGAAAGTCCAGACCGTCCTAATGATGTCTACCGACTCAAAAAGGCTATTTATGGACTTAAACAAGCACCTCGTGCGTGGTTCGACAGGCTCACAACATTTCTACTTAACCAAGGGTTTAGTCGAGGCACAGTAGATCGAACCTTATTCTTACGACATCTGGGTTCTGAGATGCTACTCATCCAGATTTACGTTGAAGACATTATTTTTGGGTCCACTAACTCCGTTTTGGCCAAGGAATTTGAGACGCTCATGTCTAACAAATTTCAAATGAGCAACACGGGTGAACTTACGTACGTCCTCGGATCGCAAATTCGACAAACTCCTGATGGCACACATATCAGCCAAACGAAGTACACGTCTGAACTTCTCACCAAGTATCAGTTTCAGGATTATAAGTCTCTGCCCACACCAATGTCAACTACACTTTGACTTGGGGCTGAAACTACATCAGAACTTGCTGATGAGAAAACCTACAGAGGGATGATTGGTTCCTGGTTGTATCTCACTGCAAGCCATCCTGACATTATGCAGAGTGTCTGCTTCTGTGCAAGATTTCAGTCTTCTCCTCGGATCCCTCATGTTAAGGCTGTCAAACGTATTTTTCGCTATCTCTATGGTACTTTGACACTTGGCTTATTCTATCATGCAGGTACTTCACCTACTTTGATGTCTTACACTGATGCTGATTTCGGTGGATCACTAACTGATCGAAAAAGCACATCTAGATCTGCCCAATTTCTGGGTAACAGTCTCATCGTCTGGTCTTCCCGAAAGCAATTGCAGTTGCTCTTTCCTCTACGGAAGCAGAATATGTTGCTGCTGCTGCATGCTGTGCCCAAACATTGTGGCTTCGTCGTCAACTTCATGACTTTGAAATTAATTATGGGTTTGTCCTAATCTACTACGACAACACCAACACCATTGAACTTGCGAATAGGGGTGAGCATTCGGTTCCGGTTATAACCGAGAACCGATTTTTTTTTGTTTTTTTAACCGAAATTTTTAACTGTTTTAAAAAAATTTCGGTTATTTGGGTAGAACCGAAATATTATTCGGTTCGGTTTTCGGTTCCAGGGTTGGGTAATTCGGTTTACCCGAATAACCAAATAACCGAATTACATATATGGAAATATTGGTTAATTCGGTTCTATTTTTATAGTTCGGTTCTTTTTTGTAGTTCGGTTCCGTTTTATAATTAGGTTCCTTTTTAAAAATTGGTTACTTTTTACAATTTTGGTTCTTTTTTAATTCGGTTATTTCTTATAATTCGGTTCTAACTGAGAACCGAATTAAAAATTTCGGTTTTCGGTTCCAATCTTTAAAAAATTTCAGTTATTCGGTTCTCGGTTATTTCAGTTCTTAGACTGAATTTCGGTTATTCGGGTAGAACCGAATAGCCGAATGCTCACCCCTACTTGCGAAGAATCCTGTCCACCATTCTCGGTCAAAGCACATAGAGATTCGTCATCATTTTCTACGTGATCAAGTTGAGAAAAGAACTGTACAACTACTTCATTGTCCCACAAACACCCAACTTGCTGATATCTTCACCAAACCCTTAAGCCGGGATCAATTCAATTACCTCCGTTTTGAGCTTGGCATTATCAACTTTCCATAAGGTATGGTTCCTACATTATATTAATTTATTGCTTTTGTTGTTTCGAAAGATGTGTTTTTCATTGGTCAATTAGCTTTCGTATACGGTTCATATTCGTGTGTTTGTTACTGGTAGTTCCACAATGGTCTGGCAGCCATCGGTCTGCTCTTATTCCAAAAAAAAGAAAAAAAGAAAGAAGAAAAGAAAGAAGAAAAAAAAAAGAAAAAGAAGAAAAAAAGAAAAAAAAGAAGAAAATAGAAAAAAAGAAAGGGAATACGAGTAGACTTCCGGTTGTCTCTTTACTTTTCTTTCCTCTGTAACTTTGAATTTCACCAATTGTTCTTCTCTCTACACCCCAACTTTGCCTTCTCTTCTCCGGCACCTTGCGCATATTCTTGACGTACCATTGGCCGGGTTATCTGAGTTCAACCCTCAAAAAATTGATGTTGTACCTCTTAAAGATGTTCAGAGGCACTATGGTCTGACAAATGCTAGTACACAGCTGAGAAATTACTTACATCGTGATTTTGGCGCCCTCCCGAGGTTGTTTCACTTGTTTGCTTATCAGGTCCTTACTCCCCACAATGATATGAGGGAGCGTGACACTCCAGTAGATTTGGCCTTGATGTGGTGACTTGAACACAAGCTGGAGATATCTTTACCTAAAGTGATGATTGAGCATTGGAAACGGGTTATAAACAGTCAAAAACCAATCATTTCTTACCCGCTCTGGTTGACAAAGGTCTTTCGGTTCTATAACATTCCTTTGGACACCATGGAAAATGTCTCAATAAAGAGTTCTCACTACTTGGGGACTCACACACTGGCCAAAATGTCCATCGAGCATACTTCATCCGGTTGACAGCTCAAGAATCCTCCATCTCATCAAGATACTGCAGCACCACACCCACCACCCACCTCTCATGAATCCACTCTTTTAGCCATGATCAACACTGATAACGAATCGACATGCTTTGGAGAAGCGCATTCTGGCTCTTTTTGCTACTCTTTATGTTTCTCTTCTGCTGCCTAGATTGTTGTGGTTCTGCTTTGTCACAGACTTATGTTTTTGGATTGTTGCTAGGCTTCTTTTGACTTGTGATTCTCCTATTTTGATTCGGCAAAAGGGGGAAATTAATATGTGTGTCTGGAACTATGTCTTTGGATTACTGCTGTGACGTTGGTTTAATGCTTAATCTTTACCGTTGCTATCTCAAGTGACTATTTTCATCTTGCTACTGAATGTCCTTATTGCATGCATGAGAACACATTTTGAGGGATAAGTATATCTACTGCTTGACAAGATTGATGCAGTCATTCAGGGGGAACTACACCGACACACCACACAGAGTTTGCCCTAATCAAAAAAGGGGGGAAATGTTGGTGGTTTTTGATCAGTAACTCTGTGTAACATACTGTGACTGAGTTACAATCACAGAAATATAAAGACCGAAAGAAGTGAAAAATGAAGATTACGTTTTAGGAGAATCTTTACTGGATAAATTTTTAGGGAGGTTTTTATTCTGAACAATAATGAATATAAGATATCTACTGGCGGAAGTGGGATTTCAGCTAGTTCTAGTTGGGATGAAGAAGGGTTAGGATTAAGGGATCTTCAATGTTTCAATGACGCGCTGCTGACGAGGCAATGTTGGCATGTCCTACACAACCCTAGTCTCCTTATGTCCTGAGTTTTGGTAGCTATGTACTTTCGTGATAGTTGTATTGTCAATACTGACCTTGGCGGTCGTCTTAGCCTTGTTTGGGGATCCTTAATTCCTTATGAGACTCTTTATACCTTTTACG